>JARHVA010000895.1:1890000-2022500 GCA_037957365.1 Torreya grandis
TGCATGAGGCTAGAACATTATCTCTCCTTGTGTGACTATATCTAGCATTGTTAAGTGGGGTACATCCCATGACACCTAATCCTATATCCATTTAATCACCTGAGGTAATGGATCATCAACAACATGGGAAAACCTAGCTAGATGATATATCAAAAACCTCTCATATATCTAGGGACTTAGTAATACCACTAGACCCATGGTCTTCTTCCCTCTAGACAACATCCCATACATATCATGCATGAGATGAACCCAAATGATAGAACCCAAGTCATAGAGTTCCCTATTATCTAATACTGACTGACACAAGCTATCACATATAGAGGTACCTTATCATCTAACTTGTGACACAACACTTACACTATAAAAATCCCTATCATAGCCTCCCATATGTATTAAATATGGTCAATATAGACATCAAATAGACTCACCCTCAATCTTAGGTAAATCCTATCCTAGCACATTTCCCATTTTTTTAATGCTCACCTCTCATCCTGATCATCAGGTATCCCTATGATTATTGGTGTCCTATCTATAAGAAATACAAGCAATTCATAGACATCCTATAAAGTGATACTAACCTCTATGTTATCTCCATCCACCACCTATCTAATATTATTAGTCAAACATTCCTAGGCTCCTAAGAACATGACCACTAGATCAATACTCAATGGAATCCACTGCGTCTCCATGATGCATCCCAAGCCTAGTACAATAAATCTAGCTATCTCTATATATGTGAGGCACTTCAATAAATCTGATATCCATGATGCCTCTAGTAATCACTAGAATCTAAAGCACTACTTTAGTAATCAAATAGTAAAAGATGTATTAGACCTTGATGTCACTTATATTTAAAACACATTCTTATGGAAATTCACATAAACAAACCTAATTTACTTTAAATTATTTATTTCTAACCAATTTGACCTATTTTTACATTTATTGACCATTTCAATACTTAGTTTTGCACCATTAGCCTTAAATGTGCTATATTGGCCAATTCATGTCATTTTAGTACTATATTAGCCACTTAGAAACATACTAAGTTGACACTATAGTAGTAGGTCAGCCATGTGGACTTAAATAACTAAGTGATCTCTTTCATTTTTCCCCCCATAGTACTAGGTTGGCATTTTGACTTAACATACTAAGTTAGCCAAGGGGTACTATGTTGACCTTCTCCTTAAAAAACCAAGTCAACCTAAACCTACAATGTTAGCATTTTCAAAACATGACTTTTTACCTACTATGTTGACTACATTAACCTATTTATTTCAAAATTCTAACTCTTTAAACCATTTTAATAAATTCCTTCTACATTTATTACCCCCCTTTCAGCCTAGTTCTCCTTTTGACCCCTAATATCTCTCAAACATTCCTAGAGTTCATTCTGATTTCTCATATTTCACTAATTAACAATTTTCTATAAAATGCTCAATTTAAAGTAAAATACTCAAAACAAATTTGAAATTCTTAGTTTCCTAATTGTGTTGCACTTGTTACATCTACTAGGCATCCTCCTCATATCAGTTATCAATTCCTCACCATCTTGGCTCTTTCAACTTTTTCTAGGTCTCTAAGAGCTCTATTTTTCTTTCATCATAGTCAAACAATAACACATGAATTATTTTTCACCCTATTTAAAGTTATTATTTAAAATTAATTACCTTTCAAATATTTACCATCAGATTCTTTATTTTGATTAGATCTTTGTTTTTACTAACTCATTTTTCAAACCATAAAAAGTTATGGAATCCTGACATCATAGAGAATCTTTTTCACTATTATATGTGTATATTTCAAAAAAAATGACTTTTCACTTTTTTCCATTGATATATATAGATTCACCTAATGTTCATTACATTAGACACCTTATCATATCTCGTAAATCATTCTTTATCTATATCACTAAGTTAAGTAAAGGTATGTTGTTTTTAATTCTATACTTTAATTTATATTATTTTCTCCTTATTGCACTTTATTTAGCATCAAAATTATGTGTCATCATGTTTTACTCTTGAATCACCATCCCTTGTTACACTTACATGACACATGGTAAAATTTGAGTGGGACATATGTATATACATAATATTTTTAAAAATTTATCAATTATTGATGGTCTTTATCTTGTAAAAACTTGTCAAGTCTCAATATTTCTGAGTGAACACCCTAAAGAGTGCATTGAGAAAGGGGTAGGTAGACCATTAATGATTCAAAATATTATTTTACTTTTTTACACTAGTTATATACACACTAGTCTCATAAAAACCATTTCCATAATATTTTTCTTCTCTATTTTACACACCTCTAGTCATTTACCACCTTCAGTACCCCTTTTCCTAACCTAAAACCTTTTTGATATTTTACATTACTAGGTCAACTAGGTCAACCTTGTACTCTTATTGGAAAAAATAATTTAGGGTATAGGTTAGCTCTTGGATGAATTAGCCCATGACCTAATGAGTTTTAGTCAATAATTATACTAGGTGAGTAGGTCAACTCTATCAGTCAAAACATTTGGAAGGTTTTAGGGTAAAATCCTCCAATATATACATATCATTCACCATTATTTAAAGAAAATAAAAATAAGAGATATTAATTATCTGCTTATCCACTATTTTACTTGAAGAGCAAGCTTAGGGTTTTTAATTTGTTTGGAGATACAAATCTAGTTTTTTAGATACATTGATAGGTTGTGTAGCCTATAGCTAATTTATACTTGTCATCCTTATATACCATAATAACCTCTTTTGAAACACCCTAGCCATGGGATAGATTGAGGCTCAATGGGTTCATCTTCAAAGGTAAGTATTGCTAACTTTGTTCTTCCTTTGTAAGAGTATATAGATATACCTTTGCACTTTTCGTTAATGCATTATGATTTTGTATACATTTACATGAGTATATGTATTATATGCTTGTATAATTTTGTTGTTTATTGCCCTCAATTTGTGCCACAAGATTTGGTGAGCACTAGATTAGATTTCTTTGCTTTAATTATTATTAGTGTAATGAATATGAAAAAATATAACTTAGTTAGAGTTATTGCATAGTTTTTATTAAGTAGAGGCTTTGTAAACCTCCCTAGTGATATTATTTATGATAAGATATCCCATAGTTGTGTCTAGTGGATCCATATTTGTTGTGTTCCTAATTATATAATGTATGCCCAATTAGAATTGTAAGTAGGATCTATCTTCTATGAGCTAGGATTGATTTATGGATCTGATACATTTTTGATTGGATACAAATACCACAACCCATACTCCATAGTCCCCTTAAGATACCTAATTATCTTTTTTATTGATTGGAGATGATTTTTATTTGGATATGCTTAAAACCTTGCCACAATAACTACTACTTACATGATGTTAGTTTTAGAGGCAATGGTGTATAACAAAATTCTAATCAGTGACCTATATGAAATCTTATTGACTTTTGGATACTCATATTCCTCGATTAACTTACACCTTGTGATCATAGGTGTAATAATTACCTTGAAATATTACATCTCAAACTTCCTCAACGTTTATCTTATGTACTTGGCTTGTGAAATGAATATAACTTTTTCAAATTGAATAATTTTTATCCCAAGAAAGAATGACTATTCTCCTAAAGTGGTCATCTCAAACTCTTTTTTCATCTCCTCTGCAAAGCCCTTGGTTATGTTGTCATTATTTCCACCAAATATGATGTCATCCACATAGATAAATACTATCAATTGATGGTGATCTTCTTAATTTATGTATAGATTACAATCTAAAACTCCTCTTTTGAATACTTGATCCAATAGATACCTTTCCAACATGGCATTCCAAGTTATAGGATCTTGCTTTAGACCATAAAGAGAATTTTTCAATATGGAAACATAGTTGTCATCACCTAATAGTAAGAATCAATTAGGAGGTTCTATATACACTTATTATTCCAAATTTATATTCAAAAATATAGATTTGGCATCCATCTAGTATACCTTAAATCCTTTGAATATTGCATATGCTAGAAACAATATGATGGCCTCTAATTTTTTTACTAGTTTAAAGGTCTCCTCAAATTCTATCATTTCAACTTGTTCATATCCCTTACATACCAATATAACATTTTTCCTATTGAATTATCCATCTTAATTCAACTTATTTATAAGCACACATTTTGTGTTAATGGCATTCTTGACTTTAGGCCTAACAACTAATTCCCAAGTCTCATTATTATCTATTTGGTTTAACTCCTCATTCATAACACCATTAAAAAATATTATTTGCTTGATTATATAATATTATTAGGTTAAATATTATATAATAGAGTAATATTATTTTGATTTAGATTAATTACCAGTCCTCTCCTTGTTTGCATACCTACATTCTTATTGCCAATGATTTGGGATTCATGATTATCTATTTGATTCTACCTTGAGGGGCCTTTTGAGTCTTATATCTCCTCAACTTATTATTACGCATCAACCTCTATATCCTCCTCTTCATTATTGAACTCCATATTCTCTAAAGTATCTTTTGACTATGAGTGTGATTTCCTTATCCCATCAATATTCACATTGGTGATTTCCACTATCTTTTGTAACCTCTTGTTCTAAAATATATAAGATAATATCATTGATAATTATCCTAAAAATATACTTTCATTAGATATGGAATCAAAATTTCCTAAGTCTTCATCATATATTTTGATGAAATATTTTTTCCCAAATGTTCTAAAGTGTTCCATATTCTTAGGTATGTCTTTCCAATTTTCATAAGTAGTCTTGTTGCCATTAGTTCCTATCTTTCCTTTATTCAAAATTTAGACTTTAGTGCTTCCTACCTCTGTCCAATATTCATCAAATAATATATACTCATTTATCATAGTTCTAGCCATATCTTGAATTGTCATATTCTTTATTTTCACTACTCCATTCTATTGAGGTGGTATAGATGCTAAGAACTATCTAATTATTCTAGCAACCTCATATAATTCATGAAACTCATTGGAATAAAAATCTCCTCCTCTATCATATCTTAGATACTTTATCTTCCCATTTTTATCATTTTCAACAAGATCTTTGAATGCCTTAAACTTGTCAGGATATTATAAATTTTCAATTAATAACTCTATCCATGTCATTAATGTGTAGTCATATATGAGTAACATGAAGTAGATATCTCTTTGAATGCTTTGAATTATTGTAGGCCCATATATATCATTATATATTAAGTCGAAGGATCTTGTAGTATATTACTCCTTGGACTTGAACCTTCTTCTACTCTACTTATCATGTTGACATGCCTTAAAATGTAAGTTTTTAGATTTGGTGATCTTAGGCATGTTTTTTATATACCTCTTAGTACTCATAATGATGATTTTCAAAGTTTAGGTGACCGAAACTTCTATGCCATAGCCAAATTTAATCCATATTGATCATAAATCATCTCTCCTTCTTGATCTCATTCAAGATATATAGATTTTTGTTATTCCTCTTAACATTGGCAATTAGGCTTCCTAATTTGGCTCTCCTTATCTCATACCATCTATCATGAAATGTTAGTGTGTGCCTTTAATTTTACATTTTACACTAAGCAGGTTATGTTTTAAACCTTACATGTAAAACATATTTTATGTCTAGTTTTTCCCATTTTCCAAACTCAAGACACCCTTGCCAAATATATTTGTAGTTGTGTTATCCCCAAACCTTCCTATTCTGACAACATTCTTCTTCAATGAAATGAACTTATTTTTATCTCTTATCATGTTGCCTACAAAACCACTCTTTATATACCATTTCATGCCTTCATATTGAATGTGAAAGGTAGTATAAAATAGAATAGAATCCAATTTAGTCTTATGTTATTTGTTATCAAATAGTCCATCTTAACTCTTGGGCTCAATATGATCAGTCCTATCTCACTTTGGATTCCATACAAATGTTTGACCCTTCTCATGTAATCTAGGAGCTTCCTATAAATTTTTGAATCTTGAGGGACTTTTAACTATATTATAATGTAATATTAAAATGTGTCTCATATTGTGACAACTTTAGAAAACAAAATTTCTTTTCTTACCTCTTGATTGATCAATCATTTTCCCATGGTCCCATGACAACTTATCCCTTCTTGCATTAGGATACCTAATTTTTATTTTGATGTTTTAAATATTGACTTTCTATGACTTCTCACACTTTTTCTCAAACTTGATCATATTATATATGAGATTTTCATGCTCATCCTTTAAAGAATCTAGTTCTATCTTCAATTGTTCATACTCAACTTCCTTTAATCTAAACCTTGTATTGACACTTTATAACTTATACTTGAGATCGTTGATAGTATTATTTTGATGCTTTAAATAATTAATGAAACTTATGAGCTCAGATTAAAGGTCTAATTCAGATTGTCTTTCTTCACTATCATATTAGACTTCTTCATTATACATGTTGTCTTCTTCTTTTTGATCACTAGACATCTTGTGTTACTTATGATCACCCTCAAGATATTAGACTTTCTTCAAACGAAAAAACTTTGATATAAATTATTAAAATAACTATCACTAAGAAGGGTGGTGGAGGGGGAGAATCATTATCTTTAAAATAATCATTCAATTACACTTAATCATACATGAACCATTCATATAGACATGAACATCTAGCAAAGCATATGTAACCATATAAGATTATGAAACACATTACATATGTTAGAAACCCACAAGGGTAATAAGAAAAAATGATATGTAAAAATATACTAAATTTTTTTAATATAAAATTAAAATTTAGTGAATTACCAACTTCACATGGAGCACCAACCCCAACTTGTCAAGCATGTCCTTGCCTAGGCTTTGGCAATCTCCCACTTATAAGGAGACACCAAAACCATAGATGACTAAGCACCAAATTAGCCACTTTATTGATTTTATATAATTTATAACACCATATTTATCATAAAACAAATGATTATTTTATTATTTAGTTCTTATTACTCTTCTATCTCTCTCAAACTACCTTCTAGGCTTCTTCGCTCAAATAGGTCTCTTCCAGACAAATTAGGTCATATGACCTTGAAATTCGTCTATATTTACCATATTATATCTTTATTATAGTTTATATACACCAATATTATTGTCTATAATACCTCTTTAAGCTCTTCAATTTTATATATCCTTTGCTTGCACTCTCATATTCTATAATTACTTAATTATGCATATTAGGCCTTATTCTTATATAATCCTTTAGCACATATACTTATTATTTTTCCATACACACTTTAAAAAAAATTATTACCATTAAAATATGTCTTATAATATATTTCATACATGAATAAATAATTTACAAAAGGTCATCTTCAATTAAAATACAAAAAACTCTTTTAAGCCTTTAGGAAACCTAATTCAATTAGGCCTTCATTAGTACATGTTACCCATTGTCTCCTTAAAACACTTCAAAACTACACACACTATAGGAATTTTTTTTATAATACTTAAATATACCTCAGCTAATATCCTCTTATCTTCATGGAACATTACATATCTAACCACCACTTGAAGCACACCATTAATATTGTTCACAATTAGGCTTATGAGCCTAAAAAAAGTCTGTAAAACAAAATTGAAGCATGTACACAATTTAGTACACAATAATGATAATAAATAACATATAAATAAAATAAAATACATAAAAAAAGTTCTTTAATTTCATTATAATTCATTTCATAGGACAAAAAAACTAAAAAACACTCATGCAACTTGCTCACTCAAAATTGCCAGTTTTCCTTAAAGACCAATCACGGTGAATCAGACCTCCAACACCTATATAGGAATTTTAAATTAATTATTATGAATTTATATGAACATTTTATATCTACATACCTTCATAAAATACCAACATAATATGGTCTTAATGACAAATATTGGTCTTACAGATGAATTTGTTGACCTCACCACACAGATTTCATTGAGTCAAACAAGCCATTTTGGTTTCTTCATTTTCACCACTATACTTAAATTCCAAGACTTATAAAAAGTATTAATAGGAAATATCAGTCCAAAATAATATTTCAATGAAAGTTTTTTCATCCCTCTATCATGAGAACACATTCTTAATCATCTTGTCAGTGTTACTTGGGTTTTTCATTATTTCCACTACTAGGCCTGTTAGTGACTGGTTGTCTTGGACGATGGGTTTAGAAAAATTTAGGGGTATAAATTATCTATAAACCTTCATGGATATGAAACATGAGTCTCAAGATTCATCCTTCATCAAATTTTATACTTTGACTTGGTCTAATTTGAATGCTATAATAAGTATCTAAGAAATTAGCACTTTCATATAGGTTCTACTCACACACTAGATAGCTCCCTCACACTTAGAGGCTATTCGGAGAGTTTAATACAAACTATAATATCCTACCTAATCATACCAATACATTATGGTCACTTTTGATCAGCATCCTCAACATGGGGTCCTTATTAAGGTTCAAATAGGGTTTAAACATGTTTCCTTTCCTAACAATCATTTATAAAACATAGCCCCTAAATCTAAAAAAAATTCTTAGAATTTTGAGCTAAGAACTTACCAATATACCATTAATAGCTTATGTTACCATGAAAAGGTTTGATGAGCTAAAAAACATAATAAAATCCTTCTCAAGTTGAGAACTCTTCATTCTATGCACTTTAGAGACCTCAAAGCAGATTTTCTTGCCTTAACCTTCAAATTTTGACCTAAAAATTCATGAATACACCTAGAATAACCTATAAAACATCTGATAAAGATTATGTTTCAATATTTTCCTTGGAAATTGAACCTCATGTATCATTAGGCCATGTTCTCACCACCTTAATTTCTAAACTTGAGTCTTCACACCTTTTTAGGGCTTGAAATGACCTTGAGACCTATTTTAAATATCTCAATACTTAATTCTCATACTCACACAACATCTCACATGCTCAAATAATGTCAAACATTCTTATACAACCCTATCTCACCATATAACCAAGTTTATGCCTTCACACAAGGTCTCTTTATGCCATAACTAAGCTTTATAGGACACGTTGTCCTCAAGGATACTTGAAATCAAACTTATATAACCTTTAAAATCATGATAACATCCATATCATTATGCCACCATGCCTCTTCATGTAAAAGACTATTCATATTATGCACATACCTTCTCAAGACACTACTAGGTTCAAGCATTTTACAACTTTGATAATAACAACCTTCCATGCTAACCTTCACATCACTCATTCAGACATAAGAACATATAACAATCATATTTTACACTCTCAAAATCACCAAAATATTCATCAATATTCTCTCTCATATCTACACTCTTCAATGACTTGATCAATACTTATGACCTCATGACCATGCCAACTGATCTTCAATACATTAGCTTGCTATAACATAATACTCACTAGACCACCACTGAGACATCAATGACAATAAAAATGATAGTAACATGACATCAAAATTTTAAAGAACCTTTAACATCAATGACATCATCATTGTCAAACCTCAACAATAGTAATAATGCTCAACACTAATAATGGTATTGAATATTTTAATAATGAATTTCTTTCTTATTGTAAGCAACATGGAATTGAGCATGAGAAAAAGATTTCCTACACAACTGAACAAAATGGTGTTGCTAAATGTAAACATAGGACTATCACTTAAAAGACTATGTGTAGGTTGCATGCTAAAAAGAAGAATTATAAATTTTAGGTTAAAGTCATGTATTTTAATGTCTATCTCATAAATAATACTCCAATTATATCTATTTTGAATATTAAAAGTGAAGAATATTAAAAAGTGGTAGAAAATTTAATTTAAAACATTTATGTGTTTGAAGATGTGATGCATTTATTCACATTCCCATTGAAAAGCATAATAAATTAGATTTCAAATCATATACCTTGATATTTGTTGGTTATGATGAATCATCTAAATCTTATAGGGTGTATGATCCTAAAAATAATAAAATCTACTTTAAAAGGGATGTTAACATTTGTGAAAATGGTGTACTTGATTATGCTTCTAATTCTAATTCTCTTGATATAGTTTCTACTTATTTTCTTTTTGAAACAAGTGATGATCATAATGATGTGTTGCCTAATTATGTTATTCCTCCAATTCTTTCTCCCTCTTCTAGTCTTGGTCCACCTAAAACTATGCGTAAGTGGGCCAAGACTACTATAAAATATTCTAGAATTCATGTAGATCTTAATGATAATTGTAGAGATAGGCAACAATTTTGTAATTATGCTTTGATGTCTAAACTTATGCACAATAATGACCCTAAAAATCTAAAATAATATCAAGGTCACCCTCATTGGGAAAAATTAATGCATGATGAATACCACTCTTTTATTTCTAAAAAAAGGTGGGACTTAGTTTCCCTACCTAAAGGGCATCCTTTCATAAGTTGTAAATGGTTGTTTAAATCTAATTTCATCTCTGATAACCAAATTAAAAAATATAAAGGTAGATTGGTTTCTAGATGTTTTTCATAAATTGAAGGAGTTGACGATAATGAAACTTTTGATCCTATTGCTAAGATTCCCGTAATTAAATTTGTTCTAGATTTAGCTCCTCACATGCATTTATTGTTTATCAAATTGATGTTAACAATGTTTTGTTAAATGGTGACATTCATGAAGATATTTACATGTCTCAAGCCCCTAGTTTTATTAAGGAAATTAACATCTTATATGCAGGTTAAACAAAGTTATTTATGGTTTCAAACAATCTCCTTAGAAAGAATGGTAACCTAAAAGCTATCAATTTTTATAACTCAAGGCTTTACTCATAGTTATAATGATCCCAATCCTTCTATAAAAAATACTCCGAATGAGATAGTTATCATTGTTTTTTATGTTGATGACTTAATCATAACTTGTAGTAATTGTTAAATTATTTTTTTTCACTAAAAATACTTTGAATAATACCTTTGAAATGACTGATTTGGGTCTCCTACATTACTTTTTAGGCATTCAAGTTTGGAAACAAAAGGATAGAATATTTATTTCTCAATATAACTATGCATATGATTTATTATCAAGGTTTAATATGTTAGATTGCAAACCTATTACTACTCCTTGGGAACTTGGTGTTATATTAATTTATGACATGGAAATGTAAATTTTTGATCTAACTATATATAGACAATTAGTTGGTAGTTTAAATTATCTTACTCATACTCATCCTGATATTGCCTTTCCTATTAGACTAGTTTTTTACATTATGTCTAATCCTCAAGATACTCATTTTAAATCTTATAAACTAATTATTCATTATAATAAATGTACTCTAACATTTTTCATCATGTATAACTTGAACATAAATTTTTCTTTGGTAGGTTATTCAGATTCTAATTGGCCTAGTGATCCTAATGATCATAGATCCACTAGTGGTTATTTCTTCTCTTTGGATTCTAACACCATTTCATGGAATAGTAAAAATCAAAATAATGTATCTTTATCTTCCACAAAATATTATTATAAATCTTGTAATAATTATGTAAAGGAAGCTATTTGGCTTAGAAGACTTCTTGCATATTTGGGCCTCCCACAAAAATTGGTTACTATGATTTTTGTTGATAACCAAAGTGTCATTACCTTATAAAAATATGATTTTACATGTAAGGTCCAAGCACATTGAAATTCAACATCAGATTCAATAGAAATTTCTTGAATATAATCAAATTCTTACCTCTTTATAAATCACTAAAAAATAAACAGTTGATATCTTCACTAATCCACTATGTAAAGACAAGTTTATTTGTTTTTGTAACAAGTTGGGACTGAAGGAAGTTATTATCAAGGGGGAGAGTTAGTTATGTTTCCTCCCTTCCTATTTATTTTTAAACCTCTAAATAAATTTTAAGGTGGATTTTTATAATTACTCTTTATTTACAATAATTTATTTTATCTCAAGTTTCTTTTCCATGTGTGAAGAATTTACATTTATATGAATTATTAATTCACATAAATTTAGATTCCATAAAGTGTTACTCATCAATTTTTTCTCCTTTTATATTTTGTATTTACGTGCATGACTAACTTCTTCCCTAATGTGTCACACACCTCCCTTGACTTTATAACAGACTAGGACACAATGGCACATAGTTAGGGGGCTTGTATGTTTATAATGGGATTCTATATAACTCTGATTTTTCTCCTCTAGATTTATAAATAACACTTATTCTCTTCCTTTCCTCACTAAGAATATTGTATCTCTCTCTATCCTTGTCTTGTGCTTTTGATTCAATATTGTACTTATGAATATTTTAGTTATAATCATTCTAATAATATCATATGGGTTTTTATCTGATACATTCATTTTCACACTTTAAAACTTTTGTAACTTATGGTTTGCTCTTGAGAGGATGTTTAGTATTGTGCATTCTTAATTTTTCTCAAAATTTAATTCTATGTGAATGATGATTATTCTTAGATAAAAATCCTTAAAATATTTACCTTAAACACTTCGTGGATTAGGTTTTCAATTTTAAATATAAAAATATTTTCTAACAATGAAAAATATATAAGATTCTTTTATTTCTCTTTAAATGCTCCAAATAATTATAAACAAAGTCGTAACTCAAATGATTTTTCCATGATCACCACTCTGATTTAAATTAATTTTCACCTCTTAAATATCACCCATTATAACTTCATATTATAAAAAAAAATCATGATAATATTTTCCATATACCTTACAATGAAGAATACGATCCAATTTTTTTTGGAGTTTACTTTGTAAATAGACTAAAATAAAAAGATATTTATATCCAACCATTATCAACCCTATTTCAAAGAGGGGATATATTCAAGTGTGTGTGTGTGTGTGTGTGTGGGCACCTTGAGAAGACCTCGATGGATCCATACTTTATCCACAAGGTTAGCTACTTATATTCATATTTCACTTTTTATATACCTGATGGATCTCCATTACATTTTATATTATTTTTCTCTATAAATATTCTAAGGTGATTCATTTGAGAAAAATATGCTGCAACCACTATGAAAGGTTTTCTCTATGTTCGTTGAGGGCCCCAAACATGGTTTAAGTATTATTTTTATTAAAAATTAACTCATGAATAATAGTAGAGAGTGAAATGTTCTTCAATAACAATTAAGGAATAATGATGGCTAATATCACATGTGGTAGTCAAGACATCTTTTAATAAGTTGACTTATCTCTCATTTCATATATCACATGAAAGAAAGTTCATAACTAAGGGCCTACACCTATAAATTCCAAACATGAGATTTTCGTATCTAGAGATATGTTTTGAAGATAAAGGTTGGGTACCTAATATTATCAAGATAATTCCTATGTAAAAAAAAATTCAACTAGTTTTTTCGTATAAATATAATCTCTAAAAGATTTTGGTTTTTAGTGTTTTTTAATTAAAAACTAAAAATAAATTGATCACAATAGCCTTTTTTAATTTTAACTATCAAATCTCATCATATTTCATAGTTATTATTTTTTCCAAGGCATACATCATATACATCGTGATAGTTTGAAATACAAATTGAATGAGTTGAAGTTAATTTTTACTTGCCCAAAAGAGACATTCACCTTTCCAAGTGACTACTATATTTTTAAAAATAGTAATCTTACTTTATAAATATTATTTTTTGAATGGTCATAAAAGAGAACTCCCAAATACATATAAGGGAGACAACTAAATTAGAATATTAAGATTTATTTCATATTCATATTATTGAATATTTAAGATATATACAATCTTTGATTTTCATAATGAATAATATCTTATAAAGAGTTTTCATTTCAACTAAAGAGATAGTAAACCTTGTCACAAGTCTCATAATATAATGGATTCAACTAAATATAAAATTATCCTTTGATTCTTGTCACTACTAAAAATAAGTCATTTATCAATAATTTTATGTACAAAAAATTAATATTGTGAAACATTTTTTAAATATCTATAATAACCTTATAATTTAATTAAAAATATTGAGAATGTTTTACTATATCATATTAATTGAATATGAAATTATAAATACTACACAATAATTATATTTTTGTAATATAAAATATAAATGAGCATAAAATTTATCCATACTTCAATTTAATTTAAATTACAATTTTTAAACCACCAAAAATGATAACAAATTTAGAGTAAACCACACCAACATTGTTGTGATTAAGGTAAACCCACCTTTAATTCATGTGGTTACCAACCTAGATGCATCAAGAGGACATGGTCTCCACATGGCCAAAAAATATAGAAGAGGAAAAAACTCATGAAGAGAATAAAAAATACCCTATTGAAATTGATAGCAATAGTGATTGAGTAAAATGAGACAAAATAAGGAAATAAAAATAGAGAGAAAAAACAACTGCATTTAATTGGTGTGGGAACCAATCAATTTTGGATGGATTGAAAATCATCTTGGGCTAATAGATATTGGCCTAGGGCTCAAAGAGTTGAAAAATAAATTATCTAGATCAAAGAGAATTAACAAGTTAGTTTAGGAACCATTCCTAGGCACAAGCGGGCTTAGGTCCCCAAAATACCAAATTAAGACCTAGAACTAGGAAAAGGATGAAGAATCATATAAGACCACTAGTGGGATCAAACTCCTTCACAAACCCATGAATAATAAAGCCCTATAAAAACCAAATTCAATAGTATAAGCATTAAACACACAAGGGTAGTGAATCAAAAATATCCAAAAAGGTAGACTAGTTTGAAGTTTGAAATTCAAAGAGACACATCCCATCAAAGCTACTAGTGTTGATTTTGAATGCATAAAAGCAAAGTTGGGAGTCACTAGAAAAGTTAATCTCTACCAAGAAAAAAAATTCAAAATCATACTCATCAAGCTACCCACTGATAATGGGCAAATAAAAAATCAATAATAGTACAATGGATTAAAAAATGTTAAATCAAACTAGAATGGGAAACAAGGATTTAGTGCTCCCCTTATAGGATATAATTATAATAAGGAGGTGTTATATTGAATTTATTGAAGGGATTAATTTTTAGTTTATTCATACTAGTTTTATAGTCATTTCCAAGTTGCATCAGGCTAGTTTTGTATTTAATTCCATGTATGTGTAGCTCTACTAGACCATTGGGTTTAGATTACCCATAATTTATTAGCAGTGCTAATATTTTATTTATACTTGATTTGAATTTTTCAAATAGGTTTATTTAAATAAGGGATAACCTTATCAATTTCATGGGAACTCATCTTATAACACATTAAAATTAGGAGTCCATCTCCCTCCTATGCCTCCAATTAACATTTCCCAAATGTTCCTCCAATGGATTTAATATCATGCTTTCTCTTAGTGAGGTCTTGTACTCATCCATAGGGCCAAATTAAATCATAATCTTCAAGTCATCCTTGGTATTATAATTATAGTTTTTTAACACCATATTGGAATATTATGAAAAGCTCACTATCTCTATAAAACCATCATATTAGACATGATTTATTGTCCCTTAGGATAAGTGCTCTTTCACACCACCACAATTTTAAAAATAACTTCCCTTCTTCTTGGAAGTTATACCATATGAAGAGCTAATGTTTTCCTATGTAGGAGATAATTCATTCAAAATAGTGCGAGAAACATCTTGGGCCTAATCTATCTAGTTGTCTTTGGTGTTAGATGACTTCTCCTTTCCCTCAACTTGATGTTTCCCAATCCTGTTTTATGGAAATTTATGATAAACACATGGCAATTGGAGAAAATTTAAAATACACATTCATGCAAAATTTTTTGATTCCAAATTTCATATTTATACTTCAGCCAAATAAAATGTGGGAGAACATTATCAATATCCATGTTAACACAAAATCGATCAAATACTATTTGACTTCTTGTTTTAGTGACATAATCAAAGGATAAAAATGTTGTAATGGTTTTTTTATTCCATTCAAGATACTATCCTTCCATATTTATAGTGGAAGTGTTGAAAGTCTAATCCAAATAAGAACAACATTTGAAGATTCTTTAAGAGTATTAATACCAAAACTCTATCTTTGCATGATGGAAAATGTCTTACCTATATTCCATGGTCCTCATTTAATAAAATAGAATAAGTATTCGTGGTTTTTTAAGGATAAAATAAGGAAACAATTTTCCATAACATCAATCTTCACTTAGCCCTACAATTTCCATTTTCTACAGGTCCAATCTCTCACCACATATATGATGTGTCTATAGCCTATGAATTTTCCATTGAGGATTATCTATAACTAAATATCCACACTATCCATTTCCTCATTTGATATTTCCATCACCATGTATTTTCCTAAAGAAAAGGGGTGAATATCCTTGTTTTTTTGAGTCGGGTGTTCCCTTGACTATAAATAACCAAAAAGGCACAACCTTTTGCACTCCCCCTCCTTCATCATCTTCATCACTAATTCCACCTCATTCAACTTCCTCTGATCCCTTATTATTTTTATCCATATTATTTTTTAATGTAATTAACCACACAAAAACTATTTCACATTAAAAAAAAAAAAAAACTATTTTACCTCAAATAAATTATAACTATAAAATTACAAATAAACTACACTAGGTGCAAGCTTCGAGATTTATTTATAAATTATCTACATTTCCTAGAATTAAAGTATAAATAGTTTTCATTTGTATAACATCTAAGTTTTATAAACTTATACATTTGTTAAAATTTGCAATTAGGTAGATTATTTTCAAGATAAATTATTATGGATAGAATAACAAAATTAATATGAGTACATGCATTAATTATAGTCATTATATTAGTTTGAGAGACAAAAATTGAGGGATATAATGTTATTAATGATTTACACCTTATAATTGTGTGAAATATCAACTTTCCATCTATTTCCTTTCTTTATTTATTTTTCTTTCTTTTTCTCTTTCTTTTTTAAAATCCCTTTCAAAATAATAAGTAAATTTTAGAAATAAAAATAACAACAAAAGTAAAAATGGAAAGGTGGTTTTATAATTACAATTTAGGATGGGTTTTAACCTATTTAAATAGTTGTGAGGGGATTAATTTTAATCAAAACTACTCTAATGCCTCGTTTAATCTCAATTTTTATTAGGTACATGGTTAAGTGTTAATTGAGATTGGACCCCTTTATATTATATCTATTCATGACTGGTATCATGTTTTATTTTATGTATATCTTACTTATATTGTATAGGATCGTGGAAGAAGATATTTTTATTTATATCAAATAATAAATTAGGTAATGTGCTTTAATCTATATTTCATAATATATAAAGGTAACATGATTAATTATTGAATGTGTAGGACACATGTGTTGGTGAATGGCTCCTAATTTCATATACCAGTTATGAGATGAGTTGGTTGGGTTTGCATTTAGTCCATAATATTTATTATTTAAGTCAACATGGCATTACAGGGAGCTTTAATAAATGAAATCTATATTAATCACATATCTCAAAAATAGACTTGTAATAAGGTCCATCATAGGTGAAACTAAATGTATCATACATTGGATGTCTAAGTCCTTGTCACCTTATACATATGTGGCACAAAAACAAGACAAAATTAAAGTTTATAAATATTATTATCTAGGTGTAAATGAGGAAGAAATAAAATAAGAAGATAAGCCAAGAGATTCATAACCATCTAAGTAAAATATTACTATAATTTGGAAAGTAATATCTATAAGTATTCAGGAGGCTTCCAAAACAAATATTTAAGCAATAAATAATTAAATAAAGGCCATGATAAAATCCACAATGGTTATAAAATTTATGGTTTTAAGGTGGGCTATGAGTAGCCTTATGAAGTTGACACCTAGATATGTTAATAGGACAAAGACTACCACAATAAGTTATGTTTGACAATAAAACTAAAGGCAATAATGATAAAAAAGTTGGCATAATCATATTTACGTGTATAAAATTTAAAACAATGAATAGAGACTAATATGTAAAATATTATTTTTTTCATAATATCCTATATAATATTAAATTGAAAAAAAGAAAATGTAGTTACAAACAATCTTAAATTTAGAGAATATCAAGCAAAACCATATTTTATTTAGTGTGATAACTAAAGGCATATCTAGTAGTAAATGATCATAATTATTTGGTAATGAATGGATAAAGATAAATGTAGAAGACATCCATATGAATATAACACATAACTATATAGAAAAAAATAAATTTTAATGAATGAAAATTATGGACCAAGTTAGTAAATGGAGTAAAAATTATACATTGTGAAAGCCTCACATCAACGAGAGGTAAAATTTTATACTAAAACCTTGTAAAATTTAACATATTTTCTTTATGGCATAGAAAAATGTTTCAAAATAGGAAATATTAGTGAAATATTTTCAATTAAAGTAAATCTTTCGATTAATTATTGATTTTGTTGGTTCTTATCCAGATCAAATTATATCAGTGAATATTGTTACATCTACAAAGGATAGAGAAATCGAATATATTTCTCATTTCCACTGTAAGGACTACATGTAAATGTCCCATGTATGGTTGGGTGGATCATGGAACCAAATCATCCTATTTCCAATATCAAATATAGATCATGATGAAGTCTTTTGATAAATAGATTTTTTTTGATAAATAGGATCATACATTCTCACTCATACATGTGTTTCACATCCATGGAAATTATAATACCAATAGTAAAATTGAATATTGATTTCAATAATCTCATAGGTAATTGTGATATGTTATTGATGGTAATGTATAGGACCTATATTGATTGATAAGATACCAATTAGTTTGATCCCATTATCTTACTTAAGGAATTAAATAAACAAGATTCAAACCCATGAGTTTTAACTCATTGAGAGTTTACGTTGATCAAATTCAAACATTCACCCATTAAAGGAGTCAAAACCCCACCATTAATTTCCATAGAGTTTTGAAGGGACAATAAGAATTTTTCTTATGAGTTTATGACATAGTAACAAGGTCATAAGTGCCCTCATAGTGCATTATCACATGAAAATAAGAAACTTATATTTATTTTATTAAACATATTAATTATTATTAAATATGATTCAAATTAATATCAAACACAAAGGTAAGTGGACATGACATCACCTAATTAATAAGGCCATGGTTTAGACAACTATGAAGGCTTGTGAGTACCTACTCAAAGTTTTATAATGTCCTTCCTTTTAAAACATAAAAGTATTAATATGAACTATAAATACATAGTATATTATATCATATTTTATTCATTATTATCAGCCTATGATAATAATTGGAATAAATTCATATCATCTTATAATGAGACTTCAAGCATTCGATAACATGGGAAAAAATGGTCTCATTTTTTTATGTATGAAAATGGAATTATAATGAACAGATGGATATTTATGTACGATCAATATTGAATAATTATCTTGATAAAAATAATTAAATATTTAATTAATTAACTATAGTCCTAATCATGAAAGAGTTATCTTATGCGGTCCCATAACCTATAAGTCCTAGGATTGTATCTTGGCATTTTCATATATAAGTTAAATTTTGTTGACCATATATATTAATACAAAATTATTATTCATGATGGATGAATTTTTAAGGTTCATTTATATAAACCCATAAGAGTTTTTTATGAATGTGCTATCAAGCATTTGGCCTATTTGATTCACACAATTGCAACTAAGTAAACTTATAATGATTAATCGAGTAAAAAATTTGTAGTTTGTTTGAGAGTAGTGGATGAGGGTGATAATAATTTGTATTAGAGTCAGGTTAAATTTTATTACCTTTGGTTAATATTTTCATATAAAATCTATGCATGTAGAATATAACTATGAATGCTAAGATAATAATATATTGATTTAGTCACTATGTGATGGCCTTACTAAAGGGTTTGTAATTTGATGGCATAAAAAATATCAATTTTGGATGGATATTTATAATAAATATTTAGAAATTTGACTCTCAATTAAGTAAGGATATACCCTTGTAAGTTAATAAAACATACCCTTTAATGGTTGTATAGTAAGTTTTCTACTTTATGAATTGATAGGTCTCTAGTAATTGAAACCATGCATTTTACAATATGTAAAAACCATTGAAGAATTTAATAGGACCCCTTTTATCCATGTGTGAGTTTATATTTTCCCAATTAGAGTTAATAAAATAATTAAATGTTGTGTTGGCCGCCTTATAAAAGCATGATATGTCATTGTCTATTAATAATGTAATAATTATTTTCACTACAAATACCCTATAAATGAACAATATATTAATCATAGGAAGAATAATATTAATAAATTTTAGATCAAAACATAATAGAAAAGGAACTTGGCATCATACTATTAAGTAGTAGTTGGCGTCCAAGTGTTTGATTTGGATTTATCTTGTTTAGTATTTTAGCTACATACAAATATTTTATTTATCATTAAGAAATTATTTAATACCAAATTCTATTTTATTTACCTAGTAAAATGATTTGTATTTAAAATTTTAAAATTTATATCTAATGTGACTTATTATAAATTTCCTTTGTGGACTTTTACATCTTGTAAAATAGTTCATGGTATGTTTTATTGAAATTTATATGATCCTTATTTTTTTTCCCATGTTTTATGGTTTATTTATTTGGGTTGAATAATATTAAAAAAATTTCCTTGAATATTTTATTAATGATAGGATCAATAAAATTATTTTCTACATAGAATAAATATGAATTTTTATTAGAGTCAATTTGACTTATGTGGGAGCTTTAGTAAAGGACATCTACAGTAATTATGACTATTGAAAATAAATTTGTAATAAAGTTAACCATTATTACAACTAAATGTATGGCATATTATATGTATAATTCCTTTTCACCATATGCATATGTGACATAAACACAAGAAGACATTGAGCTTTATGATTATTATTTCCCATGCCCACATGAAGAGGAAATAAAATAAGAAGAGAAGACAAGAGATTCATAGTTATAAAAGTAAAATACAACTCTGATGTTTTAAATAATCTTTTTAAGTATCATGGAATAATCTAAAAGAAACATTAAATCAATAAATGATTAAATAAAGTCCATGATCAAAGACACAATGGTTGGAAAATATAACCAAGTGTACATCCTTATACACACCTAGGAAATAATTTTAATAACATTAAACTACAATTTTAAGCTTTCATAAGTTATCTAAAATCTTTAATATGTAGGTAAGTGTCCCCACTACCATCAAACATAAACTATTAATAATTTAGAAGTTAAGAGGTAGATGTGCATAAAAATGTTATGCACAATAATATTATCATAACTTTCATTGGATTCAACCAAAGTGTACTATGAAATGATTTATAAGGATAATTGATGTGACTTATCTTTCAAATCACCTCCAACATTCAATATGGATACACCATCTTGCAAAGTGATATTAAGGTTCTTAAGAGTTTGTATAAGGGTTGAATTATATTATTAATTTTAGCCATTTCAGTACTATTTATAATCACATAAGAGAGTGGAATGAGATGACTTTATTTTTGTTTAGGATATTCATTGGATATGTATGAATCAATTGATTATTTTTGAACAAGATCATTAGAAACAATATTAGTATTAATATATGCATTTTAATTATTTGACAAATCTATGTGAGGGTTATAATAGTGTGGCATAAGAGTATCATCAAGGGAAGACAAAGAAGATATTAAAGTATAGACAATGTCACAAAATTTATTAAAATTATTGACATTTATTTTATGAGTAACATGTGGTGTACTAAGAGAAGATTAAATAAGTTGATTCTCATCGGTTGATAAAAAGGAAGAGCTGTGACATGTAGGATCAATAATAAATTTTAAAGGATAAGAGATAAAATCATGATTTTTATAAACTATTTTAACTTATAGATATAAAAATGAATTTTTCATGAGAAACATCATCTTTTGTTATGCATATTTTAGGTAACTTTATTTTTTAGAAGTGAAAATGTGATAAAGTGCATTATCAAGGAAGAAAGAGAAGTTAGGTGTGAAATAATAAGGTTACTTATTTTGGATATTGGGTGGTAATTTTAGAGGATAGATAATCATTTTCATAATGCTATTTTTGATTTATATTATGAGTTAAGTAAAATTTTAAACGAGGATCCTAGGTAACATATAAATTTAAATATATAGTGGAAGATAAAAGATAATCAAAAGAGGAGTATAGAAGTAAATTTGAAGATGAATATATAGGTTCCGCTAAAGAGCAATCTAAGGGTGAAAACAAGGAAGAATATAAATATGTATCTAAGGAGGAATCTATAGGAGAAATTAATGAGTAATATAGAGATGATACCAAATAAGAATATAAATATGAATCCAAAGATGGATTCGTGGATGAATCTAGATGGAAATATAAATAAATATGTAGAGGTGAAATGAGACTAAGATTCAAGGACGAATTAATAGGTGTATTTTCCTCTTGAGGGTAAAAATTTCTAGTTGTTTATATCTATTCACATTTCAAAGATGCTTCAAATCATATTTTATATTTATTGCTAGATCATAAAAATTAAAATCATCTATACATGCTTATTTGATAAGGTTTTTCTTATTTTAGTTTATCCATTCATAATCATAACTAAAGGACATAGAATGAGTAGAAAATACTTGATCTATAGGATTAACATCATTATCATATTAACTTTGACTATCCATGATATATATAAGTATTTAAAATATAGTAAATTAAATAAATACATTCCTTAATTTTATCAAATGATTAATCATACATGTACAAATGAGTTAATTACTATGCACGTATTTAAAAAAAAGGTATAAATGGGTGATCTAGGCAAGTGTTTTAATGATTGAGTAGGCTCTTAAATATAATTACTTATTTGTAGACTATTGTTAGCCCAATATTATAGAACACTAACAACAAAGGATAAATTGAACCCATACACTAATATCCCACCTCCAAGGGTACAATTAGAGTAAATTCCCTCGACAATATGTTTCTCTTAGGTGTAACACAAATGAAAATAGATAAAAGAGGTTTACTATGGTATAATTAAAGGGATCATAGGGATCTCAAATAAATGTGATGTATGGTGAAAATAAAATATGTGATTAGTGGTGTATAATGGCTTAAGCATTTGGACAGTTACCCTTACATGAATGTATCCATAAAATATATGTTTTATTAGCCCTATAATATGGTCATTGAGTAGTATTAAAAAAATTTGAAATACATTTTCTAGAAAATATAAGAAAAAAATAAAGTAAAATAAAATCATTTTTTTGCATAAATGAAAAGAATTCAATCTAAGGTTAAAATAAAGAGTTACAGTGTTAAATGTAATCCAAGGTGACAGGGGAATTTATTAATTTTTTGATTAAGTCTAAATATGAATAATATTTACTCATGGTTTTTGAATTATATTTAAGGATGGATGTTATTTCATTATAGTTTTAGTAAATTAGAGAAATTTGTATGAAATCTGAGGAACACATTGAATTAAATAACAAGAAATGATCTAAATAAAATATGGATTCACGAAAATGTTTAATACTCTTATTTATTTCATATAAAATAAACTATTAAATACTTACTTTGGTATACAAATATACATACATGTGTGCATTTGAAATACAAAAATATAGTGAATTTGAAATGATATTTTAAAAGTAAATTGAACAATATATATGTAAACCTAGCTAAAATTGAATTCAACCTTAGTTCGTAGGATGAGTATTGATGAAAAATAACTTAGGATATCCATGAAATACATCACAACTAAAATATGTATTTCAACCTACAATAGGATTAGGTTGCACTACTAAAACTAGGTCACATTATGTCCTTATCGATTTACTACATCCATGTCTTCATTCACTGTGTGATTGTTTTATTAATCTTAGTACTTTGCCTATGTGTGAGGTTTTTTTGGTTGATTGTGTATCCCTATTTTCTATACAGAATAATTATAAGAGTAAAACCACAATTCTGACATAGTAAATAAAATGGATATAAGGTTTCAAGGGAGGGAATCATGTAAGATGAATAGAAAATATATTATTATAAAATCATACATAATTTTAAAGATGCCGTAGAAAAAATGGCCTCATTTCAATGTAGTTTCAATGCCTAAGTTTATGTTTGCAATGGTGGATGCAATATTAGATTTTACTATTCTTATGATTACCCTTTATTCAATCATGAAAATGATGTATTGAGCCATCAAACCTACAAATAAACTTGTAAAACAGAATAAATAAGTAGATATAAAAAAATTCTAGCTTTTATGATAATATAGATTCATATTGAACTCCTAAGAAGACTGTTGTTTATATATAAACTCTTAAATCATAATTTTGGGGATTATTTATCCATGAGGGAATCAAAAAAATATATAAACATTCATAAAAAGGAATGTTTATGAAATAAAAACTCTAAAGACTTCTACGAATTATGCTAGGATAAGTCTGCATTACACAAACATGTCACAATGTGACCTTGTCAAAAAACCATAATAGAAAAAATGGAAGGACATAGAATGATATTGTGGATCATCAAGGTAGATTTGAGAAGATTAAATAAAAATATAAAGTTCATTAAAATGTATAAATAATAAATATCAATATAAAGATTGAAACATAATATGACAATAACTCCCTTTTTCATCATCAATATTTTTACAGGCAAGGTTATGAAAAATTAATTTTTTATAAGTGGTTGTGTCAAAATTGGATGTCTAAAATTTATCTCTCTCCATTTATATCTTGAGGGAAAATTGTATTCAACATTATTTTCTCAATGGATTTCATGTTTAGTATATGCAGTGTTCATAATAAGTATGATAATAAAGGGTCACTACAATCCAACCCTAGATTTATGAATTTAATCATGATATTACTAATTATATTTGGATTCATATTCAAGGAATAAAGTCCCATCTCTTAATAACATATATATGTGTTACACAAATATGCTTAATTTTCTTTGTCGATAGTATATTGGACCTATGAAACTTCCACTACATACAATTGGGTATGTTAGAATTGATATTCACTCAGTTATGTTTACTTAGGAAAGACCTTTTACCATTTTCAAGACTCGTTATTTTTTAGTCGTAGATATCTAAATCCATAATATAGTTTTTATTTAAGTACTGTATTAAAGTGCATGACTATTCCACCTATTTCACAACCAAGAAAATATTTTAGAGTGGATTAATGTATTGTATTTTAAAAATATCCACAGACTTTATTTATGTGAATTTATGTTATACTTCAACATTTATCAATGTATATCTAATTTGTTGAAAATCATGAAATATCAGTACATTAATAGAATTTTGAGGCCTCACCCTTATTTATCTCTAGATACAACCTCCATTATATTATTTTCAGTTAAATACTATTTAAACCATATTGTAAATCCTAAACAACATTTTCTATCCACATTTTTAAATGGACATGCACATATAACCCTTTATATTTTTTATTTTAGACGTTATAATTTGACACCTCAATATTATTGAACTTGAATCTTGAATCACCTATAATATTCAATTATTGTGATCAATTTTAACACACAAGCACTATAGATTAGACATTTAGTATTAGAAATAAAAAAATATTATGTGAGGCATATTGTGTGAATAAACATTTGAATTAATTTTATTAATTTGCTATATCAAATATAACTATTGGAGATCTAATTAATGGGCCTTAGCCACCTAAACACTATTCCTAACCACCAATAAATTTTAATGTTAGGGATTTATCTATTCAGACACATAAAATGTTCAAAGTGTCAATTGATAAAATAAAATTAAAGAGTGCAACTAGGAAAATATTCCAATAAAGTCAAATTTATTTTTTGAACATTATTCTAATATTCAAACTTTCACTTTAAACATCTAGTAAGGAAAAAGAGTAAGATATAGAAAAATTGTCTTATAATACTTAAAATATAATTTGATAATTTTCACAAGTTCAATTGAAAATTTTCAAAGTCAAAATTTTATGACATGTCTTTTATAACAATGTATAAAAAAATATCATTTCTAGTTTTATGTGTGTATTTATAAAGTATATTTTCTTTAGAAGGTGTCCTTCGAATTATATTTCATTGTTAAGGAGTATCTCTTTTATCAAATTTATTTAGATATTACATCTAATTTATTTATTGATGTAGGCCACACCTAAAATCGATTATAATGGATTATCAAATATCAACAATCAAAATTTAGACATTATCAAATGACCATCTAATTTTATATATTAATTATAATTTTTTTAATTTAAAATTAAATGAATTGTAAAATATTAAATAAATATTATACATTTATTTTCACTAATAATTAAGTGCAAAAAGATAATCCTTTGCAATGGGAAGGGAAGACTATAGTCACAATCAAAATAAAAAAAATACAACTGGAATATAGTAGGATACTCGGCATCTAATTTTATTTTTATAGTTTAAAAAGTGTAAAACATGTGTACAAGAAATATATAATTTTAAAGTGTAATGTATGAACTTCAAGCTCAAATGTTCAATATCGTGAAAAGTCGAACTACTTGCAATGGTAGCGTACACGTGATGGCTAGGTTACCAGTTTCGATATTTTCCTATAAATATAAAAGAACATAAAATAAAGGGAAATTTTTTAAATATAATAATACTTATTTAAAATGATAAAATTAATTTTAAGATACTATTACAAATGGTGATTATGGAGCAATCATAATTTACTTAAATCAATCAAAAATCTTGGATTTAATCTAATTATTTATAACAACCTATTATATCAGATTTCAATTTTTAGTATTTAAACTGTTCAATTAATAAAATTATTATTAAAAATTGTGGAAATAATATGGATTATTTTTATTATAAAATAATTATAATATGTTAAATTAATATATTACTCTGAATTTAAATCCTAGTGCTCTATGGTCTACTTCTGAAATTGTGACTTGTGAAACATTTATTATTCCCAAGTGTAAACTAATAATGCCAAGGAATGTACAGTATATGAAGAATAACATAAAGGATACCTAGGTAAAGTAAGATGATAGCTTGGGATGGTAATTCATGTATTGTAGAACACTCAATCCTTGAAGTACTAAATTCTAGGGATATGCCCTTGAATGACCTGTACAATACCACGTCTAAAATGTGTAAAATAAGAGTAAAAATCTATAAGGTAAATTGCTCAAATATAGAAAATTTGAAACTTTGAAGCCATATATCATATTTGTTTCCAAGCCTAAAGCTCAGAGAGCATATGGACAAAGCCATTTTCTTGTAATTTTATTATAAAATTAAAGTAAGGAAATTATTAGAAAATGTTTACACCCAAGTTGTTATTGTCAAATGCCTAGCTCTTAAAAGGGCCAAATTTTTCTACTTGGTATATGAATAATAACATAAAGGACACCTAGGTAAAATAAGATGATATGATGGTAATTCATGTATTGTGAATCCTTGAATACTAAATTTGAATGACCTGGTCATTATCACTAGAATAATGACCCATCTTGTTAGACTAGATGAGCAAAAGAAGTTTGATAAGTCAGATGCAAAAGTACTCATGCTGATAACTCTTTGTATTATTGATGAAGTTTAATCTCATGTTCATGATGCAAAAACATCGAAAGAGGAATGGGACATTTTGTCCACAATTTGTGAGGCAAAGAACTAGACCAAAATTCTACATTTGTAATCACTTCTTCATACACTTAGTATGAAATCAAGATAAATTATTAAAGAGTTCTTACGTTAGGTTACATAACTATGATCAAAACTTGTTTCACATAGAGAAAAGATCAAGGACAAGATGTTGGCTTCAATCACTCAGAGAGATCTCCCATCTTAGCTTTTTACATTCATTATGACACTCAACATTACCAAGAAAGTAGTATCTTTCAAAGAAATGGTCAATTTACTTCAACAAGAGGAAGTAATTCAATCTGTGCATGAAGAATTTGAGGATGAAGGTCTAATCTCCAAGAAATAGGGTCCAAAATTCAAGAAGGGACCTCTAAAATAGCCATAACAACATCAAAAATAGAAAAATATTGAGAAGTTAAACTAGTGATATTACATTTACAAAACCGACATGCACGATATTGATCATTACTGATATAATGCCTTGGCTCAAGGCCAATCTAGTCAAGATAGCTCTTCTAGTAAAGAAGATTCATATAAATCTAAGAGATGTCCTTAACAATGGAATTAGAAATGGAATGTGGCAATGCAAAAATAATAATAGAATGCATCTGATGATGAATTAGTATATGGAGGCAATGATGATCTTGTATAAGTCTCCCACACCTCGATAATAGTGAGCAAAGTTTGGTTAATAGACTTTGGTACCAACAAGCACATGACTAGATGTAAGAAAATCTTTGATTCACTAACAACTCACCCAACTGGAGATCAAATTCAAATTGATGATGATAAAGACAACATTACAAAAGGAATTGGACATGTCATCATTCCTCTCAAGGCAAGATGCTATGTTCTCACAAAGGTACTCTATGTCCCTATTTTGACAACAAATCTCCTATCTATCAATCAACTATTAAATCACAAGATAAAACTAGAGTTTCTAGTCTAAGAAGGCATCAAATCATGTCTCATTTCTTGAGAGGGTTATATTCTTGCTAAAGGCTTCTTGAAGGATTGATTATTTTACATAGATGCAGTATCAACTAGTGAAGTTGCACTAACTACCTCTATGATAGAATCTACTACACTTTATCTCTATCATTATGGGCATCTATCTACTAGTTCCCTCTTCTAACTCATTTATAAGGAAATGGTACATGGAAGTCCTTAGATTTCATGTTCTTTGACAATATGTCCTAGTTGTCTTATGGTCAAACAACATCAAGACCCATTTGAGCCAAATTCTTCTCATGCCAAGGAATGACTTGTTATGGTGCATATTAATCTATGTGGACCCCTACCAGTATCCCTTCAACGATTTAAGTACTTTTAATTGTTTGGTTATGATTTTTCTCGTAAGACTTGGCTATTCTTTCTAAGAAATAAGATTGAAGCCCTTTCACATTTCAAGGCCTTCCATCAATGTGTTGTTACACAATCCAAGAAGCGACTTCAAATCCTTTACTTAAATCAAGGAGGGAATTCAAACCAAAAGAGTTATGAGCATTCCTAAAGCAACACAACACCAAGCAACACCTGAATGCTCCCTATACACCTCAGTAGAATGAAATAGTATAATGATTCAATCACTCAGTCATGGAGATGGATCATTACATATTATCCACTACAAAGTTGATAGCATAATTATGGCTAGAAGTAGTATAGATAGCTATCTATCTTTAAAATAGAGCACCGATAAACATCTTGCTAGACAAGACACCAAAAGAGGTATAGATTGATCATCAACCATAAATTTCCCATCTTACAGTATTTGGTTGTATTTCTTATATGCATGTTCTAAATAAAAATAAGAAGAATATCAAACAAAATACCCTCTAGTGTATTTTCTTGGGGTATAGCACTACCTCCAAAGTAAACTATCTCATGGATCTTGAGATGAAGAATATTTATGAAAGTCATGATGTGGTCTATGAAAAATAATCATTTGACTCAATGGCATAAAATGAGATAGAACAAACCACTTATCGTAGACTTTTCCCATAGTTAGATGATGAGCATGAAGGTAAGCTGCAAGAAGGAGAATTGTTCATTGATCTTGGTAATCTATAAAGTAGTTATTCATCAAATTAGTGGCCCCATAGATGTCCTAAATGGATAAATTCCATAATCAAGGACTCACACCTAAGATCTCTTCCATAAACTTCATCAGGTGTTTAAATAAGAAGATATGTGAGAGATGAAGTCAATCTTGCACTCATGAGTTCAGTGGTTGCCAACCCAAACCAATGACAGTTTAAGAATCCTTAAGTAAAACTTAGTGGAATAAAGCTATGGATGTTGAATATGATGCCCTCATCTAAAGTGGGACATGAGAACTTGTTGATCTGCCTATAGGGAAGACATCCATTGACTACAAATGGATTTTCAAAACAATGTACAAGGTAGATAGATCCATCGATAAACACAAAGCATGACTTGTTGTAAAGGGTTATGCTCAGTATGAAGGCATTGATTAGGAGTATACCTTTGCACCCACTATGAAGATCATGAACATCAAAATTGTTTTCACACTGGTAGCACAGTATGGATGGAAACTTTAGTAGATGGGCATCAAAGTGCTCTCCTGAATGGTATTAAAAAAATAGACATTTACATGACCCAAACAGAAGGTTTAATTGATTATAAACATCCAAAAAAGGTATTTCATCTAGCTAAGTCACTTTATGGACTTGAACAAGCACCTCAAGCATGGTATATAAAAATAGATGGTCACCTATTGTAGCATAGTTTCACTCATAGCCCTTATGATTCCAATTTGTATATCAAGAAGGCTGGTATAGATATTGTCATTCTTGTCTTGTATGTGGATGATATTGTGATCACTAGTAGTTCAGATGATCTTGTTGATGCAATAAAGAATGACTTGAAGAAATCCTTTGACATGACTGATTTGGGGATACTAGATTACTTTCTTGGCTTGGAGATATGGTAAAAATAGAATCAAATCTTTATCTCCCAGATGAAATACACAAAGACACTCCCATAAAAGTATAGAATGTCAAACTGTAAACCTCTTTCAACACCAATGGAGAAAGTTTTACAACTGTCTTGATTCCATGATTCCCCTCAAGTGGATGCAACTCTCTATAGATAGCTCATTTGGAGTCTCATCTACTTGATCTATACCAGATTACATATATATTTTATTGTGAGATATATTTATAGATTTAAGTAGGAACTGAAGAAATATCACTTGATTTCATAAAAACATGTTTTGAGATATGTTTGAGGTACACTTGAGTATGGTCTAGAATACAAGAAGAATAGTCAATTTTTCTTGTAGGGGTACACCAACTCAGACTATGCTAGATCTATTGATGATAAGAAATCTACTTCAAGATAAAATTTTCATCTCAAATATAGACCCATTTTGTGGATCAAAAAAAGTAGTCAATAGTTTCTATTTCATCTACAAAGGTAGAGTAACACACTGTACAAGGAGCTATGTGAAAACCAATATGGATACATCATATTTTGTTTGATATGTAGATTACTAAAGATCAGCCATCAATTCTAATCTATGACAATCAAGGTGTGTCTAAGCTTGTTAAGAATATAGTTTTTCATGAATTAACCAAAGAAATTCAGGTTTAGTGTCATTATATCTAATAACAAGTTTTGAACCACCATATTCAACTCTAGTACTACCTGATGGATTTATAGATAGAAGATGTACTCACCAAGTCTCTTGATAAGGTGAAATTTGATCTATTTTAGGGGTACATTTGTAAAAAAAATTTAATAAAGGGGTGAATGTTGACATAATTATCCTATTACATTTTTTAATTAGTCAGTTCGTTAGGTACTTTGATTTTGTAATCATACATAGGTGTTGTTTGATTGTAGTTTTATAATTGTCTCTTCATTGTATTTATATCCACTTTAGTTTACATTTCAATAGATCAAAGTTTTAATCAATTATTACTTCAAAGGATGGGATTTTACATCAAGATATCTAGTTTATGGATCATCATACCCTCATGATGAAGCCATGGTATTCTAAATTCAACCTAGATACTAAGTCTTTCAATACTAGGCCTACGTGGATTTCCTCTCCTGACCATCCTTTATAGTTTTGGTCCAAGGCAAGTCTTAAGGTAATAGGTGATGCCCTAGGAGGATTTATACCTGTAGATGAATCCACTTAATATTATATTCACACTACATATGTAATGATTTGGGTTAACATTGATGTTAGTGCCCAACTCTTAAAAACTTTAGAGTTGGATGTTGTTAAATGAATTTAGGTACAACCCATTGATTATGAAGGATTATCTTGTAGGTGTAGACATTATTTTAAAATATTACATTTGGTTGATTAGTGATTTAGGTCCAATAAAGAACCATGGATTTTTTGGGTAAAATATTCAAAGGGACCTCTTGACATTGAAGTCAAAGATGATGAGACAAGACAAGAATAGGCCTCAGAGATAGAATAAAGCATAGCCAATTTGAATGAAAAGGAAGAGAACTAGGTGGCTGGGGATTCTAAAAATTTCAATATCAATACAACCCCTAATATGGTTTTTGAAACTCTGATTGTTTTAGCTGAGGAATGGTCATCTAAATTTCCATTAAAAGTCATCTAGTCTTCTTAAATTCAAGAGGGAATGTCAAAAGATAGTTTAGTTTCAATTGATGATATGGTAGTGTCTATTCACAATCAGCATGACAAGGGGGAAGGAGAGAATTGGAAGGTGGTAAGCTTAAAAAAATATAAACTGTAAGGAGAAGGTAACCAATTGCACCTACTTATAGAATCTTAGGAAATATTTTTAATAACATTAAACTACAATTTTAAGTGTTTGTAGTTTCTCTAAAATCTTTGAAATTTAGGGAAAACTACCCACTTTTGTTAAACATAGAAAGATTAGGAATTTATAATTTAGGAGGTAAACATGCCTACAAAATTTTATACACAATAGGATTTTCATAGATTTTGTTGGATTCAACCAAAGTGTATTATGTTTTAGTTTCTAAGGATAATTGATATTGTTTATATTTTAAAGCGGATAAAACATGCATTAAAAATATGACTTCTTGATCTTAGTGATGTTAAAGATATTAAGATACTAATTTCTAGGTTGAATTATATTATTGATTTTAGAGATTGGGGTACTATTTATAATAGGATAAGTTGTTGGAAGGAAATGATTTTATTTTTATTTAAGAGATTCATTAGATATGTGTGAATAACATGCTTCATTTTTAATAAGATCATTGGAAATAATTATTGGTTTAGGATATTAGTTATTATATTTACTTATTAAATGGATTATTCCTACACATGTAACTTTAACTTACTTAGGTGTGATAAGAGATTAAGTGGGTGAGAGGGTGAGTTCCACCTAAAGTTTAACTAAGTACCACTATGAGTTCTCCTATGAGTTCCACAGTGAGTTACACTTAGTTTGACTAAGATTTATTTATTGAGTTAACTCCTCCTACTCCTTATTTATATTCCTCTTCACAAAAATATTTTAATTGAGATGTGCAGAGTAGGTAAGAGTAGATAATTGGTAAGTTAGTTCAATATATCAAGTGATTATTGCACATCTTCTTATTCATTTCTAAATACAAGTAGGTTCATTTCTATATAATGCGTATGTATTCTCATACTATGTCAGAATAAGACAATAGGTGATAATTTTGATCCTTAAATAGCCACATCCATCCCGTTAAATACATGCACATGCAACGTAGACTTGTGCATGCATAGTAACACTGTATAATTCAAATCCATGGTAAACTACTCCTTGCATGTATAATGGCAACACCAGTGCTCTTCCCTCTATTTCTAAGTCATAAAGTCAAAACCTATATTTCCCTAAAATATTTAAAAATAAAGGCATGTTTTTAAATTTTTTAAATAGCTTTTTATTTTTTTTAAATTAAAACACCTTTTAAGGAGTCTTTTTTTAGAAAAGTACATGTACAGGTGAATGGGCCAAGTATTTTTGACTTTTTTTTTATGTAAGGAGTTTTGGGGATTTTTTTTTTAAAATTTCAAAGAGTAGTTACATGGCATGCTTTATGTTTAAACCTATCGAAATTTAAGCATTTAAGTGCAATTTAATTAAATAGGCCATTAATGATGGAAAATGTGTTTTGCTATAAATTTTGGCTAGTAACTCAAAATTGAGTGCCACTTTTTTTTAAAGTGCATATTTTTCCATCATCATTTCATTTCTATACTTTTTTTTGTAAAATACACTCAAGTTATAAAGTCCCATATTCATGGGATATTATGGGCCCTACTAGTTTCTATAGCATACTTCTTCCAGTAATTACTCTCATCTATATGGACTCATTTTCAACCCAATATAAAGTCCATCTATAGAGCATGCACCATTTTTTTTGCTTAATCTAGCAATGATTTCTCACTTGGATACATTCTTGGTTGTGCTTAACGTCCCTTTCATGAGCATGCTTGCGGGGTTCATTGTAGAGTATTTTGTGTAATTGTGCACTTCCATGGTGTCTTTTCTCATTCATGTCAATACCATTTGAGAGAATCAAGATGAGGAGGGTTGTTTCATCTCTAGTGATCCTTCTTGGGAAGGATAATTATGCTTACATGGAACATTTGCTTACACAGAAGAATCATATTCCATTCGAATATGGAGAGATTTTTGAACCCACTGAACCTATTTTATTTGATAAGTGGGATAATACTTGTGATAATGTTTTTACTAATTTGTTACTACATGTTTCCATGGATCTTCATTTCCATGTGAAATATACTAAGTTTCCATGCACTTTTTGAAGCATACTACAGAGTTTTTTATGTGATCCTACTGAGATTTATATCATGCCTCCTCCTCTGCTTCATATAGTATCTTCTATGACTATTGTAATCTATCTTCATGATTTTATATCTTATGATGATACATCCATGATGGAAAATTCTCTTCTTTAAGTTGATCCCCCAATATAGGAGATGATTCTGCTAGACCTTAGTTGTCTCATTATAGATTCTACATATGTTCCTATGTATATTGTTGCTCTTTTAGATCCTTCATAGACTTCCATTTTAGAAGAATTTTATAGTGAGAGTAAACATATTGAGAGTATATATGAATCATGTTCATGTGGATGTTTATCTTATAGGTCTGAGTGCTTCATTTACAAACTAGTCTTCAATTCTGACAATTATTAAACCTTGCTCTCTTCTTCCCATGGACATTATTTCAACCAATGTTTCATGTCTATCTTCTTCTTTGGTTGTTCCTTTCCCTTCATTGTGTGCTTCTTCATTGGCATATTATATAGTTAACCCTATGATATCTGATTATAAATTCCCACATTTAATCATTAGCAATGAGACATTTGGGCATTTTCCATATATTTACATCGTGACTCCTACACACATTTCACTTTAGTGGGAATTGAGCATTTTCACATCTCATGGTTTATTTCTTCCAAAAATAAGAGATAACATTTGTTAAAGAGGTACCTAATATAGTATTCACCATGTGACATTATGTGCATAAATTCTCTCTCATTTTTATAGAGGTACAAATCCTTTATATTTTCTAATATATTGGAATAATTACTAAATACTTGGATACCTTATCAGGTCTCATTACCAGGACCCAATTTTACAACCCACCTAAGCTATGCTTAAGGGGAGCTGTTGGAGTGTGATTTATAGTCATACATTCTTTTCTCTATCTCTCTTTTTGAGGGAAGTTTTTTCCCACTAGGTTTTCTCCTTTTACTCCACTTATTTAGAGTTTTATTGTCAGGATGCATATTTACTTTTCCAGCCACATAAGCTATTATTAAGGGGGTTTTGGTGTAGGATATTATTTATTCTATTTAATTATTAAATGGATAATTCCTACACATGTAGCTTTAGCTTACTTAGGTGTGATAAGAGGTTAAGTGGGTTAGAGGGTGAGTTGTACAGTGAGTTGTACCTTGAGTTAAATTGAGTACCACTGTGAGTTCTCCTATGAGTTTCATAGTAAGTTTCACTGATTCTAAATGTGAGTTATTTAGTGAGTTAACTCCCACTACTCCTTTATATTCTTCTTCACAAAGGTATTATAATTGAGATGTGCAAAACAGATCAGAATAGATAATTGTTAATCAAGGCAGTTTAATATGTCAAGTAATTTTTGCACATCTTCTTAATCATTTAAAAATATAAGCAAAGTCATTTTTATAGAGTAATTATGTGCTCAGTCTACCAAAATATCACCTACTAGTTTATTTTGATAATAACATTAGTATTAATATATGCATAGTAATGATATGACAACTATATGCTAGGGTTTTAATAGTGTGTAATTAGAGTATCATCAAGGGAAGATAAGAAAAATATTGAAGTAGATTAAACATAAAAAAAAATAAATTAAAAGCAATGTCATTATTTATAATGGTAATTTGTGGTGTGATAAGGGAAGATAAAATAAGTTGATCTTGATCATTTGAGAAAAAGGAAGAGCTAAGACATGTAGGTTCAATATCCAGAAATTATATAGGAAAAAAGATAGAATAATGATTATTATAAACTATTTTTAATTATAGAGAAATAGAAAAAAATAATTTGCCGTGAGCAACATCATCTTTCGTTATACATATTTTAGGCGAATTTATTTTTTACAAGTGAAAATGGGATAGAGTGCATTAGCAAAGTAGAAAGAGATGTTAGTTGTTAAATAATAAGGTTCATTATTTTGGATATTAGGTGTTAATTTAATAGGATAAATAATAATTTTTAGGATGCTTTTATTTATTTATATTATAGTTTAATAAAAAATGCAAATGAGGATCCTGGGTAAAATCCAAAGGTAAATCTATAGTGGAAGATAAATAAAAATCAAAATAGGAGTATATAATTAAATTTGAAGATGAATATATAGGTGCCCCTAAAGAGGAATCTAATATAAAATAATAAAAAGAATTAAAAAGATGGATCTATAGAGGAACCTATAGGTGAAAATAAAGAATAATCTATAGGTGACACCAATTAAGAATCTAGATATGAATATAAAGTTGGATTCAATGATGAATCTATATATAAATACAAATAATTATTTATAGATGAAATAAAAGAGGGATTCAAAGATGAATTAAGAGGTGTATTTTTCTCTTAAAGGTCAAATTTTCTAGTTGTTTGTATGTATTCGCATTCCAAAGATGTATCAAAATCATATTTTCTATTTATTGTTAGATCATAAAACTACAAATAATTTATACATGCTTCTTTGATATATATTTTTATTTATTTTGGTTTGTTTTTTCATCATCATAACTAAAGGGAATAAAATGAGTAGATAATATCTGATCCAGAGGATGAACATTATTATCATATTTTCTTTGACTATCCATGATATATATATGGATTTTGAATATAGTAAATGAAACAAATATAACTCTTAATTATATCAAATAATTAATCATACGTGTACAAATGAGCTAATGACTATGAAAATATTACAAGAAAAAAGGGTATAAATGGGTGATCTAGGTAAGCGTTTTAATGATTGAGTAGGTTCTTAATTATAATTACTTATTTGTAAGCTATTTTCTACTTAATATTTTATAGCACTAACTAAAGAGTCTAAATTGATCCTATACAACCAATATCCCATCTCAAAGGGTACAATTTGAGTAAACTCCCTAGGTAATATGCTTCTCTTGCATGTACCACAAATAAAAATTGTTAATAAATGTTTATTGTGGTATAACCAAGGGATTCAAGGCATCTCCAAAAATGTGAGGTATGGTAAAATGTGATTAATGGTGTAAAGTGTCTTAAGCATTTGTGCAATTTCCCTCACACCACACTATCAAAAAAATATATCTCTACTTTACCTATGAAAACAGTGACCAAGTAATTTTTAAAAAAAATACTATTTCTAGAAAAATACAATCAAACATAAAATAAAGTAAAATAAAATAAAAATAAAGAATTTTAGTGTTAGATGTAATCCAAGGTGCATGGGAATTTATTCATTATTGGATTAAGTCTAAAGATGAATAAGATTATTTGTGGTTTTTGGATTATATCTAAGATTGAATGTTATATTATTTTATTTTCAATAATCTATAGAAATTTGTAGGAAATCCTAAGACCAAATTCAATCAAACAACAAGAAATTCTCTAAATAAAATATGGGTTCACCATAATGTTTAATGCTCTTTTTAAATTAACAATAAAATACTAAGAAAAAACTACTCAAAACTCATTTAGATCTACAAATATAATTATGTGCATGTGAAATACAATAATATAATGAATTTGAAATTATATTTTAATATTAAATTGAAACATAAGTATGTAAACCTATCCCAAACTAAATTTATGCTTACGATATAGGCTAATTGTTGATGAAAATTAACTTAGGATACCTATGAAATGTATCATAAATAAAATAAATATTTCAATGTACACTATAATTATGTTTCTCCATTACAATAAGGTCATATTACAACCTTATCCATTGATTGAAGCCACGTATTAATTGACTATGCAACTGTTTCTTTTTATCTCAGTAATTTGCTTATCTGTGAGGGTTTTTTGAATGGTTGTGGATCTACTTTGAGTACTTTGCTTATCTGTGAGGACTTATAGGAGTAAAACCCTAGGTCCTACATAGTATACATAATGGATATGAAATTCCAACAAAGGTAATTAGACAAGGGGTATAGAAATGACATTCTTAGAAAAGCTTACATAATTTTAATGTTCCCTACATAACTCAAAATGGCCTCATGTTGATGTAGTTTTCATGCCTAAATTTATGTGTGCAATGTTAGATGAAATATTAGACTTTATTTTTCCTATTATTACCCTTGATTCCACCATGCAAATGATGTATTGAGCCTTAAAACCTCCAAATAAATTTTTTATTTATAATAAATAAGTATATATAAACCTTTTATAGCTTTTATGATAATAGAGATTCATATTAAATTCCTAGAAAGACCATTGTTTATATATAACTCTTAAATTTTAATATGGGGATTTATTAGCAGATGAGGTAACCAAACCATAAATACAAAAATTAACAAAAATGAATGATAATGAAATAAAAAAACTCTAAAACCTTCCACAAATTATGATAAGACAAATATACATTACATGAACATGGTACAATATGACCTTATTTGAAGTGCAACCCTGTCACAAACCCATAACATAAAAATCTAAGGACATAGAATGATATTGGGTATCATTGAGGTACATTTGAGTAGATGAAATAAAATATAAAATGTTTGATAAATTTGGTATATTACATTGTTCATCACTCAGTTATAGCATCAATTAGTTCTTAGTTTTCATATCAGTTAGTATTTTATTAATCAACCGTTATATGTTAGTTTAATGTCTAGGTTATTCCACTAAATAACTACCTCTAACATTATATATATTCACCACTTCCATTGCAATAATTATCAATCAAAAGGGATTCCACTCCATCACAACATTCAGTCTTATAATCCTTCATTGGTATCAAAGTGATGTGATTTTCATGATGGAATATTAAAACAAATAGAGGAGCCATTGCTTTGATGCAGTAAGTTTATTTGAACCTCAAAAGTTTATATATTATTCTTGTGGCTTCAATCATTGTGTTGGTTTTAGGTTATCAGTTACATATTTGTCTCCACATTTGGTTGAGTGAGAAGAAAGCCTACGAACTGCTTACCTCTAATTAATCTGAAGAAGCATCAACTTGAAAAAGGATGGTTTGAGTATAATAGTGAAGTTTGTAATGACCAGAGTAAAGGCACTTAAGAAGGTGGATCTTGTTGTAAGAGAAAATATGGTAGCATTTTTATAATCCTATAGAAGCCATTCAAATAGTAGACCAGAAGAGATAAGAAATCTATAGTAGAACACTCAAGGCATAATCGTGAAAGGTTCAACGCAACTAGAATAAAATATGTAAGCTTGTTTGATAAATTAATTTTTATTCCATATCAAAATTTGAGATCCTTCATCAGCATTCAACTTGCTCCAAAGCTATGACTCTTTCAAGCATGCATTGCATCACCTTAATGATCTTTCTTCTTTGAAACTTTAACAAGATCAAATCAGCTTTTCTGATGTTACACTAGGTTAGCTTAATTAGATCAAAATAGTTTATAGAGTTTTATTTTTAGTTGTTAGTTTAGTTGTATCATCTTAAAAGTGTCTTTGAAAAATTGTGTTGCGTTATTGTTTCCCCCAGTTTATTAATACTTTTGGTTTTATCTAGTCATGTGAATTATAGATTTAGTTATGTTTTAAATTATGTTTCATAAAAAGTAAAAATAAATGAGTTTTTATGTTAATATTATGTATTAAGATTAAATTGTCATATAATAGTGTCATTTTATTTTAAAAAATAATAATAAAAATCAAAGTGTCAAAATAATGTCATCTTTTATAAAAAGTCATTTATGTCTTTTTAGTGAGTCTTTTTTTGATGTCAAAAAATCTCAAAACTGTCAAACTTATTAGTCAAGTTTATTATAGGGAGTCATTAGTTGGGCCCATTATCAAAGTCAAAAATCTCTTGTACAAATTCATTATTGAGCAAACCCAACGTCTTGATTTGTATGTGTCAGTGGGAGAGTTTTATCCTAAAAAAAGACATGTGATTGAGCTTCAAATCTTCATCAACTGAGTAAGTATCATCTTTTACTAGAGGGTAGAGGATACATGAGGGTTGGAGGACAACTAGCATCCTCTCATGAGTCACCTATGATGGGTTTGTACCAATTACTATGGTGACAAATTTTGGTGTGTTTATTTTATGTTTTTGTAGTATGTTTTTCAATAAACTACTAAGCACTATTTTCTAGTTTGGCACCTCTTGAAAAAGAACATTGTGGGGAGAAAAAAATCACTAAAGTAGTGCTTGGTTCTAGGAATAGGGTTTGTGGTATCTGAGAAATCATTGAAGTGTAGTAGAAACCTCCTGCAACCCTCCATGTTTGTGGTCAACATGTAGTAGAAAACCATATGGGTTTATGGTAATCCTCATAATCCAAGAAACCATAGAAGGTGTTAGTAGAGTGAAGTGTTCCTATCATTTCTAGATTTTTGGTAATCCTACAAGGAAAAACCAAGGCGTCCCCAAGACCTTAAATCCACAAAGATGGGATGCCACCTCAAAAAGTAACTAGGCTATATGGAGAGTGTAAATCATTTTACAGTGTTTGTAATAAAGGGGGGTCCTTTATTAGGAAATATGATGTTTATAGAAACAATGTAATAAAGGGGTTACTATTGGAAAAATTTGTTATATTACAATATCTGACACTCAGTTATAGTGTCAATTATTAGTTAGTTGTGATAGTAGTTAGTATTTTATTAGTCAACAGTTATATGTTAATTTAATGTGCAGGTTATTCAACCAAATAACTTCCTCTAACATTGTATATATTCACCACTTCTATTGTAATAATTATCAATCGAAGTGGATTCCACTCCATCGTAGCATTCAGTCTTATAATCCTTCATAATATTCATTAAAATATTTAAACATGAGATATAAATCTAAGGATTGAAATAAAATACGTCAAAAATCATTTTTTCATCATCAATAATTTAATAATCAAGGTTGTGAATTATAAATGTTTTATAAGTGGTTGTGTCAAACTTGGGTGTGTACAATTTCCTACACTCTAAGCATATCTTACAGAAAAACTATATTGAATAATATTTTATCAATCAATTTCATGTTAAATAGTATATATAATGTTCATAATATGTATGGTAATAAAGGATCATTAAAATCTAACATTAGAGTTAAGAAAATTCATCATCAGATACTTCATGACATTTTAATTAATATTTAGAGCATAAAATTCCATCACTCAATGACATTTATTTTTTAGCCCAGCATGCTTAGTTTTCTCCTTCAATGGTATATTGGACCGAAGAAAATTCGACTACATACTTGAGAGTATGTTAGAATTGATATTCAATCAGCTATGTTTATTTAAGAAGGACCTTTTTCCATTTCTAATAATCATTATTTTCAATCATAAAGATATAGATCAATAATATAGTTTTGATTGTCCTTTAATTACTATTTTAAAGTGCATGATTATTCCACCTACTACACAACCAAGGTAAAATTTAAAATGGGAGTCATGTATTGTATTTTAAAAATATCTATGAACTTTATTTATGTGAACTTATGCTATATTTAAACATTTTTTTATGTATATCTAATTCGGTGTAAATTATGAAATATTGGTATGTTGATAGACTTTTGAATACTCACCATTCATTAGCTCTACATACAACCACCATTATATTATTTTTAGTAACATTTTATGGAGACCATATATTATATCCTTAATAATATTTCTTATCCTCTTTTTTAAATGGATATGCTCACATATTCTTTTATACTTTTTATTGTACTTGTTATAATTTAACAAAACAATATTTTTTAAATTGAATTTAAGTTCACGTATAATATTTAATTATGGTGATCCATTTTCACACATAAGTACTATAAAATAGAAATTTAATATTGAATACACACACACACAATTATTTGAATCAAGCTTTGAAATAATTTTATTATTTTTCTATATTTGTTATAATTATTAGAGAGCTAATCAGTGGATTTTATCCACTTAAAAATTTATCATAACTACTAATACAATTTAATGTTAGAGATTTATTTATATAAATACATAAAAAGTTGAAAGTGTGATAACATAGAATATAGAATGTAATTGGGTTAAATATATAAATAAAGTCAAATTTAATTTTTAAACATTATTTTACTATTAAAATTTCCACTTTAAATACTTAATAAGGAGAAAATGTAAAATTTAAAAATATTTTCTTATAATATCTAAAAATTAATGTGATAATCATCACAACTTTTGTTGTATATTTTCAAAGTCAAATTTTTATAACATATTTTTTAAACCGTGTATAAAAAATATATCATTTATATTTTTATGTGTGTATATATAAGTTAAAATTTGTTAGAAAGTGTTCTTTGAATTAGATTCCGTTAAAAAAGAATATCTCTTCTATCAAATTTACTAAAATATTACACCTAATTTTATTTGTTAAGGTAGACTACACATAAAATTAAATTCTACACCTAGAAATTAAATGTAATATTTTGTCAAATTTGAAAAATCAATACTTAAACACTTTAACATACGACCATCTAATTTTATATATTAATTATAAATCATTTAATTTAAAAAATTATATATTATAAAATATTAAATTATATAATTCATTTACTGGCACTAATAATAAAAGATGCAAAAACTATAAGCCCTCGTCAATGGGACGGGAAGACTAGAGTGAAAATTGAAAGCAAAAATACTCCTAGAGTATAGTAGGAATCTGGGCATTTATTTTTAGCTTTGTAGCTTTTATCTTTGTAGTTTAACAAGTGTAAATCCCGGGTACACGAAAAACATAATTTCCAAGTGCAACATATGAACTTCAAGTTCAAATCCCCAAGGTCGTGAAAAGTCGAACCACTAACAATGGTAGCCTACATGTGAGGTTAGGTTGTTGGTTTTGATATTTTCCTTTAAATATAGAAGCACGTAAAATCAAGGGAAAGCTTTTAAATATAATATATTATGACGTGATCACAGAGTAATCAAAATTGACTTTAATCAATCAATTAAATTGGATTTAGCTTAATTGTTTATAACAACTAGTTATATTGGATTTTATTTTTCTACTTTGATTTTATTTAATTTTTTATAATAACTAATTATATTGCATTAAGTTAATTATAATGTTATATTAATAATAAGATTGTTCTTACTATAGTGATAATTATAATAGATTAGATTAAGATATAATCTTAAATCAAATTTTATAATTAATATATTTTTTTTCTAAATGAATAATTTTTTTAAAATGATAGAATTAATTTTAAAATATATCTTATAAATAAATTTAAAATAAAATAAAATTATAACATGTTTTAAGAGGATATTTTTAATGTTTTATTTCAAATTGGAATAACCATGTCTTTTTGGTTATGTTCTAGTATTTGTATTTCTAACTTCACAATGAAAATTTCAATATTAAATTGATTTGGATTTGTCTATTTAACCTTCCTTTTCAATTTGTGCATAATAGTTTGCTTAATACCAAAGGAAACAATATTGATAATTATTGGATGATTGATGCTATAAAATATTCTAATTTTATTTATATTTTGGTAAATTTAGATATCTCTAAGGATTGCTTTGTACAAGTGGAATTGAAATTCAGGAAGAAAACGTGAATCCAATCCTTCTATTTTGAAAGGTTCTGCGTTACATGTTGAAGACGCTGAGAGACATGTTCAATGATTCAAACACTCGGTGGAAGGATGTTGGGATTCAAAATATAACTATTCAATTTTCTAATAAGAGTGAGGAAAAAAGTGAAGGTCTTGATTTGGTTTCAAAGACCCCTATAGAATTTTTTAATCATGTGCAAGAAAATATGAACCTTGTGTCAAATCAAAAACCCCTATAGAATTTTTTAATCATGTGCAAGATAATATGAACCTTGTGTAGAGTCTTTGGCTATGAAAGTTAGAGCTCTGTTGAAGTATGAGACTATGTTAGAAAAGAAAATTGTCATTCTAGATTCTAATGAAAGCTCATTTAATTAGACTTTTATAGAAGAATATTGATTGTTAGTGCAATTATTGAAACAAAAACAAATCAATACACTAGAAAATTTCGTACACATATTGGTAGATCTCGAGGAAAGGAAAATATAGATGATTGTGAGAAAGAGAAGGAGAGTAAAAGGAAATAAAGATTTGGAACTAATGAATGTATCTCTTAGAGCTCAAAATTAAAATATGATGAGAAAGTTTTAGTCTGTTGTGGGTTTTTTTTAGGGTTGGAACAGGTTTACAACATATTCATAAAATTATTATTTTATATTATATTATTTTATGATATAACTTTTTTTATTTTAATGTAATTATTATTTTTGAATATATTGTCTTGTTAAACCTTATGTACTTGTTATTTCTCTACAATTAAATTCTTAATTCTATTTCTATATATATATATATATATATATATATATATATATAATAAATAATATAAGTATAATATATTTATTAAATAAAATTATCAATAAAAAAGTAGAACGTAAAACATTCAAATCCATTATTCTCTGTACTAAAATCTTTGACAATAATTTTTAAACATCACTTATTTTATATTTACTAAAATGATAATTACTATTTATATTAAAACAATCTACTTAAAAAAAAGGTCTAAATTTATATGACATTATTCTAATTCCGTTTTTATAATATAGAAACATAACCATAGCTTCCTAAATACGTTCTTATAATAAACCGCAAATAAGTTGTACAATGAATGTCTCATTCCTTCATTTGTGATGTTGGGTAAGAAAACAAAACCCTCTAGAAAAAGCGAACTCGATCAGATCCTTATCCACGATCCACGCCGATTTTTGAGTTACGAAGTATGTCTTGATACATTGTGCCATGTGATTGCGCATTTTAAGCAGGTTTTCAAATAATTAACTTTCTTCGATTACCTACATTTTAAGCAGGTTTAGGTTTTAAAAGGCCATTTGGCCTAGGATTAGGGTGGATGACAGCCTTATACTCTCTTGTTTCCCAATTACACATTCAAACGGACACGAATTCATTGTCGGTCAAAACAACTGACTTTCACTCATCACACCACCTTTAAAAAGAATGCTTAGGTGACACATCTTTATATATCATTTTCTATAGGGGAAATTAATGAATAATATAGAGGTGATAGAAAATAAGAACATAAATATGAATCCAGATGGAAATATAAATAAATATGTAGAGGTGAAATCGAAATGGGATTCAAGTATCAATTAATAGGTGTATTTTCCCCCGAAAGCCAAAATTTGTAGTTGTTTATATCTATTCACATTCCAAATATACATCAGATCATATTTTATATTATTTTATATTTTTTTTAGATCATCAAAATCACAATCATCTGTATAATCATCTGTCCATTCATAATTGTAATTAGACATATAATTGAGTAGAGAAAATTTGATTTATAGGATTAACATCATTATCATATTTATTTTGTATATCTATAATATATATATATAAGTATTTGGAATATAGTAATGAAATGAATATATCTTTTAATTTTATCAAATGATTAATTATACATATGCAAATGAGATGATTATGAATATATTATAGAAAAAAAGTTATAAATGGGTGATCTAGGAAAGGGGTTTAATGCTTGAGTAGGCTCTTAAATATAATTACTTATTTGTAAACTATTGTTACCCCAATATTATAGAACACTAACTACAAAAGCTAAATTGATTCTACAGACCAATATCCCATCTTCAAGGGTACATTCAAAGTAAATTCCCTTGGAAATATGATTATCTTGGATGTAACACAAATCAAAATGGATAATAGATGTTTATTATGTTACAATTGAGGGATCATAGGGATCTAAAATAAATGTGATGTATAGGTAAAATAAATTATGTGAATAGTGGTGTATAAGGCCTTGAGTATTTGGGCAATTACCCTCACACAAAAGTATATAAAAGTATCATATATATATATATATATATACACACACACATTGAGTAGTCTAAAAAAAATTGGAATATATTTTCTATAAAATACAAAAAAATAGAAAATAAAATAAAATTAATTTAAAACTAAAAAATAAAAAATCAAGCTAAGGTCAAAATAAAAAGTTTCAGTGTTAAATGTAATCTAAGGTGACATGGAAATTTATTATTTATTAGATTAAGTCTAAATATGAATAAGATTTACTCATGGTTTTTGAATTATATGTAAGTTTGAATGTTATTTCATTTCAATTTTAAGAACTTAGAGAAATTTATATTAAATTCTAAGACCAAATTCAATCAAATAACAAGAAATACTATAAATAAAATATGGACTCACCACAATATTTAATGCTCTTATTTATTTAATATAAAATAGACTATTAAAGACTTACATAGGTCTACAAATATACATTCATGCGTGCATGTGAAATATAAAAATATAATGAAGTTGAAATGATATTTTAAAAGTTCTAAAAAATATATATATATAAACCTAGCTAAAATTGAATTTATGCTTAGTGTGTAAATTAACTTAGGATATCTATGGAATGCATTACAACCAAAAGATGTATTTCAACCTACATTAGGATTAGTTCACATTGCTATAACTAGGTCACATTATGACCTTATCTATTGACTACGACCATGTCTTCGTTGACTATGTGATTATTTTTTTAATATTAGTCCTTTTCCAATGTGTGAGGGTTTTGTGGTTGATTATGTGTCCCTATTTTATACATAGAAGACTTATAAGAGTAAAACCCAAAGTCCTACATAATAAACAAAATGTATATCAAGTTTCAAGGGAGGGATCAAGAAACAGGGATAAAAAAGATATTATTTGAAAATCACACATGATTTTAATGTTTCCTACATTAAAAAAATTGCCTCATGTCAATGTAGTTTTCATGCTTAAGTTTATGTTTGCAATGGTGGATGCAATATTAGATTTTACTATTCTTATGATTACCATTGATTCAATCATGTAAATGATATATTGAGCTATAAAACATGCAAATAAATTTGTAATTTAGAATAAATAAGTAGATATAAAAAATTTATTAATTTGATGATACTAAAGATTCATCTTGAACTCCTAAAAAGACCATTGTTTATATATAAACTCTTAAATTATAATTTGAGGGATTATTAGTGCATGAGGAAACTGAACCAAAAATATAAACATTCATAAAAAGGAATGTTAATGAAATAAAAACTCTAAAAACTTATATAAATTATTCTAGGATAAATCTACATTACACAAAGATGGCACAATGTGAGCTTGTTAATGAAGTGCGACCTTGTTTAAAAGCCATAATACAAAAAATGCAGAGACATAAAATAATATTGTGGATCATCGAGCTAAGTTTGAGGAGATTAAATAAAAATATAAAATTCATTAAAATATTTAAATAATGAAAATTGATATAAGGATTGAAACATAATATGACAATATCTCCCTTTTTCATCATCAATAGTTTGATAAGAAATTTCATGAAAAATTCATGTTTTATAAGTGGTTGTGTCAAAATTGGATGTAAAAAATTTCTCACTCTCCATTTATATCTTGAGGGATAACTTATTTAAAATGATAAAATTATTTTTAAAATATATTTTTATAAATATATACAATAAAAAATTATAATATATTTTAAAATTTTGTTTGAAATGATTTTTTTGGAGTTGGGATAATCATGTCCTTCTGGTTAAGCCTCAGTATTTATATTTACAACTGTACAATGAAATTTTCAATATTAAGCTAATTTTGATTTAGATGTTTAATTGTCCTCTTCAATTTTGGGACAATAGTTTACATAATACAATAGTAAATACTATTAGTGTTTTTTGGATAGTTGATGATATAACAAAGGAAAGGGGATATTATACTTGTTCCTATATTTTTGTAAACACACATTTCTATAAAGATCTCCTTGAACAATTGGAGTTGAAAGTTAGGAACAAAACTTGGATTCAATCCCTATATTTTGAAGGTCTCCATTTTAGATATTGACTTGAGAGATAACATCTTAATGGTATAAATAATCAGTGGAAGGTTTTGTGGAAGGTTTTTGGGATTGAATATATAACTATTTAAGTCACTAATGATAGTGAGGAAGAAGGTGAAGGTCTCAATTTGATTCTAAAAACCTGTGTGGAAGTTTTGAATCATGCCCAAGAAAATATGGAACATTATGTAGAGTCTTTGGCTAAGGAGGTTAGCACATTGTTGAAGTATTAGATATGTTATAAAATAAAATTATCATTTTATATTTTGATGGAGACTCATTTAATTAGTTTTTTGTAGAAGCAAAAGTATTGTTAGTCCAATTATTGAAAGAGAAAACAATGGATGCACTAGAAATTTCCATCCCACATTACCAGATCCTGAGGAAGGAGGAGAACGGATGGTTTTGAGTAACAAAAGGAGAGTAAAGGGAAAGAAGAATTTGGAACCATTGAACGTGCCTCTCAGTTCTCAAAATGAAAATATTATGATAAAATTTTAGTTTGTTTTGGTTTATTTTGATAACTACAAGAAGTTTACAACATATTCATAGGGTAGTTGTTTTATTTTAGGTTGTTTTTCTATTCAATGTTTTTATTTTAATGCATAGTTTTCTTGTTAAATATCATTCCTTGTTAGTTCTTATGTGCTTGTTCCTTCTCTAGGGTCGGGTCCCTAGTTCAAAAAGCCTCTCTTTAATAATAATAATAATAATAATAATAATAATAATAATAATAATAATAATAATAATAATAATAATAATAATAATAATAATAATAATAATAATAATAATAATAATAATAATAATAATAACAATAACAATACCAACAACAACAACAACAATAACAACAAAAACAACAACAACAACAACAACAACAACAACAACAACAACAACAACAATAATAATAATAATAATAATAATAATAATAATAATAATAATAATAATAATAATAATAATAATAATAATAATAATAAAGTGATAGCTTTGATGATTTAATAATTAGCATTTCATAGCGATGACATGTAATAGGTACTATTGGCAGTGATTAAGATATCTTTAAAGTAGATTACATATAGAGAGGGTTGTGAGAGATCAGTTTAGTAGGGAAGGGAGTGGCGACGATAGGGGATATATGGTGTGTAGGAGGTAGAGGATGCGATGAGGCAGAGATCAATGTTAGACGCATAGATTCATCCTAGAGTGATAGAATCCAAGGAGGCAACATTCAAGTACTTTGTGTAAGTACACCATGTTGACTGAAGAAAATCTTGAGTAGACACTATAGAAGGGGTATTTTACTATAGTTGTTTAAATAAAGGTAAATAAAATGTTAACATTTGCTAACTCAAATAAGGATTTTTGCTTTGACGAAAATGCTTTCGAAGGGGTCTTGTAAGGGGAAACTTTGTACTCAATTAAATGAATAATTTTTAATTTTAATCAATTCTAGACAAATCTTTAAATCCTTCACGGTTGGATTAAAGAGGTATATAAACTTGTAATGAATGAAAATATGGAGATATATCTTTGTGCAAAGGGTTTTTTATAGATTTTTTTTTATAAAACAAAAGATAAGGATAACATTTTACATCAACATATCTAGTTTATGGATCATCATACACTCAAGATGAAGCCATGGTACTCTAAATTCAATCCAGCTACTAAATCTTTCAATAATAGGCCTATGTGGATTTCCTTTCCTTACCTTCCTTTATATTTTTGGTCCAAGGCAAGTCTTAAGGTCGTAGGTGATGCCCTAGGAGGATTTCTATCTGTAGATGAATCCACTCAAGATTATATTCACACTACATATGCAATGATTCTAGTTAACATTGATGTTAGTGCAAAACTCTTTGCAAATTTAGAGTTGAATGTTGTTAAATGAATTTGGGTACAATCCATTAATTACGAAGGATTATCTTTCATATGTAGACGTTGTTTTATAATAGTAAATTTGGTCGATAAGTGCTTATTAGGTCAGATAAAGAAACATGGAATTTTTGGGGGAAAAATCTTCACAAGGACCTCTTGACATTGAATTCGAAGATGATGAGATAATACAAGAACAGGACCCAAAGATAGATTAAAGTATAACCGATTTGAATGAAAAGGAAGAGAACTAGGAGGTTGGTGATTCTAAATTTTTTAATATTAATACAACCTCTAATATGGTTTTTGAAACTCCGATTTTTTTAGCTGAGGAATGGTTGGCCAAAATTTCATTACAAATCATCTAGGCCTCTTAAATTGAAGATGGAAGGTCAAAAGATATTTTAGTTTCAATTGATGATATGGTAGTGTCTATTCACATTCAGCATCACAGTGGAGAAGTAGGGAATTGGAAGGTGGTATGCGCAAAAGAAATATAATATGTAAGGAGAGGATACCCCCTCATAATGTGACCCTTCGATTTCAAAAATGAAATGCATAGATTCACATTTATGATTGTGGTGTTTGTTGAAAATCTGGGTTTCTTGGCCTTTGGTATTAGTTTCACTGTTTGGTTAGTTTTAAGGTGGTCAGTTTCATTGTCTTTCACCCTTGGATCTCAAATGTTCAGTATTTTGGATGGGACATAGACAACTATTTTTAACTACTTTTTGTTGTTGTAGTGTCATTGTACATAGAATAATATTTGGCTTTGTTGGCCCTGGTTGTTTGCTTCTCTTCTAAGTTCTAGGTCCCTAATTTGGAAACAAACCATCCTTTACCCTTAATAAAATAAAATAAAATTATAATATATTTATTTTAAAAATTATCCACAAAAAAAATTAGAATTTAAAATTTTCAAATCCTTTATTCTCTCTATTAAAATCTTTATAAGGGTTTTTAAGCATCAATTATTTTATAATTATTAAAATGATACTTACTATATATATTAAAATAATTTACTTTAAAAAATATATCAAAATTTATATAGCATTATTCTAATTCCTTTATCAAAAGTAAATTATAGAAAAAATTAACTATAGCTTCCCAAATACATTCATAAAATAAACCACAAAAATAGTTGTACAATGAATGTCTGATTCCTTTATTTGTGATGTTGGGTAAGAAAACAAAACCCTCTCGAAAATGCAAACGGGATCAGATTCTTATCCACCGTCCACGCCGATTCTTGAGTTACGAAGTATGTCTTAATACATTGTGCCATGTGATTGCGCATTTTAAGCAGGTTTGCAAATACAAATGAACTTTCTTCGATTACATACATTTTAAGCAGGTTTAGGTTTTTAAAAGACCGACCGGCCTAGGCTTAGGGTGGATGACAGACTTATACTTTCTAGTTTCCCAATTACACATTCAAACGGACACGACTTCATTGTGGGTCAAAACTACTGACTTTCACTCATCACACCACCTTTATAAAGAACACTGAGGTGATGGATCTTTAAACAATGCGTCTACCCTCGAAAGCTCTTATAGCGAGTCTACTAATGGCCGAACATAGCTATTTAGAACCGGATTTTGATTTCAATTCGCTGCAATTCCTTGCTAACCTGGAAATGCAGACAGTGTTTTCCGACAATTTGTTGAGCAACTGCTTAATGGTGGACAGTTGTTGTATTTCTCGGATGGATCTTCCCGCTGATTTGATAGACAAAACGGCTAATATTGGAGGCCCGGATATTTTTGCAGAAGTTGCAAATGCGTATTTAGCAGGCGAATTGGAGCAATCCTTTGCAGCGGGGAAAAATGTTCAGCAGCAGAGACATTCCGCAATAGAGAGACGGAGTAAAAGCGATCTGACTCTAATCCAAACTGGAACCTGTGTCTTGCCGTCGTTTTCATCGAACCCAGCGTTCGTAGAACGAGGCGTTCAATATTCGTCCTTTGGGATGGAAAATTGTCAAATCGCCGAGGAATCCACGCTCAGTACCACAGAAACGAGTACGAACGGTAAGAGAAAGGAAAGAGCTTTTGAACAAGCCATTTCCAAACATGCTAGGGACTATAGCCCTCTCAGAAAACGGGAAACCGTCGAAAAGGTATGAATTTTAATCCTTGCAATAATAGATTTAAATCCACAGTAAAGACTGAAATGCGACCATGTGCAAAGCTCTCACTTGATTTTAGATTAACTGGAGAATCAAGTTCGTAACTGAAGTGGCCTCCAAATTTATTGTATCGCGTAGCTAGCATTTCTTTTCTCGTCTTCTTTTTCTATATCTACCTGTGGAATGTAATGTACAGGCAATGCATAGTTATACAGAGACGGCGAAAGGAAAGCGCTGGAAAGGCGAGGACAATGTCATGGACGCCGTTAAGATTTCGGAGAACAAAGCGGATCAGAGCAATAATGATATATGCTCGGAGAAAACAAAGGAGTTAAATAGCGTAAAGGCGTTTTCGGCACCGCTTGAGAAGCCAAATTACATTCACGTTAGGGCGCGTAGAGGTGAAGCCACGAACAGGCACAGCTTAGCCGAAAGAGTAAGTTAACTCTAACGCGTTTTATCTTCGGGAGTTCCCGGCAAATCAAAAGTTAAACCGAGAGATAGTATTTCCTTAGTTCATCAAGAAAGATTTTAAATATATTGGGTATAAACCAATTGTCGCAAAATCGGTGTAATATTTTGGTAAAACAAAGTCGAACTATTGCTCTTGTGCGTGGCTGCAGGCGAGAAGGAAAAAAATCAGCGAACGCATGAGATTTTTGCAGGATTTGGTTCCCGGTTGTAGTAAGGTACTGTACATCTCTACTTCAACAAAACTTAATACGGTGAGGTGCATCTCAGCTTCCACACAACTATTTTTATCAGATAATGTGGCCTGACGGCGAGGCTTCAGTATTTTAATGCTCTTATTTAATTTTTAGCGGATTCTTTATCTTTTCATTTACACAGTCAGATAAGGATAGGGATATAGTAGAAGCACCCAGTTTGGAATCAAAGTACGTTATCAATTATTTTAAGTAAATTAATAATAATAAATTAATTACTATTTTCATTCTCCCCTAACATTTGTTTATTTTAAATTATTTCAGATGACAGGCAGAGCATTAATTCTGGAGGAGATCATCAATCACGTTCAGGCTTTGCATCGTCAAGTTAAGGTATAGTAGTTTTTTTTAATAAAGAATCGTAGACAACTCTGAAATACATAGTTTCTGCCGTGTAATACATGCCGTTTATAAATTGTATTACACAAACAGTTCCTTTCGATGAAGGCGATAACGGTGAATAATCCTCGTTTCGACATCGGTAACCATCCTATTTGCTCCAACGACGTAACTGCCCAACTTTGAATTTAATGACTCTAAATTTAATTTTTTGTTTGGAAACAATTTTTTTCCAAATAAGTGTAATGTTTTTATACGGTTCTTCTATATTTAATTCGTATTTTTGTAGGAAAGAACAAAGTTGTAAGTATTTTTATTGAATTTGTGCACAGATAACGACTAGTCGTCCACCAAACTGTGGAATATCTGCGGACTTAATGTCATCGCCTTATCCTCAATGTGAGCAGCCGGAACAGTTGAACGTATGTTTTGAACGTAAAAACCCTCCACCTAGCCTTTTCCGCGGCAGGAAAGTTTAATTCTCAGTGTTTTTCAAAAATTGGGATTTCAGCCCAAGGTTGTATTCATTTGATGTGCACTCGTCGTTGTATTAGCAGTGCAAATTCAGTGTGTCAGAATTCCTAATCCTATGTATCAAAATTAATTTTCATTACCTAAATATTTAAATGGGTTATATTTGAAATAGCTAAATTTCCCATCCACATTGTATTTAATGAGTTTTAATTTCTTAACTTTTTATTTTTCTTTGGGATAATTTAAAAATTATATTATTGAAATTATTAATTTTGAATAGTCAATTAAATAAATATGTTAATAATTCACACGATTAGGAAATAAAAGGTATAGTTTTTCACACTGTTTTATATACAAATTCACATTTCTAGAATTTTAAGAGTTTCGTTTAATTGTGATTTTAAAATTATATTTTTGTTTCAACTCCTTGAAAGGTTCGAAAGGTTTCAATTTTGATCAAAGTTACCCGGTGAAATAATATCTATAAAAAAATTTATTCGTAAATATTTTATTTATATTTTTTTGTGCAAAATAGAAAACAATCTACAAAAATTTATTTAAGATTAAAATTGTCTGTGTGTGTGTGTAATGTTCATTTTTTCCTGCCATGGAGAAAAATGAGCTGATGTTAAATGCAAAGTCGAATATTGAATATTTGAGATTGGTATTGTTGTCTATTAATAACCATAACATGTTAATATAAATTTAAGGAACGTGTATTAAAAGTAAGACCTTGCATGAGAAAATGGAATAAATCATCAAACTCAATAATTAAGTTGTTCAAATATTTGTCCTAACAATGTGGTATGTTTGTGACTTTAAAATTGAGATTAAATATATGAATATACTTTTTAATAATGATAGAAATACTAATACTAGTAACATTTCATGAGCTCAATTTTATTTTGGATCCTTTCTAATAAATAATGTTACATATATTTTTTTCTTATAATGTATAAGATTTTGTTGAGAGACATTATTTCCTTTTATAAATAATTTTACATATATTTGTTTCTTATAATGTACAATATTTTGTTGAGCAACTTGATTTCCTTTAAAGAGGTATCCAAGGTAGAAACGAAACAACAGGCCAAGCTAAAGCCCCTTAGTCCAATGACTAGTAAGATCTTAGTTTCATTTGACAAGTAAATGCTAAAAATAGTGATACATGATGAAGATAGGTACTCTTATAGGGGGTCATATATCATTTCAACAAACATTGGCCAAAGCTCACAAATATGAACATTCAAATCTATAAACACTAGAAACCCATCCTAAAAGGTAAGTTAGATATGAAACCTACCACAAAAGGATTCTTTTTTATTCTTTTTCATCTCATTTTAGACAATGTATTGGTCCATGACCAATAATGGTGTTATGATCAACAACAACTGCTAAGGAAAAACTTGTTCCCAGGGTTTAACCCAATCATTCAATCTTTCACTAATAGACCAATATATATTCATCTACCTCACCTCGTTCTCCATTTTGGTCTGATTCCTGCTACAATACAATAGGAAACACCCTAGAAAAAATCTAGTAGATCGATTATACAACCTCCATGTTTACCCACACTACATTTTTTATAATCCTCATAAGTATGGACATCTCAAATGTTTTACCTACATATATTGACCTAGTAGAGGAAGAGCAGGTTTGGAATCAACTTTTGAACTACAAAATCCTTCCCTTTTGATGTCGTAGATGCTTCAAAAATGGGCACTTAACACTAGACTAAAACAACTCTAACAAAAAGAAAAATTGACCCAACATGGTGGAAGGATTCCCCCCCTGAACTTTTGAGAATGTGTGGTGATGGCTACCCTAAAAGTGGATCTCTGAATTTAGATGTGGAGGCCTCCCTATTTTAAGAAAAAAATATCACAATCTCCAAGCTTCAAAGGAAAATCACCTAGATCAAAGCCCCTGAATCACTTCAGATAAAAAGATTACAACGGAAGGAAATTTGATAGAGGCTAAGGATTCTCCTTTGCAAGATAATTCTATAAAGTTACATGTTGATCCCATTCCAATTGGAAAATTGGTAGAGATAGGATCAAAGGCAAAACCTAAGGCTCTTTTCAAAGGAGCTAACACCTCAAATTACCTTGTCTATGTCATACAATTGGAACGAATTGAAGTAAGCAAAAAGACAAAAATTAAAAACCTCATGAAGTTGATTTCAAGCAATAAAATGCTTGGTTCTAATAAAAAAAGGAAACTCTTTTCCATCTAGAGATTCAAGGAAGTTACCTTGTTCTTCTATTGCATTTATTGTACGCAGGTTGCTTTATTGAATTTTGGTGGAAGACTTTGGTGTGTAGTGCCTTGCAAGTCATTTAGTTATTACTAGAAGAGACATCCCAATTGAGGTTTATTATTATACTTTCTCTCCTTTGTACAAGGATTTAGGGCCTTTCAAAAACTATTTTTAACCTTATCGAATAAAAAAATATTAAAATGGTCTTATGATTTTTGTTCATTACACCAAATTTTAGACATGCATTAATTTTATTAAATAATGTGCTTTATATCTATATAAATGTGACGGTAATATAATCCAAACCATCCCAAAATAAATATCAAATCAAAAGAGAGCCTAGTGTATTTTGGGGTAACAATACATGCATCTCTTATTTGAAGAGAGTGTTCAACCTTTATTCTCTTCTTATATTCTTCTTACAATGATTTAGATGGTTTTGTACAAGTTGATATTATGTATGATTTATGTATTGTATCCCTATTATGTATATGAATATCTCTTTTTAAACACATGTGGAACATTATTGGAAAAAATATTAAAAATTACGTGATTTCTATTAATACCAATTATGTGTATGTAATACACACATTAAATATGCTAAGTGTTATTGATCACCTATTCATAAAATTCATTGATGATTGAACAACCTTGAATGGATATCCATTATACCCAATTACTATAGCTACCATATATTTTAATCTTTTAAGAAATATTACTATATGTAAAAATAATTAAAAATGTAGGTAATGTAGACCAAATTAATCCAAAATAGTTACATGTGGAATTGTCATATTGGCCATAATTTTTATGATAAAATGGAAATAAAAAATATATGAAGTTGATCCCAACTTATATTATTTGTGGATAAACTAAAGTCTAGAAAATATACAATTTTATTTTTGTATCCTCAAACTGAAGCTAGAATAATTATCTCTCATATATACTATGTGAAATACGCCTAGAGAAAATTTAAATAATCCAACAATAAGCAATGTTATAGATAAGGAAAGCAATATTGTAGGATGGAGATTCATGAGGCTGGGTAATATCATAAAATGAACCTTCATGACTATGATAAAAATGAAAATGTTATATTAAACATTTGTGTATATAAAAAAAATATGTTAAATGTTGAAACATATTTCCTTGTACTTCTTTGATATAAATCGGTTAAAAAATTAGAATTGGAAGCATAATCAAGTGATGTTGCATATAAATATCAATGATATTTTTTAGGGTCACCATTTCCATCACAAAGTATGACCTTGGGTGATACAAAACTAGTTGGCAAAGGTTGTAATTATATTTCATGTGTAGAAAAATTGTGTGATACATATTTTGAATCAATATCATGATTTGACTTTTATTTTTTTATCAATGTTGGTAACCCTAGCTTCCAAAGCTTGAATAACTTGTAGAAGTGTTTTCACATTAAAGACCCATCATGATTAAAATTTGATACTTAAGAGGTTACCAGCTCATATGAAAACACACTTTTGTTGATGTAAAAATTATACTTGGTAATTATGTTTCCTATGGAGGATTTAACAAAAGTTATTTCATCTTTAGAGAACAATGTTTTGAAAATATATCTTATGCCCCCAATAGATGTAGTATGAATTGTTATCCTCAACGAAAGGGAGATTGGAGATTAATTTTTATGAACATATTCAATAGCCTTAATATTTATATTAAAATAGAGTAATGATTGTTCTGTAACAAATTTTAATATTTTAGTTTATAATATAATATTAATGATCTTCTAAAGATATTTAGGATTCTCACAAATACTTTCTCAAAACAATGCAATAGATTTAAATTATTCTTCCTATCTTTATCGTTTCCATTTTGATAATGTCTTTCATTATCCTCATTATTAGATGCATCTTATATGATAAATAATTCAATATGTTATTCATATTCATTATTTTTAGTCATTAATAGTATAATTTGGCATGCTATTGGTTTGAAACCTTTTAGGTGTCCCAAGGGTTTGAACTCAAAATGATCCATAGAAATACCACCTATTTTAACACTATGTATAAGTTGTTTACAAATGATAGTGAAAATTTTGATGAATACAAAAATTAAAAACCTTATAGGTTAAAAACCCTTAACTAAACTAAGACTTACATAAGGACTCAAAGGTTCAATTGACAAAATGTTTAACCCTTTTTAAAAATTAGAGATGGAGAGTTGTCTAATAAATTAAGGCATAAGATACACTAAAATATAGGCCATTTAAAATAATTTAGATTCTAATGATATTTTAATGATATATGGAATCTAACCATACACCAAATATAAAATGTATAACATTCAATATTATAATAATAGTAATATGAAGGAAAAATTTTACTTAGATTTTACAATAATGCACAAGAAGATATGAGTATTTTAGGTTATAGAATGGATTATTTGAAGATATGGATTGTGTCATCATATTCTATAAATTTTCTCTCTATCAACATGGATCTTGCATCACCATGTGGACACTACTATTGATCTATTGTCTCGATTTTAACATTTCTTCCCAAATCACATTACATACTCTATTCTTAAAATTCCACCTATGTCTATTAGATTAAACTATAACCTTATAAATTTTATATATGAATCTTGTGCATAGTGTTATGATATTAGTGTGTAGCTAAGAAACCTAGATCATCCAATTAGGGCATGTCACCTTCTGAAATAAGTTATTGGGCTTAGTTGAAGTCAAGCTGACCTCAAAAACTACTTTTTTGTGAGTGTTATCTAGATATCCATATAATTTGAAGAGGTCCTAAGACCAATGCACTTTTCCCCATTATGTGGGATTATGTGTGAAAAAATATGTAATATGGTATATTTGAGTACATGTAGTGCTCTATTTTGTAACATGAAAAATACTACTCATAGGTTAATCTTTGAATTATTTAGACTTGTAATTTGATTTCTTGATGAATAGTTTGGAAACAATAGAAAATATGGTATAATATCTTAGTTGTGTAATTTATTTTTAATAGTGTAGTAAAATCTTGAGAGGTGATTTATAGACGATTAATAAGTGGGATTAAAATTGTACGTATACCACACATTTTGAAACGTTTATCACATAAGGGTTAAAGGAAATTAATAGGATGACCCAAACATATCAAAATATTTTAAAATATGAGGCTTTGTTAAATATAGACACATGCTTAGATAAGAGACAATAATGTTGACTATAGTTTCCAAGTCTGAACACAAGTGTCCAATAATATACAAACTTTTTGAAGCTTTATACCTAATAGGGTATGACATATATCATATATTCATCGTAGTATGAACCACATGTGATCTAAATAATAAAATTAGAAGTAATATGAGGTTCAAAGCCACATCTTTATCTATTCAATTTACATTGACTCATAAATATGTGGAGGTATAATTATAACATGTGGTATTTTTAGTTAATAACTTCACTTCATTGGTTCCCTTGCTCCATAACCCATTTGTATATTTTGAGTGCCAATATATGTGAAAAAAATGAAGAAAAATTTCATACTGATCTTCCCATAAAATAAGTAAATCCTAGGTAGAAGAATAAAAAAAAATAGGAAGTCAACTGGTTACATAAAATTTAAGTGTTTTAGAGCCTTGCATACATTTCATTTAGAAGAAGAAAAATAGACCCAATAGTATCCCAAATTTTACCACATCAAACCCATATAGGGTATGGATATATCTATGAAGATCCATGTGTTAAATCAGATTTCAAGACAATGTAAATATAAATTGCACAATCATCTTTCTACATGCCAAATTTAATAATATCTAAATAGTAGAATGTTTAGATCATTCCTTATCCCTTTGTACTTTATTTCATAGCCATGTTTTTTATAATGTAATCTTGTAACTTTTATTTAGACAATTGGGTAGATTTAAATTATGTATTCTCTTAGCTATATTATTATATCTATTCATTAAAATGTTTTATTACTGAATGACTATAAATCTCAAATTTTATTAAACATTAATGGTTAATCTTGACTCATTTTAAAATTCAACATAGGGTTTTCCAAAAATTCACTCCCCTTAGTATTTTTGTAAAGTGAGATAATCATTTAGGTAAAGTGAGATTGTGAATTCAAGCCTTTCCATCACAAGGAAGGTCATGAACTAAATGGTAGATCCATAACTAATATTTTTCATGTGTAAAAGACTAGTTTGACATATAAATCCATATTTAAGTATCTACAATTGATAGTTTAGATTTAAATTGGGTTTTAGATATGGTTTTCATGCCATCATGTGTTTGAAACATCATTTGATTTTTACATTTTTATGTGCATAGGCAAGATTTTGAGCATGCAGTGTTTGTTATGGTTTGTTGGTTTCATAAAGCTAGGAGACATAAACCTTAGATGATTTTTTATTCTTTAAAATTAGATAGGATATTAGAGAGGGTGTATAAATAGTTTTTTTAGTTGGATGGTAACCAGGTGGAAGATATGAAATGTCTATAGGTGAATATATTGTATTAATGGCTTTTTATTTCCATCATGAAGCATTCCATTTACTTTTTAGTGCAATAATTAAATGATTTTTATTATGTTTTAATTTTTTTCTATTAGTAATTTAATAGTTTTAAATCTATAATATGATAATAGAGATTAGAAACTAGGTGTTTTCTTACCTTTATATGCATATACAAGACTATGGGTATGTATTCATTGCGAATTCGTTTTTGGTTACAAAAATTGAAACATAAACTATTTGTATAGTTGTGTCTTTCATTGTCATGTAATGGGGGTAAATATAACCTAGAAACCCTAGTCAGTCTCCATTATTATTTTAAATATTTAAAAATAATTTTAAGGTTTATGATACTTATTAATATTTAAAAATCAGATAAAGGTTTATGGTTATTCTTATAATTTATATAAGAGTAGGTTGTGGGGTTGACACATATATCAATTTTTTATAATTTTCCTTATAATTGTGAGATGTTTAATTATTAAATTTTTTGTCACTAGTAAATCTATTGTAGAAAATATGTTTTTTTTTCACATTGTGAAACATTAATTTTGATTATTTAGTGGCAAACATATGCACATTTTTAATATGTTATTGAGCATATAGGAGAGATTAGGAAATAAAAATTATTACACATATTAAGATCTAAATTTTTTTTCTATGTGCATGTTTTGATATTTGTTATTCTGAGTTCTTTCACTGGCACTTATATAAAATTATTTCCAATAAGGTTCCTTACTTAACTATATATTTTTGGTGGAAAGATTTTGTTTACAATAGTGAAATGTATAAATTTAATAACCATTTTTAATAAATATTTTGCTCATTTATAGTTGGTTACAAAATTATTATAATTTATTAAGATGAAAATAAAGATTGAAAATGGGTCTTATAAAAAAAAATTCACATTTTGAGTAACAATTTTTTTCTTCTACTTAGGGTTTATGTAAATATATGTTGTGCATTTTAAATATCATGTATTTTTTATAGTTAGACTTATATAGACGAGAGATTGAATTTGTAACCATTCCTAGGTAAATATTTTGTAAAAATAAATTTATAAAAAGAAAATAATTATGCGTAATTGTCTTTTTTTATGTGATGGATTTTTTTGGGTTTGAAATGGTAACAAAATATTAATGGTTCCAATTTAGAAGAATACATATTTAAATAATGGATGCACTACGAATACAAAAGGCATCCATGCCATTGGGTAGACTTTAGAATGTTATAATATTTCATATCTAGCAACTAATCACTAATGATATGATGAATACATATCAATGACCATTATATCCATGTGATCTATCCTCATAAATGTGGGTCAAATGCAAAAAATATGGAAACATGATCGTATTCATCATCTATACTAAAATACAAACTCTTGAATGGGTACAAAGTAAAGGGTTCATATTGATAGGTGGCATAGTTTATATTTTTCAAAAATGATTTTTAATGATGGATATAATTCAAAGAACAATATAATAAAAAATACAATGTTTATTTATGCACATTTATATAAAAGAGATAGTATTGGTGCAAATTTAAAAAATCAGTAAAGTGCTTGGAAAAATGCCTCTAATAAGCATTATATTAGGTTAAAGTAATGTTTATCCATTATTTTTTAATTGATATGTAAATAATATTGGTTTTTAAGGATCCCATAATTTGTAGAAATGGAGAAAGGTAAAGTCGTAAAAATCACATGATATGCCTCTACTTGTAACAATTAGATACAAACATGCAAATAAAAAATAAGATACTACAACTAATGAATAATATACATACAATGTTTGAGGGTAATCCACATGACCAACACATTACAACCTAGAAATACTCTACTAAAATTTTACCTATTTCCATCAACCCATCTAAATTTGGGTAATGTTTCACAAAAAATCCATTAAAATTATCTTTCTAAGAGATAAAATATCATTCACAACAATCAACTAGATTCTATGAAAATTTTACTTGGGATCCCACCTGAGTGGAGGGTTGTAATATAAGATAGTACATCACCTCTTTTACCTTTTTTCTTTTTATGCACTTTGGTACACTCTTCATTTTATTGAATTATTTTCTAGACAACTAATATTGAAATTTCAAATAATTTATAGAGTTGAGATTTGCCTTCTACCAATGCATCATCCACAAGTTATAACTTTGATATATGTATTACCATATTTAGGACTTCTACCCTATATATAACTTGATTTAATGGCTTAGAAGCATCAAAAACCATGTTTGAAACCACCATTCCTATGTTATATGAAGATGAAATTGTTTTAATCCTAGTTTTTACATTAGCCTCCAATATTTTCATGACATAAATAATTAGTAATTATTATGTTCCATATTCTATTCCTCTTTGATTTTGTTATCTTCTGAGTTTGGGTCTAAATCTAATGCATCACTCTAAGTATCAGGTCTATTCATTCTAAGATAAATAGGGAAAAACATTATCCACCATGAGGTTTTCCTCCTATTAAAAGTGATGTACTCTTTAGTAAAATGTCCTATAGCAAATAAGTTTTGGAAATGAAATGACAAACCTTCACAATATGTATGTCTAGACTAAGAATGGTCACCAACATGAAAAATAATTTTTTTGAGTAGGTCCTTAGAGTTACTAATTTGAGTAGAATTATGGCAAATGTAGTGTGAGAAAATAGGGTGATATCTAGGTTTATTTCCATAAACTTAAAAATTTAATTATAAATATATTTATAACTATCATCATTACAAAAGTGGAATGGGATATAGTGTGAATGAAACCATATGGGTCTTTAATTGAGTGGTTTAGTGAGGGGGTTGAATAAAGGGGACCATAGTTTTAAGACTAATGGATAGTAATTCAAGATCCAAAACTAATTTTGAATCTTCTCCATATCATCAATGTGATCAAATAAACCAATGAAAAAACTTTTAGTGAATGGTTAAATTTCAAGATTACCTTGAATGAGGGATTGTCAATGTTCCAACATACAATCATGTATATCTTAATATTTTGTCCAAAGATTCATGAATCAAAAAGTGATGCCTTTGGAAGAGAACCATTCTTCCACATCAAATACTACTTTGTTATCATTCTCATCTATAGTCACAACTAAATTATTTTGGGGAGTGAAATCCTTCCTATCTTTATTTATTGAATTATGGAACCTTATATCCGCCAACTTAGGTAACAAAATCATTTTTATAACCCCATAAAAATATGTTAACCATGAAATATATATTGGTTAATATATAATGGTTTTCCATTATAAATTATAAATTAATTTATTTTATTATTAGAGGGCATAAGAAAATGATGATGCCACATAGATCTATGTTTATTTGAGGCATGTTTTAATTGACAATTCCAAACTTGTATATTAGATTATATGTTTATTGAGTATATGTTATTATTATTGTTTCATGTGTTCATACATAAATTAAATATGGTTGATGATTTTTTTATTAAGGGAATACCTATTTCAAAGATACAAAAAGAACATGTGGTATTAAATTTTATTTCCAATTCTCTGATGTTTTTTTTTACCTATGAAAATAGAAAAAAAGGTTATCACTTTTTTAATTATAAAGCTAAGAAAAAATTGAAAGTATAATGGTTAGAAAATAACTAAGCTCAAAATGAATCCATAATCAGTCTCTATAGTATGTATGTTAAATTATAAATGTTAATTTTAAAAATTTCTCTTATAGTAATGATATCAAATGTAGATTAGATATTTTAAAAATAATGTTAATTTAAATATTCACCTCGATCAATAACACATGGAATGAACATTTTCATTGATATACACAACAATAAAAAAATTATATATATGTAGTAGATGAATATAGGCATAAAAAAATTATAGAAAGAAAAAATATACTCATACCATTGCTTGGATTTATGTGCATCCATAAATCTATCAAAATAACATGATGTTCCAACTCCAAAACTTATTTTAAGATAAACAATTCAGCAATATCTATTTTAAAGAATACAATGATTCCATGGAATGAAACACCATAACAATATAATTGTTTTTTGAGTCACTTAAAAATTAATGTACAACAAATATTTAAAAAAGGAGATGGATAATTTTTTTAATATGGGGATGATGGATATATAATAAAACATTATAATAATTTTAAAGGGTATCTAAAAAATATCCCTTGTCGAGAGTGTAAAATTAGAAACCCATTTGATGTTAATGTTTTTAAGGTGGGGTAAGACTTGTTGAAGGATTCTCACTCTTGGAAACCTAGTGAACCTACTCCTACTTTATTGGGTACCTCTGAATATACTAATATTTTGAATTTAAAAACCTCTTAGAATGGAAATATAAAATATAAGGTACACAATAGAAAGTAACCTAGAAAACATTCAAGCTAAATTTCCAAAAATTGTGCAAAAATTTAACTCTACCAAAGTAGTTTTATTCAACATGCAGTTGTAAATAATGAAATCAGTTATAGTTCAAAACTCATTGGCATTAAAATGTATACATTAAATTCAAATAAGGAATTTTAAAAGGTGACATCATATTATGACAATGTTGATTATGAAAATGTGTAGAAACTAAAGGATATGCTTGATTCAAAAGCTATTGGTAAGCCATGAGTTTCTGATTGGTTAGATGGACTAATGCTAATTGTATTTAACTAAATTTTAGTAATTCTTGTCAATATTTTGGAAACCATTATTAAGTGAACTTAGGAAGTAAGTTTGCTTGGAATTTTTATTTTAATAACATATATGTTTCCTTAATTTTATGGTTTGTGATTGTTGGTAGATATGTAAAAATTGAACTTAATGATAATAAATGTCTTTATTGATAAAATTACATTTAAATAAATAATATCAACAAGATACTATTAAAAAAAAAAACATAATTTTTTTTAAAAAAAATAGTAGATTCTAACTTAATCTAATATAATTTGAAACCCTTAAACAAGAAAAGTATCATATATGCATCTTCACAAACACATGGCTCTCACATTTTGAAACAAATTCTTTCATTAATGAGAATACAATCACCTGTCCCTAGTCATTTTTTACATGAAAATTTATTACAAAAGTTTAAATACATTGTATCAATGTTAGAAATAAAACATACATGCAACGCATATTTGCACCATCTTTACACAAGAGAATTAATTTGAGTGAAAATCCTTTATTGTATCAAGGAATGATAAAAAAATTGGTTTTTTTTTTCATTTTTTTAAAATATTATGTATTTCAATAGAATAAAATCATTGGTTTCTTGTAATAATAATTATTAGGAAATTAATTACTTCTTGATGCAAAATATACTAGTAGTATTAGTGCCCAAAATTGCACTAAAAAAATTGTGTCATCTAAATATTAAAGCCTAAATGTCTAATCATTACTCCTATATGTAAATTTCCACCCTAAGTAAAATCCCATTTTTACCTCTAAAAAGCCTATGTATTATGCTTACCATGTTCATAAGAATTTATCTGATGTTCAAGGTATATGTGGATATTAATTTCTTTCATTTTCTAAAAAGAATAAGAATCTTGGTTTGTTTACATTTAAGTGTAAATTGAATGTGGATCTTGAGGATATTGTTTACGATGGCATTTAGTTTGATTTTCATGGGGATGAGGAAAATAAACATGAAATTAATGTGAAATATAAAATGGTAGAGTTGAATACTAATGTTTCAATAATAAGTGGTATTTACTCATGTTATAATGACTCATTTAAAATAAGTAGATTAATTTTTTAAAGGCTAATTGGGATCGCTAATGAAAAGTGAACAAGGGTGTTGATTTTGCTAAGGTTTTGGATAGGTGAGAAACTTTAATTGGAATATTCGGATATCCTAAGTCCATGTCAATGACGACAAAAAACATGCCAACTATGCCTCTACATAGTCAAGTCAATAAATGAACAAAAGACAATAAGAGACACAAGGGAAAAGGTCGATAGGATTTTGAGGGTCAAATGTAAAATACATGAGAGAAGTGAAACTCCATAATAACTATTGGGAAAAGAGGAAAGTTTCAAAAAAGACTTGTTAAATATGCATATTTCAAGTTTTTCATTGACCTCTAAAGTCTGTGAGAAGATGAAGGTGTGGTTCAATGAAATTGTCTTGAAGCCCATGCCATAATTCCCAGATATAACACCAAATAACATAACTTACCCACATGAAAGAATAATAAATTATAAAACAAATTATTAGTAGCAAATAGGCATTAATATGGTAAAGCATGGGCTTAGATAAAAGGGTTAGTGGGAGTTTCAAGGTTGAATGACAATTCTAAAAATTTTGAATTGCAAAATGCTAATTGCATGCAAATCTCCCACACCCACAACATGCAACATAAGAGAATATGGAGCTTCCAAGGAGAATTGTAATTTGAAATTTTATATCATAAATTTTAAATATGCATCAAAGGTTCCCATTCTCAGTGGGAATACATGGTGGAGAGGACACTTGAAAAATGTAGTTTGGAAAAATACAAATTGGAAGATGCATTCAAGTATTCCAAGGCTTGTGGATTATAAAAGATATATTCAAATGATCTAAAACCTATTCCACCTATCAATAACAAGTGAAGTGGAAACATAAGGATAAGAAGGTAAGTTACTAATGTTTAAATTTATCCTTTTAGGTTTTTTTTTAAGAAAAAATAGTTGGCAAGGCACATCCTATTTCATCTATTTATTGTTGGCTGTGTGTTTTTGGGTATAGTTTTGTTGAAGTCATTTCAAGGGATGAACACATAAAATACATAGTTGGGAAGATTATGGGTCAAATGAGTTTTTGGTAATGTAATCAAGAGTCCATAAAAATGGTACATTCTTGTTTATTTTTATATAAACAAGTTGCCTCTTGTCATATCAAGAATCGTTGCATTAATTAGATTTTTGATACATGATGAAACACCATATTTGGAAAGAGGTGATATGAAATCCATTAAATATCTTTTGGAGATTATTACCTATGTTTTTTTCTTATGATATGAGACATCAATATGACATCTAGAGAATCTTGGGGGAAACAAGTAGAGAGGGGAGACTTTTCTCAAGCTTGCATGGCCTAAGGATTCTAGACATGGGGGAATAGATCAAGAGGATCTATTTACTAATAATTATCAAAGAATCTATTTTAAACATTAAAAATAACCTAGAGGTATGATATCAAGCATAATTTTTTCTAAATTATTTATTTATGAAAATGGATCCTACAAAACCTATATGTGATATAATTCCATTCAGCATGTTTAAGCCATAATAAAACAAGATTGTGAAAAAAAAATGAAGATGGAATCACTATAATTTTATATATTCAAAAAATATTTACAAGAATTTAATATGAATGGAAAAAAAATTTAGAATGCAAGGGTATTGTTGGTAGTATTGGTAGGCACTATCTTCTAGATTTGATTAGAATAACTCCAAGAGATGCAAACTACACAGAACTCAGATCATGCTATTGTGTGCTATGTCCTGAAACTCATTACTTAATTTTCTCAAATATAAAGTCAAGAAATTACAAAGGGATATGAAAAATTAATGCTTGGCATAATTTTGTAATAGGAAATGCAATTTGAAAAAAATGCAAACTTCTAATTTGTTTCCTATGCTTTGAAGTCCAAAGAGATCTAGGTGGAAAAAGTAATCTGTAGATAAAAGTCTTGAAAATTTAACTCATAGATCCACCCAGCATAATAAAATTCAACTCAAATATATGACCATGGGATATTTCATATAGGAATGTAGTTTTATATTTTTTTCAAATGTTTAAATTATATAGTGCACTTAGATCTCCCAAACATGTAAGTCAACATAAAGTCAACATGAGGTCCCAGTTCAAAGCAAAATTTTCAAGGCCAAATGAAAATTTGCATTTTTGTAAATTCTAAATAACACTGGAAGTTCCCAAGTATATGAGTAAACTATTGAGTGGAACTGCAACTCCAAATTGCAAGTTTTAAATGTGTTGCTGAGCTCCACATTTCTTCCATATAAAGCAAGTAAAAAATTAAAAATGGGACCCAAATTTATTTATAACACAAAAAGGTGAAAAATAATGCTCTTATGCATCAAATTGTTTTGTGGCAACCCTAAAAATTTAAAAGGAAAAAAGCCAAGTGTGGAAAACTCATGTTGAAGTAAAATGGTGAGAAAGGTAAAATGAGTTAAGTCTTGAATTTTTTCATGTTTTGCTTACTTCAAATACCTCCATGGAAGGGATGTTATAGGGTTTCAAAGACCAAGGTTCAACATTCCAATCATATCATTCAAATGGTCTTGGATCTGGAGTATTCTAATCCCATCATTGCTAGGCAAGGCCTATTATTTAGTGTGCAAAAGAGGAAGGGTAGCTATCCATAAGTTTCTATCTATGCAAATGATTATTCAAAGGCATGGCCAAGTGGTTACACACGAATACAAAGAGTAGGTTTTTTTCTCAGGGGAATATTCTCCCTCAAACCTAGCTGTAATGGATGTCTAGTGAATGAAATCAAAGGGTTTGTTTGAAATCTCATCATTACATGGATATGTTGTTGCTTTAATGATTTCTATCTTTCAGCTAGAGTATCTTGGTATAGCTTTGAGATCTGATTTCAAGTTTTTAATATTATAAGTTTCAAAACATATTCCTAGAGAAAAAGGGTGAGAAATTTGTATAAAAAAGGGTTTGTCCTATTTTCAATGGTTGTTGGTTGTTGTTATTTCTAGGTCTTAGGGTATTTCAAATTTTGGGATCCTCATTTTGTGTATTTTTTTATCTCCCTTAACAAAGTGGTTGTAGTTGTACATCTATTAGCAATATCTGAGAGCATTATATATGTCTTCCTCATTAAAAGAGCAAACTCACCATACTTTTACCTATGTTAGCATTGTTAAAAAATGAGGTATGTAATATTTCCATTCAATATAATGGAAAATAGATATCATTTTTACCCTTTCTTGTTAATGAAATGAAATAATATGTTTTACATGATCTAGTAGTTAGATATCAAGTTTAATTCTTATGAATGGTTATCATATTGGGCATAAATCTCAATTATAAACCCCTTTCTTCATTTTGATTTGGAATATGTTGTTGATAACCTATTAAGGGCACCCAAGGTTTATGGATTTGATAGAAAAAATATATAAATCTATAGTTGTAAAACATGTTGTAGGGTTTCAAAAATCATTTGAGTATTTGCATTGTATTAGAATAAATGGATGCAAACTATACATGATAATTTCCTTATCTTATTTCTTAGTTTTATATATCTTTGCAAATCAATGATGTCATGTCTGTTGAAAGACATACTGATATTTCAAAAACCATTCCATTACACTACTCTTTTACATTTACCTAACTTATCCTACCTTGTCCTACCCTGTAAATAATACACCATGTTATATATTTCAAGTGTTATTTTCCTACAAATACATAAATCTTACATATTTAAAATGTTTATATGTTTTGTTATTTTAAGATTCACAATAGAGACTTCCATTTGGCCCTTTTTTGTTTAAAATTTATATATAAAATGAAGGCTACGATCCCTTTTACGTCTATCTTTATTAGCTTTTGTCTGAATAAAAGCATTTGGTCATTCTATGTAACAACCCTTCTCGAGTAGAGTGTGAAAACTTGGTTTTGGCTAGGTTAGATTTGTGTTTTTATGACAATAATCCCCATGGATATTGAATTTTATTATATCTTCATGTGATCAAGCTACCCTTTATGTCCTCTCACCTTCGCTAAGGCAGAGCTAAAAGTAGTAGGGATTTAACCCTACCTTCTGTTAATGATTTCTAGTCATTGTATGTGTTATGTTCATCTTGATGCCAAACCCTTTCCTATCTATAATGACATATTTTTGAGTTTTGCATATTTGTTTTAATTCTACCCAAGTATTCAAAGATGAGTGAAAGAGGTTTACAATTGGGAACCAACACTCAACTATCACCGTTATCAAGGATTAAACATTTAATCTTGGCACTTTTAGTTTGAAGGACTCTTTCAAAGGGTTGTATGAATTCAGATTTTAAAGTTATCTTCCTATATTTGTGTTGATTCACTAATTTGGGCCATTAAATATGTAACATTCCACTAGGGACATTTCTGGGGACTCAAAATATTTGATCATTTGACATCTGCTAAATTTGTTGTAAAGATATTTAAATTTGTCATGTTTTAAGGTGGTTTACCTTATTGGACATGAATCTAAAATATTTAGTGTCTTTTCTTTCATATCTCATCACTAATTTAAGCAAGCTATGGTTTTAGTATGTATTAATACATCTATGTAACTTGTTATATTCTAGATATTTTCTTCTAGTGGTGACTCCAACATATCATCTAGTTTCAAAGAAATATCAGTGCCCATTTTGAATATCTTCATCTTTGAGATTTATTCTATTTAGAAAGATGAAAGGACTTATATCATCCTTAAAAGGTACTCATCAAACTAGCTTGTCTCACCCTTAGATGTTCGACAAAGAAGGAGACAAGTTTGGAGGCCAATTAAAAGATAAAGTTTATCATTAATGGAGTGTTTGGGTTACCAAGATTCTCGTACACCTAAACTTTTATTTATCAAACTTCTTATTATTAAATATTATCATAATTCTTATGATAATTTAGAACCTTATAGTCTCATTTATTACCTAGCTCCTTCTCAACCAACTGAATCTCTTCCTAAGTTTGATCCACCAAGTCCACCTCACTCACCCCCTCATAGCCCATCGACATTTTGTCTTAAACCCATCATTGAACCAATCATTATGCATAGAGATCAAGATGATAATGAATGTCCTATAGTTAGGATTATGATATTTAGACTAATTAACTTTGATGAAATGGATGGATATCCTAACGAAATTCCAAATGAAGTAAGGAACCTCCTTCCTAAGATTCAAGGGAATAATATAGTGACTAGTGATCAACATTTGAGGGATTTCCACATTATCATTGAATATTATGAGCTTAAAAATGAGGATATTTTCATTAAGTTGTTTTTGCACGTACTGGAAGAATATGCTCATGAGTGGTTCAATTCCCTTCCCTATGGATACATTGATTCATGGGAAGAAATGGATAATGTTTTCAAAATTCAATCTGGTGATAGGATTGATCATAAGTTTCTCTTTCTAGAATTTGAAAACAGTAATAACCCTAATAAGTGTGTGTAGTATTTTAACACAAGGCTTAATAAGACTACGATGAGGCTATGTGAAAATATTAGGCCTAGTGATCCAACATGCTTAATCAAATATTGTGATGCCTTTAAAAATAATGTTGCATTCTACTTGAGGGATAAGTTTCTTACAAAAATTTTAATGAAATTCAATATGTCCATCCAAATTGAGATCAATATAAAGGGTAAGTTCACAATTTTAAGGGACAAAAATTGGTTTACCTATGGACATGATTTTCTTGAAATTTCCAAAATCTAAAATTCTATAGATAATTTGAGATATCTAGACTCCAAATTTGAAGATGGTGTAAGAACATAAAATGTTGAATTTAGAGTGATAATTTTTTTTTTAAATGGTTAATTATAAATAGGTAAAAAATCTAAAATTTTAGGAGAAACTCATGTTTTTTTTTAGAAAACATAGTAGATAGATTACCTACAATGCACCATTTTTTAGTAGCATTAATATTATTTGAAACCCCTTGGGGAAAATTTAGTTAATAGATATTTGTTTGTGACCTATATTATTTTATATTTTTTTAATGAATACTTTTTGTTATGAATTTTCAAAGAAAATATATATTTATAACTGATGAAAAATGTATAGTCATCCATACAACATGCCTAACTACCTAAAAAAATTAAAAGCATTTTTTTTGAATGTGTGTAGAACTAAACCTAGTTTGTGACCATATAAATTATTTTTCACTTGGATCAATGAAAGGAAAATTACATGAACATGTATAGGTATTTATTTTTTTGGCATATAGTGGCCCAAAAAAGGTAAAGCTAGAAATCAACATAGTTTGAAACCTTAAATTAGTCCATAAATTATGAAAATCATATTTTTGGAAAGAGGAGAGCGTGATCATCATCACGGTATTATGTTTTCTAATTTTCATGTTGAAATTATTAGTGTATTTGATAATAATTTTCTTTTTTTGTTTTTTATCGTAACTCTCAAAAATCAGCTATACATTGGCATTCAAAGCTTCTGGCTCGAGAATCTAAGCCATTCCAGAGCCAAAAGGCATGAGAAGTAAATACAAATTCAATTAGAATGATCATGTTAATAATGTGATAATGTTATTAATGTAATTAAATTATTAAATAAATTATAAACATGATCATATTACTTAATAACATGATCTCATTATATATTCTTAACACGCTAAAACCCAAATTTACATTTTGACCTACTAAAGGAGCCATTAGGCCTAGCAGTCTTAAGATCAAAGTTTGGTTGATTAAGATTGTAGTTTGGGACCAATGTTTATGTCAAGATTTGTTATTATTTAATTATTATTGGATATGTATTAACATATAATTTAATATATTATTCATTTTCCATGAGTCTAATCTTTCGTAAAATGTAGATAGTCTTTGTTCATCTTAGACATGGTCAAGAACACAAAAATTAGTTTTTGGTTATCTAATGATCCAAATCACTAAAAAATGGTAGATTTGATTTAGATTTAATTTTTTAAATGATTAAATAAATTATATTGTCCAAAAATCAATTGGATTAAAAGGATCCTCTAAGTACTAATAGACATAGATTACTAGTTTTGAAATAGAGTTTAATGATATTATAAATGTTTAAGTATTAGTTATTTGAAATTTTATATTTGAAAAGGAATGTATAGTATTTAAAGGATTCAAATTATTTTTTGTAAAAAAAATAAAAAATAAAAATCAAATGTCATTGTATTTTGTGTCAAGAGCGTATACAATCCTAAAATAGGTTGAATTTGGTTGAATAAGACTGCATTAGTTTTTGTGGATAATTGGTGATGTTTGGAACTTGAAAAAATATTTTATAAAATTTTTAGTATTATCGAAATCTCTAGTAAAATTGTTTGATTTAGTAAGTGAAGTTCTATAAGTATTTATTTTCAAGGTATATTAATGTTTTAGTACCCTATTTTGCATATAATAAATTATGTTTTGTCAAGTTTAGAGTTATTGCAAACATACATGAAACAAAAATACATCATGAAAAACATACATGCATTATGATGTAAATGATTTTATCATGTGATGTCATAAAATGTACTTTTTTAACTTATGGACAAAACATAGCCTTTCGAGTACCATTATAGTTATGCATTTGAAGTAAATTGGGGATTTTCTGAGCCCCTTCAACCTAATTTTATGACTATAAAATATGATTTTGGGGTTGATAAACTATAATTTCATTATCTTGATTGAAGTAAAAAAATATAATTTATTTATATTCAAGTATACATGTATAGAATGTGGTTTTGAGCTCAATAAACTTGAAGTCATTAGATAATTAACGTAAATGTTGATTACTTTAATAATTGAGGTAATTAGGATCAAGATGATCCATGTGAATGTATTTTGAATTATATATCCAATGTAATTTAGAGTGAAATTATCCATAGTTACATGTCATATATAGTTAATGGAAGACTTGAATCATTTAGTCTGCAAGGAATTTGAGGCCAATTTGAACCCCTTAAATAGTAAGATATGATTTGGGGTAAAATTTAATGTTTGATTATATTATGAATTGATCCGATTAGTCAAATTATGTAATTAGGTGTGTGATTCAGGTGAAACTAATCCCCTAAATGTAATTTATGGCTCAATCAATTATATTGTTCATATATGCAACATGTATGGCTTAACTAAACCTACTTTTATTATAAATGGAAACATCTTAAGGTAATTATCACAAATAGGTGAACAAATAGCTCACATTTTCTTTAATTACCTTATTAATTAGACCCTATATCTGATATCCTAAACCCTAAACCCTGTATAATTTAACTTAAACCCTAAATCATATAATATTTACCTAAAAACCTAAGCCATAATCCCTAAACCCTAAACTATTTAAATTGTAGACCCTAAACCAATAAATCGAGACCTAATTAACATCCTTTATATATAATAAGAAATAAGTTCACAGGGATGAACTTGGCCAAAATCACATTAGTCATTAATAAATTAACTTCATAGGCTCAATCTTTGATGATGTGGGGATAATTGATCCCAAATTCACATTATTTACTCATTAATATATGTTTAAGGTGTTCAAATTTTCCCCAATCATCATCATGATTATACCTTATATACTCTAAGACTTATGCCTAAACTCTAAACCATAAATATAAACTATTTAAACCATAAATCAATCATTTTATCCCAAATTAACATCATTTAGACTAAGAATTGAGTTCATAAGGTTCAGTTTGGCCTAAATCAGATGACTAATTTCCCCATTTGACTAATTCACTCAAATTGCATAATGACATAGGGTATAATGACAACCCAAAATAACATTCTATAGTCACAAAATGGTTTAAGAGATTCAAATTATCTTCAATTATCTTTGTGATTGACCCTGTGTACCGTAAATCATATATACATTAAAACCTAAGTCGTAAACAATAAACCTTAGACACTGTACCCTAAATTGTAAACCATAAACTTTATATATTTAAAAACTAATTTAGTCATAATTAATATCCTTTGTAGTAAGAATTATGTTTGAGCATGGCATAGAGTGATTAGACATTATATATAGTTCCTTAAACCTAAACCCTATATTTTAATCCATAATACCTAAAATATAAATTGTAAGCCCTATTCCCTATTGCTCACTACATGCTGCAAACATGCATGCCTTATGATATAACTAATTTTATCATGAGATGTCATAAAATGCACTTTCAAAACCTATGGCCACAACTTAACCTTTGTAGTACCAATATAGCTATGCATTGGACGCAAATTGGTTCTATTTTGAGCCCTTTAACCTAATTAACTAAAGAGGAGGCTATTTGATTTTTTTAATCAAGGAGGCATTTGAGGACAATTTTAACCCCTTCAATAGAAATATATGATTTGGGGTAAAATCAAAAGATTTACTCTATCATGAATTGATCTAATAGTCAATTTGTGTAATTAGGGACATGATCTAGGAAAAATTGATCCCTTAAAATATATTTATGACTCAATCAGTTGTATAACATTTATGTGACATGTACATGGCATAATTGACCCGAATTTTATTATAAATACAAACATGAAAGTAATTTTCATAAATAGGTGAATAACCAACTCAAATGTTCTTCAATTACCTTAGTGATTGGATCCTATATCTTATATCTTAAACTCTAAACCCTGTACCATTTAAAATTAACTCTAAACCCTATACCAATTACATTAAACCCTAATACATAACCCCTTAACACTAAAACCTTTAAATTATAGACCATAAACCCTAAACAAGTAAATTTAGCCATAATTAACACTCTTTATTTATATATAGTAATAATTAGGTGCACAGGTTTTAAACTTGGTCAAAATTGCATCACTCATTAAACCAAAATTAACTTAATTTTCTCAATCTATGATGATGTGGGGGATAATTGAGCTCAAAATCACATTCTTTACTCACAGATATAGGTTTAAGGAGCTTAAATTTACCCCAATTGCCTTCACAATGATTTCTTATAAACCATAAAACCTATATCCCCTAATCCTTAAAGTTACTAATCCATAAACTCTAAACCTTACATATAAACTCTTTAAACCATTAACCAATCATTTTATCTCAAATTAACATCATTTAGACTAATAATTAAGTTCACAAGGGTCAATTTGCTCTAAATCACATGATTGGTTGCCCCATTTGACAAATTCACATAATATTCATGATGACATCCAATGTATAATGACAATGTAAAAGCACATTCTATAGTCGCAAATGGGTCCAAGTGATTCAAACTGTCTTCAATTATCTTTGTGATTGACCCCATGTACCCTAAAACATATATACATTAAAACCTAAGCCCTAAACCATAAACTCTAAACACTATACACTAAATTGTAAACAATAAAATTTCCCTATTTACAAGTCAATTTAGTCCCAATTAACATCCTTTGAAGTAAGAATCAGGTTCACATGGCATATAGAGATTCGACATTATATACAGGTCCTTAAACCTAAACCCTGTGCCTAAATACCTAATCCCTGAAACATAAATGTAACCTATAGCCTAATGAACACTACATGTCACAAACATACATGCCTTACAATATAATTCATATTATCATGAGATGCCATAAAATTAAATTTTTAAATGTATGGCCAAAACTTAGCCTTTATAGTATAAATATAACTGTGCATTTGAAGTAAATTGGGGCTATTTCAAGCCCCTTCAACATAATTGCTTGACTATAAAATTTGATTTGGGGGTTGATCATCTCTAATTTTCCCCAATCACCATCATGATTGTACATCATATACACTAAAACCTACACCCCAATCCCTAATGATTAATGTTTCTAATCCCTAAACTCCAAACCCCAAGTGAATCATTTTATCCCAAATTAACATTATTTAGATTATCAATTATCTTTGTGATTGACCCTCCCTAAACCTAACCCTAAAAACTATAACCTGAATTGCATACAAAAAATTATTCCTATTCACCAATCGATTCAGTACCAATTAATATCCTTTGTAGTGAAAATTAAGTTCTCACATGGCATAAAGCAACTAGACATTATATACACCCTTAAACTTAAACCCTGCATGCCCTAATTGCTAATATCTAAACTATAAAACATGAATTGTAATCCTTAATCCCTAAACCCTATGCACTAATGCCTAATCCATAATCCCTAATCTATATTAATTTTAATATGATCATGTTATTTAGTAATGTAATTGGATTATTATTAATATAGACAACACTTAGTTCTTAATATTAGTTTCTAACCCCAACTGATTCTTAATAATAATGTGATCTCATTACTACATAAGGTGATCATATTGTTCTTAATATATGTTTCTAAGTATATTGGATGAATTAAAACCATGTATAACAAATAATTGGATCACATTATGTAATAACATAATAACATTACATAATGCGATCATGTTATTATTATAGACTAAGCTAAGTTTTCATCATCTATTTTTAACCTAAATTGGGAATTTTGTCCCATAAACATTTTTTGCATACTTCTGTAGGATTTGTGGTAGTTGTGTACTTGAACCCACCTTTGAAAAGTTTTTAATTATCCTTGATGGGTGATGGATCACGTTTGAGGAAGAGGAAGATGTTGAAGAACAAAACAACAAAATAATTATAAGATTTGAGAGAGAAACACAAGATAACAATTGAAAAACTTCATGGTAGACACGGTACAAACCCTAATATTGATAAAGAAAATGACATAGATAATGATCCAATTGAAAATAATCAATTAAATAATGATGAAATTGACCATAATCAATTTAATAATGATGAAATTGACCATAATCAATTTAATAATGATGAAATTGACTGTAATGAAATGAATAATAATGAAATTGACAATAATGAATTAGATAATGTTGGAAGTTTACATTCAAAGTTCCAAATTTTTAATTTTGTTGATGACGAGTCTATGTATAATGCTTCACCCTCCATGAATGAATTTTTTTTATGGAAACAAATAATGATGAAACCAAACATAAAGAAAATTTCAAGGAAACATATATTAAATAAATAAAATGTCATCCTACCTCTAAACAATGAAATTAATAATGATTTTGAAACACCCTCTCAAAGAATTACACTATTACAAACACCTCCAAGAATTTTTCATAGAATAGATAAGTATTTAATTGATGTCGATGAAAATATTTTATAACCAAGGCATAATGAAATATTTGATCACCATTCAAGAATATTGGATTAATAAATATGGGATATTTATTTCATAATTTTTATTATAATAGTCAAAGATGTCAATTATTTGTTTAATTGATAAAATTGATACATTAGGACTAATAAAATCTAACATGGATGATGAAAATAATGAATTATTAAAAATATAAATGATGCATATCATATTATAGGCTCAAAATCACACACTCAATATTGTAATGTTGCTTGGTGTATACTTACAACTTGTACAGTAAGTGACAAAATAGGAAAAAAAATGAATGGTTTCAAAAACAATCTAAACACTTAATATAAATTGTAAAACAATAATAAAAGTAATTTAAATCTAACTAAACATACAATGTACACATGGTCGATCCTGTGCAAATCCTTTCCCTCAGCATTAAAACTCACTAAAAGTAAAATAGTTTAGAATCTCATTGAGTATAAAATCATAGTAGAGTTTCCTCAAAAAATATAATGGGACCTCATAATTATTGTACAGTGCATAATCAAACACAATCCACTATTGATCCCAAAAAATTGGTTGTGATTAAGTTATGTATGTAGTAATAGATTCTAAAATGTTTAGTGGTTACGGGAAATGGAGCATTGGTGACTGGGTCAATGAATAGGGTATAAATGGAGGATTTTGATATTTATCTATTCTTGATCTAAAGTGCTAATAATTTGTTAGCATAATAATCCCTACAAGTACCCATATATGAATTTCATCTATCAATTTGACTTTTTATAGAGTCAATTTGACTTAATAAGGTCTCTAAGGAATTGGCTAGCTAGGTGCAGTAAGGGTTGGTTAAAGAGGGATCCATCATTCTCCCAATTAATTCTTCAATTTGAATTTTACTTCCCATAATGTTTTCAATTAAAATCTCATGACTACCATGGAATTTTTTGGAACTATAAGAGGGATAGGTGGAAGGATAGGAGGAGAAATAAGAGGGTTTTGTAGAGGGTTAAGAGGAGGAGGAATAAGAGGGTTCTATGGATGGTTAGCAGGATGTGTTGTTCAAAAAAAAAAATTAAAAATAAAAATTATGATTAACTAATGGAAATAATGAAAAATTATGGTTAAAAAGTATATATTTCTATCACTTACCTCTTCTACATAGTGGCGTCATTGATAATCAGCTTCATGAGATGAATTTAGAAGATTATTATCATTCATTTTTATCTCACTCAAAATATGATTACTAATGCTTGAGGAGAGCAAGGAAACTCAAATGCAAAATGATGAGTTTGCATTCAGGTTTTAGTTTATAAGTCTTTTTAGGACACAGGTAATGCAATCATGTTATTAACATGATTGTATGATTAAAAATTAAAATAATGTGATAGAATTAGTAATGTGATCACATTATTGTTTAAAATAACATGATCATGTTATATAATAATGTGATATTGTTATGGTTTAATAATTATCAAGCCATAAGTTAAATAACCAACCTTTAGGAAACCATTAAGACTTTGGCCTCTACTTTCAAAGAGATGTCCTATAGGTTAGCTATAACTAAGAAATGGTTACCTCATGGGTTTACAAGTTAGGAGAGAAATCCAAATCCAAATCAAACACAAGGGAGGCCCTATTTCCATATTATAGATAATGATATAGTAAAGAGGCCTAACCATGATGAAAGAAATAAAAAAAAATCATAATACTAGAATTTAGAAAGAAGTGCCTGATCTAGTGAATTCTAATGTAATAACAATAAATTGTGACCTTTATATTTATTGGTGTGATAAATGCTTCCTTGCCTACCCTCCATGTGATACAATTGAATGAATTGATGAAGATATAGAGGAACCTAATTTTATGTCTGATCATGATGAGATTTTGATGTTGGATTATCAACTCTCCAAAAGTAAAATATCTATCTCCATGGAATTACTAACTAATAATACTATTGATTAGTTTTAGAGTGATAAAAAAAGGTTATTGTCCCAACTCTTGAAGTTATTTGTGATGTTAATATGACACAAGTATATGATTTTCCCAATCATGGTTTCAAATTCTTATGTTCTATGATGATTAATAATTATGATGCAATAATTCCTTCAATTGAGGATAGGAAATTCCTAATTAATTCAATCATTTCCCAAGAGAAATAATATAGTCTTAAAAGCAATCAACAAGGTGTTTCTCCCTAAGAAAGTACCATTTCAAATCCAAGGGTAGGGTATACAAGTAAAGAAGCTAAGAAAACTATAGCAGTCTTAAATTCTTCTAAGCTAGCACCTACTTCCCATGTTGTCAAACAAAGAGGTATTCTATCTAAGAATATATTACCTTTGTTGTCTATAATTCCTAAGGGTGTGAATAATGCTAAGAATCCTCCCTTAAAAATTATTGTTAAACATGCAAATTTATCCAAACCTATTCCACCTCAAACATTAAGTGATTGTATTCCTATTGATGGTGTTATTACCCTTCCTACAAATATGCCCCTTCCTATATATAGCATGTGTGATATGGTTCATGTTTTTAGTCAATTAAAGATCACCGTACCAATTATTGAATTATTATAAATACCTAAATATAGGGAGAGAAATTCTAAATACTTGGAATTCGGTGAAAATACAACTAATAATGAAATGACTTCACCCAAAATGCTCTCGATTGATGATGAATAATATAAAGAGGTTATTGAACCAACCCTAAAGGTTTATTTTGGGACTAAATTGGTAGAAGGTTAGTTCAACATGGATCCATTTTACACAACCTTGCTAATTAATGGTTTGATTGTTCACAACTACATGTTTGATTTTGGAGCTTATTACAATGTGATGCCCCTATGTATCATTAATTAGCTTGGAGGGAACATCACATATAATTTTGACAAGTTTTACACCATGGATTCATGAGAGGTTATAATTGTTGGAAAACTCAAAGGGATGGTAGTACAATTGGTAGCTCATCTACTTAAGTATTTGAATATAGACATGGCAGTTGTGGACAACCCACCTAAGTGGGGGATGCCACTATCAAATAAATGGGCTGCCAACATGGGAGGAAGTGTGTAGATGGACTTGTCTTATGTCACCATCCTATTAAAGGTTAAGATGGTCAAACATCATAGAGAGCCAAAGATGTTACATGCAATTGAAGGTCTAAAATGTGCCCTAAATGAAGTGTTGTACATAGATGTGGAATTGGGTAGCTTCATTAGGAATGTGGATGTTGTTGAAAATCTTATTTTTCTTGATGTTAGGTTTGATAAATAAGGTGACATTTGGAAATTTTATTTTGATAGGGCTTGTTCCAATCTTGGAAATGGATCTGGGGTTGTCTTCTATGGCCCTAATGGTAAATGTTTTTAGTTTTCATTCAGAAGATATTTTGAGTGTACAAATGATATTACTAAGAATCAGGCACTCTTGCATGGTACTCATTTGAATGCATTCAATAAACATGCCTACTTGCATATCATGAATAAGTACCAATATTTATTTTCTTGGTCTTATCCAGATATGAAGACATATAGGATGGATTTATTTCAACATGTCATCCTATTACAGCCTACCAACAACCTTTCAGTTGAATATAGAGATTGATTAAACTCATCTTGGCCACCATGGTACTAAAAAAGTTGAATAAATTAAGGGATGATGGGATACCAGAGACATCAATTAATCACAAACATATTAAACACTTCCTTGACAGAGTCCATAGTTGTGTCAAAAATTTGTAAAGTGTATAGTTTTATCCTTTAGTTATTCTATTGCCACTCTAATTTGGGCCCTTATTTGTATATTTAATTTTCATGTGTTCATTTTAACATACTCTTAATATATTATTGTCAGTCTACAATTCTTTTTTTAGCTTACATGTGTGTTTTCTATGAAATTTTCAAGTTGATGATGCCCAGATTTCCTCTTAGTTGCTCAAAATATTTTTTTGGAAAATATATTGTAAATATGTCTATGAGTCACTCCTTTGTTTTGTAAGATTATAAATTTATTTATCTAGTCACAAGTAGTTCTCTTATAAAGTTATTTCTTATGGCTATGTGTTTGCTACATCAATGAAAAACTAGTCTTTGATAGAGCTATACAAGATAAATTATCATAAAATACTATCATTGCTTCTTTATTCTCCTCAATAGTGTTATAATATTATTCTAATCTAAATGGCTTGAAAATATACTAAATTTACTTATACATACTCATTTCATACTATGGAGAGTAACAAAATAGGTTGTTTCTTAAAGGAACATTATATACATCTAGACCCAATCTAAAAAATATACCCAGATGTATTATTTATATCATAAATATTACCTATCCAATCTCTATCCTTATAACCAACCAAAACAAAATTATTAGATACATTTACAAAATTCCATGCCCTTTGGTGCCACCGATATATCTTCTGACTTGCCAATGTGATTCTTTTGGAGTCTCCATGAACTTGGATATTAGACTAACTAAATACATAATGTTTATCCTTTTTACTATTAAATACATTAAATTTCCAACCAAACTCTTATATAATGGTGGATTTACATTGCTACTTCAGTCAAGTTTTCTCAACTTCAAACATATTGTTACTGGTGTTGATTTAGGTTTATAATTAAACATTATAATCCTGTTAAAAATAACATTTACATATTTGGATTGAGATATGAAAATACCATAATTTACTATTTATTTAACCTCAATAATATGAAATTATTTCAATAATCCTAAATATGTAATTTAAAATTATTTCATCATTTCTGGTTGAAAATCTTCTATTGACAAATTTTCATTTCCAATGAAAATTAAATAATCTAGATATAAACACATAATTATAATTTCACTTTGATTTTTAGATTTGATGTTGAGTGTCAGTTCATTATTTCTTTTCTAAAAACCATTACTCAACATGTGTGATTTGCTTTTGTTGTACTATTATCACTAGATCTTACACCCTAGAGGAGGGTGTTAAATAGTCCTCTAGAATTGGTAAACATGGGAATACTTCTAGGTATGTGGGTTTACCTATAGGTATAAGTAGACATCTAGGATTAAGTGTTAGCTCCCAAAATATATCTTGAAATGCTTATCACCTACTTAACTAGTTACTTATGGGAAAATAGATAGAATTTTGCATGAAATTAAACTACTCTAAGGGAATAATACACCCATATAATTTCCACTAGACCACCATACTTATATCACAATGAAATAAGACCTACAAACTAGCCTCATAGTCCTAAGAGATTCTAACATAAATGTTTCAATATAGATGTGATATACATGAGACAACATAAGGTAAGTGAACTAGAGGTTAGATTACATACTCTAAGAACAAATATGCACTTTAAAGTATCCTAACACACTATATACACTCTATATTACCCATTATAATAAGAACAACTTGCATCAAGCAGGTAAGAATTGAGAGAAAGAAAGGATACATGAATATCTCTTAACCATTCACTGTATATCTCTTTAAACACTTAGAAAAATGTTACTAAACTAAAAACCAGACTTGAGTTTATTGTTTATAGTAAAAATACAATTTCAATCTAGTATGGATTTTCCATACATGGTGTGGTATTAGTGTATAAGAGCCAATATGGCTACTACTTATAGAATTAGAGAGATAGGAGAAGATAATGAAGTTCAAGAGTTAGTGGGACATGTGTCATGATAAGGAGTTATACATGTAGGAGAGAGGAATATGTAATATAAATATAAATTTATACTTGTAAAAATGTCACTCAATACATGAATTTCCAAAAAAGTGCTATAAAATTTCTCAATTACTTGCTTAAAAAATTATCTTCATAATTTAGCCTTCTTGGAACATGCCACAATAGACTAGGGAGGGGTTTTATGATTTAAATAATAGGTTCTTGGAACATGCATTGGTTTCATTCCTAATCATTAATATTCTTTTGGACATGAATTACTACTGCTTGTAGTCTAAATAACTCCTCTTTCACTCAGCCCCCACACTTTACATGAAAGTTGGTCTTCATTTTCCAATATGATACATACAAAGGATTTTATGACACATATTAGGACCCCTAATTGCCTTACATTCATCATGTAGACCTTAAAAGTCCTCCCACTTAGAAATTTCACCATCTTAGTTGCTTGTCCACTATGCTAGTTTTGGTTGGCTGAGATGAAGGCACTTGTAGAGGCATTTGTGAGATTAGATAAAGCATGAAATGAACATGGTGAGTTATTTTAAGTCCCAATCTCTCTCTTAAAGTGTATTTTATCCTTTTCAACCCTTCCATAATTTACAAAACACCAAAAAATGGATAATAAAAGACATTTTCCATCCTATTTGTATAGGTAGGGTACAACTCAAATGTATGGGGGAGCCATAGAGAGTCGTATACAACCTCCAATAATCTCCCAATACATTATAGTTCATCTAGATGCCCCTTCTCCTTCATTTTCCCAATCAGGTCACTACTAAGGGTTTTAGAAGGTTTATAGTGATTTTTATCTCTAAAGATTATTGATACATTTATAATATTGGATTTGCAAAGAAATTCTACAAAAAAAAAATTTAGGGCCTCCTTCATCATTCCCCAACTCTTTAGACATCCATTAAAATTGTCAAAGTAGGTGTGACCTCACAAAGTTTCCGTCTTGAGCTCCTCCTTTCATTCTATGCAGGACTAATGTGGTTTGAGACAATAAATGGCTTAAATATGGTTTTATCTATATGATAAAAGATTGAACGCACTTGAAAATATCATATGAACTTGTTCTATCTGATTTGGATGCTCATTTAGTGGCAAAATTAGAATTAGACCCCCAAATGGGTAATACGCCTATTCTAGACCTAAAGGTTTGCTTGCATATTTGTGAGTTTGGGCCATTATATTGGGTTTTAAACATATGTCCATTTTTTTCATTTGTTTAATTTTTGTCACAACTTTCCACATCTTCTTGAAAGGTTTCATCAACCCCTATTTCCCCTTATCATCCTATTTTCTCCAAACCTAAAGGGTTGCATTCTTGGGGAGTGTCCCTTATTTGTGATAAAATAGAGGGAAATTCCCCTATTTCCCCATATAAAATGAATCCATGGTGGACTTCTCCAATTGATGGATATTATCATTTCAAATTTTTAGGACTAGTTGGTCTCCCCATGTCTAAATGAATTAAACCCTAAAATATACTCATGAGGAAGCTCACTTTATACAAGATCTTGAATGTGGATTATGGGTTGCATTATTAGAAGCTATCCTTCCCATGTTTCCATGTGGTAGGAGCCTCATGATATGATCATGACAATTTAGGTTCATTTTCAAACATGTTTAGCACTTAATCCTTTTCAACTTCTCTATTACATAACTCTTCACTTGACTGGTCCAAGCTACTGACTGTGTTTTCTTGCTTGAAAGAGGCACTTGTAGGTATATCTTCATGTCTTAGGCCTCATGTTACTACCTTAATATTCCATTCGATTATCTGATGTACTTTTAAAATCACTTAGACTTATTCAAGCTATATTCATACTATGTCATCCTTGAGATATTCATGATTTTAGGTCACAATATACATAGTCAATTATTGTTGACCATAGCCAAGGCAACAAAGGTGTTGTAGGTGAATATTCAACTTGAAATCTATGTTTAATAACTTTTAGGTCATTTTTAAAGTCTTTAGAAGCATTTCCAAATGGAAATGTATTTTCTGTATATTGATATCTTCTAAGGTTCACTTCATGGTTTTGTAAGTCACCTATAGTCAGGTTGTAAGTGTGCTTTCTTTAGTTAAAGACACACTTGTAAGTTTTTATGGAGGTTCATACCATGCATTTAAAACATTATCAATTACCTTTGAATCATTTAAATTTCATTCTCACTTGCTTAGAACCACTTACCATGAATATATGTTCTCACCTTACTATCTTTTGGTGTAAGACTATTTAGAGCCAAGATCCTTTAGAAAACACTAAAGAAAATTAGTTAAAAATTTTATGACTTTGAGACCTTCAAAAATCAGTATTTTATAGTCAAAAACACACTCCATTTTGTAATTTTCATCCCCTAGGATAGGGATATAATATATATCTACTTGGATTTGTCAAAACTCTTTAAAAAGATGCTATCTAGCATCTCCAAAAGAGCTTAGACCTTTGTTTTGGGGTTTTAGTGAAATTCATCTATGAATTAAAATTCTCTTATCTTTCATTGATTCCTCACTTTTCCTACCAATATAATGCTTCAATCATGACTATCATGGTCTCATCCAACTCCAAAAATCTAATGAAGGTATATAAACATGCTAAACTTCTCCAAGAAACACTTTTAAATCTCTTTGGGTGAACCTATAGGTGTGCATTTCTATATGTAGGTAGTGACTATGAGTATAGGTAGTTTGTATTCTATATAGGCTTTAAAATGGTTAAAAATATTCTCAAAGTGTTAAAATTAATGCTCACAACCCTAAAATTATTCAAATAAGTTTCAACACCCATTTCAACATGACATCCTTCTGATAACACTTATAGGTGCACATCAATGGACTATCAAAATCCTTCTTGTGTCACTTGGAGAGGCTTAGTTTGATTGATCATGTTGTAATAATATATCCAAAACATTTTTTAGTCTTTTATCAGACATTCATGAACATTATAAAGACCTCCATACACCATGACTATAGTTAGAAACAAGCATAAGGCTAACTGTGTACTACATACAATTGTGCTCATGATCAATATATTATCCTAAGAAACTAAGGCTTGGAAGAAGGGTAATTTTCATGATGCGCAAAATATGAAGTAAAACATATCATATCCATAGGCAACCATTGCAGATAAAGAAGCCTTCTGCAAGTATTGGAAACTAACTGCAACCTCACTAACAACATCAACTTACAACCTAATCTATTTGGATCATGAAATCACTTTCAATAATTAAACCAATCAGTGAGAAACATTAGATAAGTAATTCAAAATTCTATAGAAACAAATTCATCAACTTAGTTTTACGAACAAGCTCAAATAAGAGCAAAATCTATAGGGTGTGTCAATTGGCAAGGAAAACTAGAAAGTCAACTTCATAGGAATGGTTCATAAAGTATACAACACCATTCCTCCAAATAAAAACATGAAAATTTATCTGACCAAGTCTAATATCCAACATCAAGCTATTTTGACTTGGAAGTCCACCTACTAGCATTACCATCCAAAGACCTATTGACCAATTTTTCTTGCATAGTGGAGAGATGGAGAGATAATATGGTTTTAGCCAATTTTTATTAATTTAAAAACATACCCAATGTGTAAATGTAGTCAAGGATGTCTAAATGTCACTCTATTAGCTTTTCCCATGTGCCAATCTCTCCCATACGTTGTACAACATTTAGAACTCCCTAATTTTATAATTATTTTCTTGATTTTTAGGTAACACCTACAAGTTTATGTTAGTAATGACATTATTAAAAAATAATATAACAATTAATCACATGAGGGACATTTATAATGATGGCTAAGACACATAGACACCTATATAATTATAACACCTTCTTTTATGACCCATTTAGGACCCCTAAGTGACATAAAATGACATAAGGACTAAATTGGACTATGACCAAGGCTAATAAGATATTAAATTACATCAAATAAACCATGAAACACCACTTATCATTTTAATAGACACCTCTATCAAGTTTTGGACTATAGGGGATTGACCCATTTTGACTTATAGTAAAAAATGGTCAACATTCATGGTGATTTCCCAAGGTCGGTATGCTTGATATGCCAAGACAAGTAGCCTAATCTTGTACATTGGGACATGGGGTGACCTATAAATAGGTTTGACAAATAATTTTCCTTTGAAACCACAACAAACACAATGAAAAGACACACAAAATAAGACACACACAAAAGAAACACACATGTGTTTAACTAGAACACTTATCAGACAAAACACAACTAAAAGAAAGATACAGGCACACCTAAACTAATATTTAAGAAACCTCACTCTTGAGGTGAAAACATGTTATCATACCTCAACTAGGGTCAAAAATAGTACTTCTTTCATCATTATCACTCCATGAAGGTAGTCTAAAATGGTAAGCATTATCATCATCAAGCACTTGCTTATGTGTATGATCAAGAAACCTATAAACATTAGATCTTCTTATGCATACAAGGGAGCTAATTTGAGCCTTCATGAATGATATTTATTTCTCTCTAAGAACATTGAATATAACTTCAATTATCTTTACCACTTTCATGTTTGATATGTCTTCCTAATACTATAAATTTGTTTGTATGATAGTTGCCTCAACCTTTCTATCTTCTTGAACATAATGTACTTGATGTCTGGGATCATCAAGATTCTCTTGACCATGTTATAAAAGCTTTAAAAATTATTATACCTCAGGTGGAGCTCTTTATTGTCTTTGAAGCACAACAAAATCTTGTTTGACCTTATTCTCCATTTACAACTTCTTCAACACTAGCATCATCAAGCTCTTTCATGATTTTAGACTCTTTATCAGAAAAATGGCATTCATCCTTTTGATTAGTGGAACACTCAACACCATGATTTTTAGTCTTATTATAAATCTTGAAATTAGATGTATAATCTCTTAGAGAAAAAGGAGTCTTACCCATCTTGTTATATTCTTTGCATATGGCATTGAACCTTTTCCATATATCATCTTCATTCACAACATGACGCTCTTTTCCATGCTTGGTGAGGTAGTCAGCATCATGTTTGTTAGAATAATTATCAAACACATTTTATATATACTTATTAGGATGGGAATTATAATTAATTAATCAAACTCTTTACATATGGCATTGAACCTTTATTGTAGGTCACCCTCTTCTTCTTCATGAGTGGCATCATCAAGGGTAGCTTCATCAATAACACGTAGAAAGACATCATTATTTCCACTATGCTACTCAATTAAGTTCATCAACATATCATCATCATATTCATGAATCATGTAATTACCTTTATAAACTTGTGAGAAAAGATGTTAGACACTTACCTTAGCTCCTTCAAATGGATCTTCATACATGATATAGCTTCCAATGTCATTTTACTCAAAGTATGCATAAGTATCATGCTCATAATCATATATACCATACTCATTTAGGAATACGTCATCTACACCTTAAATTTTAGAATCAAAATCATCCATATTAGACTCTTCCTTCTCAAAGAAAACATAATTCATATTATTAGATCTTATTTTAATGAAGGGCTCAATGTGAAACCTTGCAAGAGTATGAGTTATAATAGTCACTTTCATTCGATACCATGTCCTAAAGGATAAAAAATACAAATAATCTAATATTTATCAACATATCTTGGTTATAAAGTCTCTTTAAATGTAGATTGCAAAATGAGCAGGGAGGTCAACAATAACTATGTCTTGGAGAATTGGAAAACTAGGACAATCATACAAGAAAACTTTCCTATTTCTTATCAACCCTATTGTCTTGGATGGTGTGTCATATATTTTAAGCACTCATTTTATATGGGTTTCATATTTTAGGCCCAAATTATAAGCTACAACCTTCGGCATGACTAAAGTAGAAGCACCACTATCCACTATGCAATTATGGACTAGTTTGTCACCCATTATGAGATTGAGGTAGAAAGGTGGAGGCTTATTAGCTTTAGTGGATTATTAAGCAATGGTATTAGGGTAATTTTTAAGATAAAATTACTATGACCTTGACTTGAATGTGAAGTACTAGTGGGAATGGTGGACAACTATTTTTGTTAATAGCTCTTTTTAGCTAAGCATATGGAGGACATCCCATACAGAGATAGATGATTTAGCATTATAAAATGAATCCACTATGTTTAGGGAATTATTACTCAACATATCTTGATTATTTTGAGGAAAATAAGGTTTTTAAAATTGAGGAATTTGGAAACCTTGAATAGACCTTAACACATTTTGATTTGGATGAGGTATAAGAGTGTTTAGGATTGCCATGCTAACGACCTTGCCTTATTGCCTTGTAGAAATATTGGATGAACTTATGGACATGATATTTTCACCTCCTATAGCCTTAATTTTGGCCCTTGTGTTTTCTTCAATATAAATTCATTGATTGAGAACAAAAGTTTCTTCCACCAAGAAGTTGGTGAAGCTTTCTCCATGAGGCTGCCAATCCTCATTTGCTTACATCATGACTTCATCTTAATCTAATAGAAGAGGATTTAATCCTCCTTTAGAAACTAGAGATTTCTCTTAATTTTCATTTTCATCCATAAATTTGCCTTTTTGGAAATCTTCTCCTTTCACCAAGTTGTTATGCACCAATACCATCTCTCTTGCATTGGTAATGTAATTGGGATTAAACACATTGGTAGGCCTATTGAATTTAGGCTGCCCTTGACCTCTTCATTTCCCATATTGTTGGATATATTTGTTTTAATATGGATATGAATTTTTATAATCACCTAGTTACTTAAGATAATATCTTAACATTTGAATTTCTGGATATGGATCCATGGTTTCATCTGCCTTCTTAGGAGTAGCTCTAGGCTTTGTGTTGGCATTAGTAACTTGGGTGAAATTTGGAGTATTAGGAGAATAGACATCTTAGGAGGAAACTTTCCTACTTTAATGAGGCCATTCTCAATTCTAATGGCAATTTCATATGCTTTGAGAAGAGTGAAACCACCCATGGATTGAAACATGATATCATTATTAGTACCAATGGCTCTCAAGTATGTGGGGAACACAAAGCTAGCAAGTGGTCTCATGGGAGGAGGAAATGTATACCAAGTATTTTTAAATATCTCATTGAATTCATGAATTATTTCCTTAGGGACTTTCCTAATCATATTTAGATGATTTATGAGAGAAGTATGGTCATTGTCATTCTCAAACCTTATATTCAACAACACTCTAAAGTCATCCTATGACGTGATGCATCCACTAGGAAAATTCCTATATCAATCAAGTGCTTTGCATCTAAGATACATGGAAAGGATTTAAATGGTAATATTCTCCTCAATGACATTTTGGAAACTAAAAATATTAGAGATATCACTGATGTATTCACTAGGTGTAACATGATTCTTATCATTGAATGTGGGCACACTCTTTATGGCATTAGGAGGATTATCATCATAGGCCTAAAGGTAAATTGGATTTTCAATGTTAAAGGTAGGAAAGTCATGATTCCTAGTTATGTTTTATTCCATATCTTCAATATCTTAAATCTCTTCACTTTCTTGGCTATCAAAATCTTCTTGCTGTTCAAAATATAGATTAGGATGAGGGTATTTAACTTAAAGAGGAATTTTAGGCTAAATAGGTGCATTGATAAGATTGAGAAATATACTAGATGATGACCTAGTAAGGATCATGAAGTATGAGAGAAATTTTATGATAAAACAATGGCCTTAAACCATATTTTATGTTGAATGAATCATGAAATGATGAGTAGAACACCAATTTGTAATTGATGTTGTGAAGACTAATATTCACCTTGATACATTGTATTGAAAACAGTGTATCCCATTGGGAATGATAGAAATGTTGTCATCAAATATTTCACCTTAGAAGAGGGATGTTAATCCTCCCCAAAATGTTTGCAACATGGGAATACTTCTAGGTATGTAGGTTTGCCTCACATTGCATTCAAATCATCTTATCTTGAAGTGACTCCTCACACTACCTACCAATATAATTCCTTACTCATGACTGCCATAGTCACATCCAAATCCACAAATCTCATGAATGTATGTAAACATGATAAACTCCTCCATGAATCACTTTCAAATCTTTGTGGGGCCATTATTAGGTGTACATTTCTGTATGCAAATAGTGACTATGAGTATAGACAATTTCTATGGTGTACATGTTTGAAAATGGTTCACAAAATTATCAACGGTGTTTAAATTAACTCTCAAAAACTTGACATGCTTAAAATAATTTTAAACACACATTTAAATGTGACATTCTTTTGAGAGCACTAGTAGGTGCTCATCAATGGACTAATTGTGTGTGTGTGTGTGTGTGTGTGTGTGTGTGTGTGTGTGTGTGTGTGTGTGTGTGTGTGTGTGTGTGTGTGTGTGTGTGTGTGTGTGTGTGTGTGTGTGTGTGTGTGTGTGTGTGTGTGTGTGTATTGTATTGTATTGACTGTCACAGTCCTTCTTGTGTCTCTTGAGAAGCCTAGTTTAATTTATCATGTTGTAATAATATATACAACATCTATTTTAATCTTTATAAAGCCTTCATGAACATTATAAAGACCTTCATACACCATGACTGCAATTGAAAATAAGTAGAAGGTTGATTGTGTACTACATGTGACTATGTTCTTGATCAATGCATGATATTGAGAGACTAATATTGGAAGTAGGGAAATTTTAATGAAATGCAAAAAATTAAGTAAAACATATCATATCCATAAGTAATCATTAAAATAAATAAACCTTATACAAGTGTTGGGAATTGACTGCAACCTCACTACCAACATCAACTTGCAACTTGAACTTTTTGGTTCATGAAATCAAGTTGAATCATGAAAATAAACAAGGGAAACATGAGATAAGGAATTAAAAATCCTCTATAAGAAAATTCATCAATTGAGTTATATAGACTAACTCAAATAGCAGAAAAACCTATAGGGTTTGGTGATTGACAATCAAAATTAGAGAGTCAAATTATTAGGAATAGGTCATCAAGTATAGACCACCATTTCTCCAAATCCAAATATGAAAATGAATATATACAAGTTTATTATCCACCAACAATATATTTTGACTTTGAAGTCCTCCTACTAGCCATACTATCCAAAGACCTATTGACCAATTTTCCCCAGATGATGGAGTAATGGAGATATCGAATGGTTTCATCCCATTTTTAAAACATTAAAAGTATAAAAAATGTGTAAATATATTTAAGGAACTTAAAATGTCAATCTATAATATTTTTCCACATTCCACTCTCTCCCATAAGATGTACAACCTTTAAAACTCACTCTTTTTTACTTCTTTTATTGATTTTTAGTTAACACCTACAAGTTTATATTAGTACTACTATTATTGAGAATAAATATAATGGGGAATGAAATGAGGGACATTCAAAAAGAGGTTAAGGACATGTGGGAAACTATAAAACCTTACCATCTTCATTTATGACCCATTTAATATCCCTGAGTGACATAAAATGACATAAGGACTAAATTGGACTATGCCCAAGGCTAATAAGATATTAAATTAGATTAAATGAATCATGACACACCATATATCATGATAATATACACATATATCATGTTTTGGACTATATGGGGTTGACCCATTTTGGCTTATGCTAAAAATTGGTCAACATGTATCATGCCCTAGGTTATTTTTTGAACCAAGATAATGTTTTCTTTAGCTTATATAGAATTTATTAATGACTCATGATCTAATAACCTAGGGTTTTTTGAATATATATTTCCTCCTCTATCACTCCATTTTAAAATGTTAATTTGACATCTTTCTCATGCACTTTACAATTATGTTGAGATGTTATTACTAAAATAATTATTATGGTTTCTGTCCATGTTATATGAGTGAATGTTTATTTGTAGTCTCTTCTGGCCATTGTTTATGTCCTTTAATTGATATCTTTGACTTAGTATTTTGATTTTTTATTTTGTGGTGTTCTTGGTTTTATAAACGCACTTGACTATAATAACTTCCTTTATTAGTGGACGCTTTGCTAGCTCCCAAGTCTAATTTTCATCAATTGATTTCATTTATTCATCCATGCATTCACACCATTTCTTATATTTTACAACATTTAAAAAAAAGTAGGATCAACATATGAAAATAAACTAAACCTTAAAAATTCATTATCTTCTTCATACGTGGATGCCTCAGATATTTTCTTCAATCTTCTTGCTTTCCTAGAAGTATGCATGGAGTGATGCCTCATAAGTGATGTACTAATGTTTTATCCTAGGTTAGGAGTAGTAGACTGATCAATGTCTTGCGAGTGATGTCTTATAGGTGATGAAGGTATTTCTTGAGAGAAAACCTAAGTTCCAAGATGATTGTTACTACTTAGATCATCCATGGATGATATTGTTGATGAAACAAGGCTCCACTTGGGCATTGAAGTTGAATTATTTTCATTCCACATTGCATCTTCATCAAAGATGTTATCTCTAAAAACTATTAGTTCTTTTTTCATTCGATTTTATAACATATAGGATTTTTATTGATCAATATATCTAATGATAATGAATTTATCTCCTCTTTCATCAAATTTATTCCTTATTTATTCAAGCACATGTGCATATGATACACAGCCAAAAAATTCTAAATGTTTAATATTTGGGGTTTTATTACTCCATGCTTTTTGAGGGGTCATATAAATATCACATTTTTAGGGAATATATTTATTAAATAAAATTCACATGTTATATCTTTAGCCTAAAATTCATTTGACAGTCATTTGGGTTTTAACATGCTCTTAGTAATTTCTTGAATAGTTTAATTTTTCCTTTTTACGTCACCATTTTATTTTGGTGTATACCTAGTGGTAAATTATTTCTCAATTCCATTTTATTTTCAAAATTTTCAAAATTCATTTGAGACATATTCCCCTATGTTTGTTATAAAGACCTTGACATTTTGCCCACTGTGATTTTCAACTAGGGCCTTAAATGGGTTAAAGATCTCAAAGTCCCCAGATTTATGATTTAAAAATAAAACCCATATTTTATACCAAAATCATATATGAAAGTTATAAAATACTATGTTTTTCAAGAGAGAGGGTTTACATAGGCCCACACAAATCTGAATTAATCAATTCAAGTGGATCTCTTGCTCTCCATGTTTTAACAGAGAGAAATGCATTTCTATGTTGCTTCCCCAAAATACAACCTTTAAAAATTTTATCATGTTGTTCAATAAAATGCAACCCTTTGGCCATTTTATTTTCATACAAAAATTTGAACCCAATATAACACAAGTGGCCAAATCTAAAATGCTACAACCTAGATTGATCCATTTTGCAAGTTTTTAATGCAACTAATAATTCATTTTTCATTCTTAATGGAAACATTATATTCCTCATCATTGAAAAAAATGAAATTTGTCTAGGGCTACCATTCGGTAAAAATTTATACATTCTCCATTCTCAAACTGAACTCTATATCCTTTTTAATCTAACTATCCAATAATAATAATAATAATAATAATAATAATAATAATAATAATAATAATAATAATAATAATAATAATAATAATAATAATAATAATAATAATGTTTTAACCTAGTGATATTGTATACATCTTGTATTTGTTTCTTATCACCATGCTTAGTTTAAATAGATATGAATCTTTTACCTATGACCCATATACTATTAGTATTCCTCCTTTTTACTTTAGATTTTATAATTTCATCAATATTAGAAAACATTTCCTTATTTCTACACATATGATTGCTATAGCTATTATCTAAGTACTAAACCTCATTATTAATTTCTTCCACTTTATTACAAACAATAAACAAATTTTAATTGTTTTCACTTTCATTTTCTCTTTCTTTATCCAAGTTTTCATTATTATGTCCCATATCATATACCATTTTTTTACATTAAATTGAAAAATTCTAAGCATTTTATAATAGTAACACTGGACATTTAATTTATCGAACCTCTATGAAGATATTTTGTGTCATGTGACTCCTACTTCCTCTTCCATGTGATAATAAATAGTTATATCTTCCTTCTTCATGGCAGATATTAGCTCTTCCTCTTCCAAAAAACATTCAACCTCTATTATTGCCTCCGTTACCTCTTCCTCTTATTTCAATTTGAGATTTAAAAGATTGCTCGAGAGAAGAGTTAGATTTTATATTCATTATTTGTTCATGAGTTTGTAAATAACCCATATTTTTATTAATATTCATTTTAGTTAATTCATTAGACTCCTTTATTGCTACTACAATAACATCAAATCTTGTAGAAAGAATTCTTAAAACCATTTCACTTACTATTTGGTCTTTTAATGTGTTTCCATTTGATTTAATCTGAATGAGTATAATCATAATGTGTGTAAAAAAATCATTTAGAGACTCAGAATCTTTCATTTGTATAATTTTAAATTCTCTTCTTAGTAATTGTAACTTAGCTAGTTTTTCCTCATTGTTACCTTCATATACATTTTAAAAAATCTCCCACACTTGTTTGGATAGTATAACTACAAATATTCATGGGAAAATGGAGTATTCCATTCCCATTTTTATGAACAAGATAACATTGGAATCCTTTATTTTATTTTCCTTCAACAAGTTATTGTCATCTTGTGTGAGTGCATAGTATGCATTATGGTAAGCAGGCTAAAAAAAAACCATTTTTAACTAGCTCTCATAATTCTTGTGAGAAAAAAATGGTCTTCATTTTAATGCTCATAACATTATATTTCTTTCCATCATATAATGATATTTTTGGCCAACCATCACTAAAACCACACAAAAACACATTATCTTGGATCTGATATTGGTTTGTTAGAAAAATTTAAATATATGCTCAATTTTTTTGAAATATATTATTATATATATTATTAAACAAATAATATAAAATAAATATTTGTTTTATTGATTAGAATAACAACTCATTTAATTATAAGTATTTGATGTGATATATATTAACTTCAACACAAAAGCGTAGCTCTCACAATAAAAACAAAATTATTATTTCATTACCAAGTTTTGATGAATATAATTTTTATTGTGTTTGTTTCTATAGTCATAAAGTTTTTGAATTCTTTGGTTATTTTTAGATAGTTCCATAATCAATAATTCTATATGTTTTGACATTCTTCTACATAGTTCTGCACATGGATTGATTAGTTTAGCTTATTTAATTGCAAGTTATGGATAAGAGTAGTTTTTGAAAGAATTTACTAGCTACTAAATAAGACAAGATTATATTATTTTTATTTCGAACACCAAAGATGGAATTTATTTAAGGTGTATGTATGTATGTATGTATGTATGTATATATGTATGTATATTGGGAAGACTGTGATGAATCCATACTATGTCCAAGAGGTTTGTTGCTTATATTTATATTGCACTTTGTAAGTACATAACTAATCTCCACTTAATTTTAAAATGTGTTTCTCCATAAGTCTTGTAAGGTGAAAAGACTCATTTGACAACAAAATGATGGAACCATTAGGAGAGGGTTTCTCCATGTCCTCTTGAGATCCCAAAACATGGTTTAGTTATTCTTATTAAGAATTTAACTCATGAACAGTAATGGTGAGTGAAATGTTATTCAATAAAATTCAAGGAAGAATGATGGCTAAGAGCGTATGTGATAGACAATACATCTTTTAATAAGTTGACTTAGCTCTCATTTCTTATATGACATGAAATAAAATTAATAACTAATAATCTAACCATATAAATTCCTAACATGAGATTTATATATCTAGATATCCATTTTGAAGATAAAGGTTGGGTACCTAAATATTAATAAGGTGATTCTTATGTAAGAGAAAACTTCAACTATTTTATCTATATAGATATATTATCCAAATGATTTTGGCTTCTAGTGTAGACATATAATTCCTATCACTATTTTTCTAAAATTATCAGTCTAAATGATATTTTGTCACAATGCAAACATGGACCAAAATCACTATAACCCTCTAAATCATTTAGAGTTGTCATATATAGGTGTTAATTTTTTGTAATGTATACCTGAATGAGGCAATGCATTTTATGTGATTATTATCTTTGATTAAATTATTTTAAGTCAAATTATGACCACACAAAATGATATCTTTTACCATTGAATTCTTCTAATTCGGTCACATGCATGTGTTATGTTTCATCCATAATACTATAACTAGGGTATTATATCATACACAACTAACACATTATTATAATTATAATCTAATCAAATTACAACTTAGTAAAATGACATTTTGGACCAGATTAATTGTGTAACATATTAATAAAACATTATAGACAATTAATCAAATCCATTCAGGTAAATTAAATAAAATCAATAGCTTACGTAAAAATTCCATGAAATTTGTTGGATATATAATTACTATAAATTCAATATTAAATTTTGTATTATCCTGTAACGTCATAAATGGGGTGGCATCCATAAACTAGTAATGGTATAAATATCAAGATTAAGCCTTATCATGCCTCATCAATGCCTCATTCTTCTAAATATTAATGGTAATATTTATGGCTTGTCCCTATAATATTGATTCAATTCATGGACACAAATTTTGATCTCAATATGAATGGTCATGGATGATCCTGAACATTTTTAGAAAGATATAAGTAAATGAGCCAAGACCACCATTTTTAAGGTCTTTTTATGTAAACTTATTATGAAAAATTATCTTCTCAAATCTTCAGTTACTCAAACTTACTATACATAAATGTCTATGGAAAAAATTAATTGATTCACCTCAATTAGACAAATTTGAAGAACCTAAGACATTGGTGAACTAGGAAATGATAGAGGCTCATTCTACACTTCAATGGCAAAGACTTAGAGCACCAAAACTAGGAAAATGCATGCTTCTTGACCACTTGTGAGGGAGAATAGCTATATAAAAGGTATAACAGTGTCTTGAATTAATAATCAATGCTTTTAGTTCATTAACACCACCCCTTGAGGGAGTAATTTTGATAAGTTAAGTCTTATTGCTTATTTTAGAGATTTTTTAACTAATACATGATATAACCTTATTTCATAATCCTATTATATGTTCTAGCATGCTTGGTGGGGCCACACATCTCACACATTATTTTATCTTCTCTAATTAATCACTCTAATCCTCTTTTGAGGTTGTTTTACTCCTCTTTTTCTCTAATTTTTATTTTTATGGCTTTTGGACCAAATGATAGATTCAATCTATAAAATGGTGAATTCAACTTGAACATCAGTGAGAATACCTTGTGGAATGGTAGAATTGCCTTGTACAATAGTGAGATTACCCACGTGAAAGGCAAAAACAACTTTTCAATTTTTTGTCTTTGTCTCTATTTTGTTTGAGAATGTTGAAATCAACCTGTGCAGTAATGAGATCACTCATGTGAACCATGATAGTCACTTTTCCATTTTTTAATCTCTATTTGTGTTTTTTCACAAAATGTCAAAATTGACCTAGATATTGGTAGGTTTGACTTGTCGAATGGTGGGGTTTCTAAAATATTATAATAGGCCAAAAAATGTGACTACTTTGATTTTCATTTCTCTATTTTCTATGATTTTTAGCATTTCAAGCAGTTTGCCTTGTCTATCAATAAATTTTTCTTGGTAATCAATGATACCACCCTGTAAATAAAAGACTCACAAAATAATGTCATTTATGTCTCTTTGTATCATCAAAATCATCTTGAGGAACAATGGGATCACCCTACTAAATGGTGAAAATGTTAAAAAAAAATTGCCAAATAAACCTATGTCAAAAAATACAGAGGTAAAATAGTAAGTTTCAAATATATATGAACATCCTACACCCATATTTTGTATTTTAGTACTCTATTTTGTAGGTTTTAAGACACTTAGTTTCCATTTTACAAAATTTGAAGGAAAATTTAACTTCATACATCATTTGTTTTTTGAAACATAACTAAAACATTAGTTAAGTTCTCTTAAGAGATTTTGATTTTTTATTATTGTTGGGTGTCTTTTTTTCAAACCAAGTATAATGTTTATGCTCTCCCCCCATGCCTTTTAGAGAACTTGGGTGATCCAAAAATGTTTCACTTTTTTATATTTTCAGTTTTTATAAGGATAGGAGGAAAGTTGATAAGGCACTCAGCAAAAATTTGTTTATTTGGGTGATCTAAAAATAACCCTAAAGTCCTATAATTTTTATATCTTGTATCTTGGCTTGTAGGTAGGAGTTCATAGCCTCAACACAATTTATATTGGAAAATGTTGACCAAGAAATTCATCTCTCATTATCATTTTAGGCTTACTCCATAATAGGGGTATATAAATTTAGGTCAAATTATTGGGATGCTTATTTGATGAATTAAATAATCATCGTTAGTAAGAGACTAAATTAAAACGTAGGTTGACATACTAAGGAATTAATGGATGCAGTGGTTGTGAAAATTACAAGACCTTTTCAAAACAAATTGGTTAATGCATATCTAAATACCATGTTGTGTCCTAATGTTAATCAAATATATGGGTCAATTTATAATAGATGAAAATTCACCATTTTCAAAAGAAGCCTAATTGATGTGGAGTATTATTGGGGTAGGGAAATTATCCTAAAGTTCCATGTCACAATACAATATCTTGAGATAAGAGGGGGCATAAAAATCATACTTTTTATATGCATCTAAATTTATTAGATTTATTACTTTTCAATTCTCAAGAATGAGTATATAGATGAAATCCAAGAGTATGAAGCCAACTTGTTAGTTTGCTAGAATAAGATGTTGACTTTGGTGTTTTTATTTTTCTTTATTTACATGGTTTTTTGAGTGTAAAAATATTTATATAAACAAAAACATGTCAAAAACCAAATATTTATTATACACCATACCTTTTGAACAAAGAGGCATTACGCTAGTCAAATCCAAATCACAATTTTACCTTATTCAAGGTTTAAATCAAATAATTGTGTTTGTACTCCAAAAAAACATTGTTATGATGTTAATTTTAGTCTAGAACTAGTCATCACTTTACAAAAACACAATTCCTTCTTTTTAATCCAAATTTAAAATGATATATTTCTATGTTCTAATCTGAACCACTATGTGTTTTACCTTTCATGCTAGGTTTGAATAACATAGGTGATATTTTCCATTTATATTTCAACCCATTACCTAAACTATTTTTACTTATTTTAGATATTTTTTGACTAACACATGATCTAACCTTATTTCATAATCCTATTCTACATTATAGAATGCTTGGTGGTACCACACATCTCACACATTAATTTTATCTTCTCTAATTAATACCTCTAACCATCTTTTGAGGTTGTTTTGCTCCTCTTTTTCTCTAATTTTTGTGTTTATGGATTTTAGACCAAATGATAGATTCAACCTATAAAATGGTGAATTCAACATAAACATCAATCAGAATGCCTTGTGGAATGGTAGAATTTCCCTATAGAACAGTGAGATTTCCCTCATGAATGGCAAAAAGAACTTTTCTATTTTTTATCTTTGTCTTTGTGTTTTCAGAGAATTGTGAAATCATCCTGTGCAATAACAAGATCACCCATGTGAACCATGAAAGTGAATTTTATATTTTCTATCTTTGTTTGTGTGTTTTCACAAAAAGGCAAAATTGACATAGAGATTGGTAGGTTTGAGTTGTGGAATGGTAGGGTTTCCAACATATCATCATGGGCCAAAAAATGTAACTAATCTATTTTTTATTTCTATTTTATCTATGATTTTTAGCATTTCAAGAAGTTTACCTTGTTTATAAACATAATTTTCCTACTACTGAATGATATCATCCTATAATCAAAAGAATCACAAAACAATGTCATTTATGTCTCTTTGTATCATTGAAATCATCTTGAGTGCTAATGGGATCACCAAAATGGCCAGATCAACCCATGTCAAAAATTAGAGAGTTAAAATCAAAGGAAAATTTCACATCATATATCATTTGGTGTTCTAAATATAACTAAAACTTTAGTTAAGTTATCTTAAGTGATTAGGATTTTTTATTATTGTTGGGCATATTTTCTGGAAACGAAGTCTAGCGTGTATGCTCTCACCCATCTATTTTAGGAAACTTTGGTGATCCAAAAATGTTTCACTTATTTATATTATCACTTTTTCCAAGCCTAGAAGGTAATTTGATAAGGAACTCCCCTAAAATTTATTTATGTGGGTTATCCAAAAATAACCCTAAAGTTATATAATTTTCATATCTTGCATCTTGCCTTTTAGGTAGGAATTCATAGCGTCATCACAAGTTATCTAGGGAAATGTTGACCCAAAAATTGATTTGTCATTATCATTTCAAGCTTACTACATAATAGTGATATATAGATTTAGGACAACTTATTCAGATGCATATTTTATCAATTAAATAAGCATCATTAGTAAGAAACTGCCTTGAAATATAGGTTGACATACTAAGTAATTAATGGATGTAGTGGTTGTGAAAAGTACAATACGTTTTCACAAAAAATTGGTTAATGCATATCTAAATAACATGTTGTGTCCTAATGTTAATCACACATATGGGACCATTTAGAATAGATGAATATTCATCGTAATACAATCTCTTGAGATAAGAGGGGGAATAAAAATACTACTTTTCATAGACATCTAGATTTATTATATTTATTACTTATCTCCTCTCAAGAATGAGTATATAGATGAAATCCAAGAGTATGAAGCCACCTTCTTAGTTTGATAGAATAAGATCTTGAATTTTGTGTTTTTATTTTCCTTTATTTACATGGTATTTTGAGTCTAAAACTATTTATGTAAACCAAAACATGTCAAAAAACAAACACTTATTATACACCATATCTTTTGAACAAAGAGGCATTACACTAGTCAAATCCAAATCACATTTTTACTTTGTTTAAAGTTTAAATCAAATAATTGTGTTTGTACTCAGAAATAACATTTTTATGATGTTCATTTTAGTCTAGAACTATTCATCACTTTGAAAAACACAAGTCCTTCCTTTTAATCCAGATTTAAAATCATATATTTATATGTTCTAATATAAACCACTATTGGTTTTACCTTTCATGCTAGGTTTCAATAACTTAGATGAGATTTTCCAGTCAGATTTAAACCCATTACCTAAACTCTTTTTACTTATTTTAGGGATTGTTTTACTAACGTATAATCTAAACTTATTTCATAATCATATTCTACATTCTACCATACCTGTTGGGACCACACATCTCGCACAATATTTTTATATTATCTAATTAAGCACTCTAACCCTCTTTGTAGGTTGTTTTGCTCCACTTTCTCTCTCATTTTTGTGTTTATGTTTTTTGGACCAAACGACAGATTCAACTTATAAAATGGTGAATTCAACCTAAACTCTAGCGGGAATGCCTTTTGGAATGGTAGAATTTCCCTGTACAATAATGAGATTACCCTTGTGAATGGAAAAAATAGCTTTTCTATTTTTTGACTTTGTCTCTATGTTTTCAAAGAATGGTAAAATCATCCTATGTAATAATGATATCACCCATGTGAACCATGAAAGTGACTTTTATATTTTCTATCTCTATTTTTGTGTTTTCACAAAATGGAAAAATTGACATAGAGATTGGTAATTTTGACTTATGGAATGGTGGGGTTTCCAACATATCGTCATGGGCCAAAAAATGCAACTACTCTAATTTTCATTTCTATGTTTTATATGATTTTTAGCATTTTGAGCAGTTTGCCTTATTTATTAGTAGAATTTCCATGCTATTCAATGATATCACCTTGTAAACAAAATAATCAAAAAATAATTTTATTTATTTCTATTTGTGTCATCGAAATAATCTTGAGGAATAATGGGATCACCCTACCAAATGGTTAAAATTCTCAACAAAATGGTAATATCAAACTATGTCAAAAAATAGAGAGTTAAAATAGTAAGTTTCAAATCTATATGAACATCCTACACCCCTATTTTGTCTTTTAGTACTCTATTTTGTAGGTGTTAAGACACCTAGTTTCCATTTTACAGAAATCGAATGAAAGTTTCAACTAATATATCATTTGGTATTCTAAACATAAATAAAACTTTAGTTAAGTTATCTTAAGAGTTTTTGATTTTTTATTATTGTTTGGCATCTTTTTTGCAAACTCAATCTAGTGTGTATGCTCTCCCCCTTCCATTTTAGGGAAATTCGGTGATCCAAAAATGTTTCGCTTATCTATATTTTTAGTTTTTCCAAGCCTAGAAGGAATGTTGATAAGACACTCTCAAAAATTTGATTAATGTGGGTTATCCAAAAACAACCGTAATGTCTTAAAATTTTTATATCTTGCATCTTGGCTTGTAAGTAGGAGTTCATAGCCTCATCCCAAGTTAATTATGGAAATGTTTGACCCAAAAATTCATCTCTCATTATCATTTCAAGCTGACTCCATAATAGGTGTATATAAATTTAGGTCAACTTATCAAGATGCTTATTTTATCAATTAAATAAGCATCATTAGCAAGAGACTACCTCAAAATGTAAGTTGACATATAAATCAATTAATGGATGTAGTGGTTGTGAAAAGTACAAGACCTTTTTCACAACAAATTTGTTAATGCATATGGAAATAAAATGTTGTGTGATAATTTTAATCACACATATGGGACCATTTAGAATATATGAAAATTCATTATTTTCAAAACAAGCTTGATTGTTAGGAAGTTTTATTGGGGCAGGGTAATTATCCTGAGGTTCCATGTTGAAATCTAATCTATTGAGATAAGAGGGGGCATAAAAATCCTAATTTTCATATGCATCTAAATTTATTAGATTTGTTACTTATCTCCTCTCAAGAATGAGTATATACATGAAATACAAGAGTATGAAGCCACCTTGTTAGTTTGCTAGAATAAGATATTGACTTTGGTGTTTTTATTTTTCTTTATTTATATGGTATTTTGAGTCTAAAAATATTTGTGTAAACCAAAACATGTCAAAAAACAAACACTTATTATACACCATATCTTTGTAACAAGGAGGCATTACACTAGTGAAATCCAAATCACATTTTTACCTTATTCAAAGATTAAATCAAATAATTGTGCTTGTACTCCCAAATAAAATTGTTATGATGTTCATTTTAGTCTATAACTATTCATCACTTTGAAAAAACACAAGTCCTTCAATTTAATCCAAATTTAAAATCATATATTTCTATATTCTAATCTAAAACAGTATTGGTTTTACCTTTCATGCAGGTTTGAATAACTTAGGTGTGATTTTACATTCAGATTTAAACCCATTAGCTAAACTCTTTTTACTTATTTTAGAATTTTTTTGACAAATGCATGATCTAACCTTATTTCATAATCATATTATACATTCTATCATACCTAGTGGGAGCACATATCTCACACATTACTTTTTTATTCTCTAATTAGGCACTCTAACCCTTTTTTGAGGTTGTTTTACTCCTCTTTTTCTTTAATTTTTGTGTTTATGGATTTTGGACCAAACAACAGATTCAACCTATAAAATGGTGAATTCAACCTGAACTTTACCAATACAATGCCTTCTGGAATGGCAGAATTTCATCCTATACGAGATCACCCATGTGAACCATGAAAGTGACTTTTCTATTTTCTAATGTTTTCACAAAAGCAAAATTGACCTAGAGATTGGCAAGTTCGAATTGTAGAATGGTGGGGTTTCCAACATATCATCATGGGCCAAAACATGAAACTACTTTGATTTTCATTTCTAAGAGTATAAAGCCAGCTTGTTAGTTTTCTAGAATAAGATGTTGACAAAATGGTGAGATCAAACTTGGTGTTTTTATTTTTATTTATTTACATGGTATTTTGAAAATTTCACTTCATATATCATTTGGTATTCTAAACATAACTAAATGTTTAGTTAAGTTCTCTTAAGAGCTTTTGATTTTTTTTTGTTTTTGGGCCTCTTTTTTCCAAACCACGTCTAGTGTGTATGCTCTCTCCCCATCCATTTTAAGGAAATTCATTGATCCAAAACTATTTAACTTGATTTTATTATCACTTTTTCCAAGCCTAGAATGAATTATACACCATTTATTTGTAACAAAGAGGTTCATAGCCTCATCACAAGTTATCTATGGAAATTTTGACCCAAAACTTCATCTCTCATTATCATTTCAAGATGAATACATAATAGGGATATATAAATTTAGGTCAACTTATAATTATGCTTATTTTATCAATTAAATAAGCATCATTAGTAAGAGACTACATTAAAATGTACGTTGACATATAAAGCAATTAACAGATGCAGTGGTTTGAAAAGTACAAAACCTTTACACAAAAAATTGGATAATGCATATGAAAATAAAATGTTGTGTCCTAATGTTAATCACACATATGGGACCATTTAGAATAGATGAAAAATCATTATTTTCAAAACAAGCTTGATTGTTGAGAAGTTTTATTGGGGTAAGGCAATTATCCTGAAGTTCCATGTTGAAATAAAATCTATTTAGATAATAGGGGCATAAAAATCTTAATTTTCATATGCATCTAAATTTATTGGATTTATTACTTATCTCTTCTCAAGAATGAGTATATACATGAAATCCAAGAGTATAAAGCCACCTTGTTAGTTTTCTATAATAAAATGTTGACTTTGGTGTTTTTATTTTTATTTATTTACATGGTATTTTGAGTCTAAAACTATTTTTGTAAACCAAAACATGTCAAAAAACAAACACTTATTATACACCATCTATTTGTAACAAAGAGGCATTACGCTAGTGAAATCCAAATCACATTTTGACCTTATTCAAAGCTTAAATCAAATAATTGTGTTTGTACTTCCATATAAAATTGTTATAATTTTCATTTTAGTATAGAAATATTCATCACCTTGAAAAAACACAAGTCCTTTTTTTTAATCCAAATTTAAAATCATATATTTCTATGTTATAATCTAAACCACTATAGGTTTTACCTTTCATGGTAGTTTTGAATAACATAGGTGAAATTTTCCATTCATATTTAACCCATTACCTAAACTCTTTCCTATTATATTATTATTTTTGAATTATATTATCTTGTGTTCACTCATTCTCTAAGTTATTCGACCATTCTATCTTTTTTTCCATGTCTTGTAGCTGTGATTCTAATTTAGTTTTTGATTTATGATTACTAGTTCTTATATCAATTAACATATTGAGCTTCTTAGTTCATGTTCTATACTTCTTCATTAGAAAATTCTTCTTCTAGATACTCTAGCCACAAATCACCATAGTTGTGACTAAATTTTTATTGTATTGACATGTTTTTATCTTATATTTTTATGTCCTAACTTATACCCTATGTTCCAAGATTGTTTTAGTCTCTTCTAATTTAACGATTTCAACCAACCAAGGATGAGTAATTTTTAACCTCTTTCTTCCAATTATGTGGTACTACACCATTTCCTTTTATTATAGTCTTGTTTAGCTTTATATTTTTTAATTGATGAATCTAAAACACCTTTTTAGAATTTTTGAACCACATTCCATATCTTAGAAAACTTAAAAAAAATCTTCAAGAATGATGCAAAGGTATACACGTAGTGGGGTGTCTTATGTCCCTAGTTATGATGAAGATCATTTTATGGTGGAGAAGAACACTTTGTTATGTTTTAATATATCTAAACAATATTAGGATCTAAATAGGGTTATTATGAACACCAACTTTTAAAAGACAAAGATGAAACCCTTTTAAGGTTTATAAAATCAGGTGCAAGACCACCACCATAATTCCCAATGAAACAATTGAACATGATTATCAAAGTAGAGGAGTAAAATCTATAGTAAACTATCATTAGTGTTACAAAAACCAATATTGATTCCTATAGTAAGGGAAAATAATGACTTGTAGAGTCCACCTAATTGAAAAATATATTATTATCAAGATTATGAAAATCATTCAAGGTTACATAGATTAGCTTATCATAGACCTAATAGCTTATTTATCTAAAAATTCAATAAACCATACCTCTTATAAAGATCAATAGCATAAAATAAACACAACATAACACACCTAGTTAATCCTACATCTACAATAGATCTTGGATCTACTCCTAAACTAAAAAAAAAAAACTTGGTAATGCTTCATAACACATTTCACCTGATATGGAGCATACCTTTTTCAACCATCATGAGACTCGCACCCCTTAAAAACTATAAGGAATGAATGACTTATTGAATATTAGTGGTATTTCACATAATACTTTAGTGAGTTCATATCAACTATCACGTGATTTGGTTAGCTAAAAAATGACACCCCAAAATTTTTAGCATTCATATAGTGCACAACAGTAGATTCCTGGGACTTTATATCAACCACCAAGGAATAAACAACAAACTTACTCAAATCAAAGAGTAAATCCAAACCAAAATTTTAGACATAGTGTTTTTACCCCTAATAGGAACACATAAGGGTACATTCTACCCCAAAAAATTCCCCAAACATTCAGGAGTGCAATTCGATGAAGGAAAGAGTCTCAAGGCTTGAGATATGAAACTAAATTAAGAAGTATAAGTTTTATGAGTTATGCCCATATACATTTGACTTAATCATTCTCCAAGTCCTATTTCCCCTCATTTCAAGTCACCCAAGTTTGATAAATAAAATAAAAATGGGGATCCTCAAGAACACATTCAAACCTTATTTGTATTATGCGAAGAGGTAGCCTACAATAATGTTTATTTTCTCCACTTCTTACCATGTAGTTTGGTTGGAAAATCTCTAGATTGGCTCCTCAATTACATAAATGATAAGCGAAATATTATAACTAATTATTAGAGAAAATTTTCAACCATTTATATTATAACATTGAGCATCAGTTAATGGTGATTGAATTATTCAACGTATAACAAATAAATGGATAAATATTTGCAGTATACCTAAAATGATGAAGATAATTAGTTAGATTCTTTAAAAATAACTTGAAAAATTAATATTTATCTGATACTTTTGCAAAAAACATGCACCCTGATGTAGCTCATAATTTATGACTCACTTATGCCAAAACATTCAAGGAGATCATTGACAAATGTGTGTAAATTGAAAAGGTTCTTATTACCAATGGCCTTGTAAATAATTATCCACATGATCAAACATATAATCAAACCAAATCACTTATTCAAACTAAAACTATAGAAAAACCTATAGTTTTTAATAAGAACAAAAATAGGGTGGAAAATGGAATGATAAAATATAGACACATGCAAAAAGTGTATGCTACATTGTCTCCAAATTTACAATGAGCCCTAACTAATCCATTGAACACTTTGGAAAGGGATGTTCCACGTAGGACATTTAACAAGTATAAAATATTTAGAAAATTAGGAGAACCTATTAAGGTAGTGTTCTAGAAGCTAGTGGTGACCAATTTGATTATGTGTCTTATACCAAAGGCATTTCTAAAAAATATACCTAAACCTGATTGGTATCAATAAGAAGAGTTTTGTACTTTACATCATGTTATCATCCATTTTGTTTATTTATGTGTATAATTAAGACATTTTATTGAGGATGTGATCAAAAGTGGTGAAAATAAATTAAATCAAACAATGAATAATACTAATTAGGACATGTGAATCTTCAAGTACCCATTTCTCAAACATAATCAACTACAACAAAGGAACAATTAAAATCAAAGATAGGGCCAACATCAACAAAATCAAGGTCAAAAAACTAATCAACATGTTCATTACCAAGGTCATAATACCCAAATTAAAAACCTTGGTTACAATAATATGCCTTATGAATATAATAACATTATGGGATTTGTTTCTATAAATCATGTTGATGCCACTACTATTAAAACCCATTAACGATCCAATTATTATTGAACTATTGGACTCCCCATTATAGGGTTAACACCCTCATCCTCAACTAACATCACACCAGGTTCAAGTAATTCCATTACACCTTAGTTTTTATGTTTTTAAATTTTTAGACCTCTAACCCCTTCTTCTAATTATAGTGACTCCATGCCAACTAAAAATTGTTCAATTGTAATTAGATGCACATGAATTACCCTCCAAGTCCCTTCACCTTCTTCTAATTATAATGTGCCATTGATGACTCTAGATTGCACAATCACAACTTGATGCTCATAAATCTCTCTTTAAGGCCCATTGCCTTCCTTTAATAATAGACTAAATCTAAAAACTTTACGTATTTATATAAAGATAAACATTATATTATTCAAGGTTAAACCCTCTCATTCTTATATTAAGAAGCCATATAACATTTAGGTCTAACTAACTAAAACCCATGTGTAGATTTCTATCTTGGATTTCTAGTGCATGTCAAAAGTCCACTAAACTATATTCAAGGATTTACTTCAATGACCAACTATTAAAAAATACATCAACCTAAACAATTTTATATGCTTATAGCAAATTTATCTCTTATCCAACAAATTACATTTGATAAGGAGATATGTCTTCCCTCGATTCAAGTCATAACAACCCTGTATACATTAAGGTTGTTATATAAAACCATAAGATGAAGTGTGTCATATATAATGGTTAAATGATGAACGTAGTATCACTTAAGTTGATACAATAATTGGTTTATACTACCAAGAACTTCCAACCTGAGACAATCATGATTAAGGCATATGACAATGCCAAAAGGTAAATTTCTAGAATTATTTATTTAGCAATCATTATTGGGTCTATATCCCATGATACTCTACACCATGTCATGTACATTGAATTTCCATATAATATATTTCTTCATCATCCTTATATCCATGAATTACATGATTTTTCATCTACTTTGCACCAATCGCTCAAGCTCCCCCATACTAGAATTAAAGTTACCATTTATGTTAATTTGCAACCCTATTAATATTGCAAACATATAGATTTTGAATTTCACAAATATAATTATTTCCCTAGTTATTAATTCATAATTAATAAGAATAAATAAATATATTTTCAACCACCAAAGTCTAATTATATTGACCCAAGTGACCTTACATCCAATTGGGTCGATCCATTTCCTACAACATTTACAAACTAACTCACTGTTGAGGATGTTCAAATTTTTATATATCATCTCAAATATGCCTTCCACACTGAAAAATTACCCAAGTTTCCTATGTATTAGAATAGACCTAAACTTTATGAATCCCCATTTAGGTCCAAAATGATCTACCAAAAGAACAAAAATACATAGAAACCACCATTGCTATTTATACTAAGAACTTCACCAAATCAAGAAAAGGAAGCCTTCACTAATGGAGATTAGTTATATTCTGATGGCCTTGATAAATTTTTTTAGAATCCCAATCACCCTATCATTAATCATATTAGGGATAACTTTGATTATACATGTAAAGGTCTAAGATCAAAATAATAATGTATCTTGGAGCCATTACCAGCTAGTAAACATATTATGAGTCGAGGTCTTCAATTTATACCACCTAATAGTGAAATCATGTATTTTAATAATGATTCATCTAAATCTAGTGATGATGAAACTTCCAAAAGTGATGCCGTATCCCATTATAAAAATTATAATGAGTTAGTTGACATTGACCTATTAGATTCTAATTTTATCAGTAGTATTACAACCTATTACCTAATTAACCTTTGTCATCCTGACCTTATTAATTGGGACAATTTTTTTTTTGTCATACCCTTAGATTAATTTTAGAATGAAGAGTCTATTATCAAATACATGGGCCTCAGAGATGGATTACCAATTCGTGATCAGAAGCAAGGCTTTAACTTATCCTTGGACTCTATTGCCTACTTTAGAGAGCATGAAAACTTTATTGGTCACATAAAAGATAAAAAATCAACATCTTTAGGTGAAAACCTATTTTAAACACTCATTGGTTAGGGAAAAGGTAAATAAACTTATGATCCGTTGAGTGAAAACATGTTTTAGGTGCTCTTGGATGGGGAAGATTGCTCATTTCCAAAGGAAGTACAAGGTCCATCAAGTCCTATATTTACATCTGATCCAGTATCAATACCAAACATGATAAAGTATTTGAGAGTCTTATTATAGACATTCAAAAGATATTTGGAAATTTCCCACTACTTAAACTACCAGACTCAGATTCATCTCACGACCCTGATATTTGGGATGAACAACCAAAAGTTGAAGCAAAAGAATTGGACCCACACCAAAAAATGCCCACTATTTTAAAGTATGGTTATACACATATCATATAAAACACCACTAAAGTTCACCTATAAACTTATGAATATCCTAGAATTATTTATTTAGGAACATCCCTAATTGATGAATAGTGTGACTACATTGTCTCCATTCTAAGGGATTTTATCTATATCTTTGCATGGGCTTATTTAGACATGTTAGGCCTAAAACCTTGACTTGGTTGTGCATCACCTTGTTTTACATCCAAATAATATGAGAGTCAATAAAAAATTGAAAAAAATGCAGCCACAAATTTCTATTTTAGTTAAAAAGTGTTTGGAAAACTGTTGGGAGTTGGATTCATTCTAGAATTTGACTATTCTAAATGGAAATCAAATTTAGTCCTAGTAAGAAAAAAACCATAGGGCATACACATTTGTATTGATTTTGGAGATATCAATAAGGTGTGTCCTAAATATGTTTTCTCTCTACCTAACATTATCATAATCATCTATTATACTATTGGGTATAATATGTTGCCTCTCATAGGTGACTTCTCTATATATAATAAGATCAAGATAGCTCTAGAGGACCACAACAAAAAATACATTTACCATACCATGGGGAAAATTATGTTACTTAGTCATGCCTTTTGGCTTTAAAATTGTAGATCAACCTATAAATCTGTTATGAATTTCATATTCCATGACATTATACATGGTATTTTTGACGACTATGTTGATGATGTTCTACCAAAATATAGAACACACATTGGACATCCCAGTGTTCTACAACGAATCTTGGAAATACTTCACAAATATAAAGTCTATCTTAATCCTAAATAGTAAGTCTTTGGCATCACTTCATGAAAATTATTAGGATTGATTCTATCACAAAGATGCATTAGATTGGATCCTTCTAAAGTCAAGGCTATCATAGAGATGTCTCCACCTTCTAATCTGAAATAGCTCCATAGCCTACAAGTAAAGATTCAATATATTTAGAGGTTTATTTCATAGTTTATAGAAAAGTGTCATCCTTTCATGTACTCATTTAAGAAGGGGGTAAATTTTAAATTGCACACCAAGTATAAATAATAATTTATGAAACTCAAAACATACTTGGCCAACCTTCTAGTTTTATAATTGCCAACACCTAGACAACCATTACTCCTTTATATCTCAGCCACATAACATGCCCTAAGGGCACTCTTATCCCAACATGATGAAAAATTAAAGGAAAACACAAATTATTATTTTATCATAAGGATTTTATCATATGATCATAATTATGTTCATATTGATAAGGATTATTTGGACATGGTGTTCACTTCCCAAAAATTTGAAACATTATATGCTAAACAATAAAACTATTGCTATTACTAAAGTGGACCCTCTCAAATATTTATTGTCCAAGACAACCCTTAAAGGCCACATGGCTAAAGGGGGTCATGATTGAATTTGATGTTGAGTACCATAATTAAAAATCTATTAAGGGATAGGCCGTTACAGATCAACTTGTAAAATATCCTACTGTATATCCCTAACAACTCAAATTTGATTTCCCAAATGATTCTATCATGGGAATAAAATAAGTGATTCTTGAACCTGAATAGTACAAGTAATACTTTGATGGATCCTTTACATCCCATAGATCTAGAGATGGTATTTTATTCGTCACACCACAAGGGTACCTCATTCCAAAGTCCTTTCATATCAACTTCGATTTCACCAATAATATGGTTGAGTATGAATCTCTTATTCCATGACTTCATCTTACAATACATTGGCATATACAAAATTTGATGGTCTATGGAGATTCTCACTTGATCATTACTTAGACCATAGACCAATATCAAACTTTAGATGACAAGCTTGTATCCTACAAGAACATTGTAGACAATCTAAAGTCCTACTTCAAGTTCTTATAGTTTGAATAGGTGCCAGGGGCCAATGATAGATTAGTTAATGTAATGGAAACAATTGGGTTCATGGTAAAAATTTATGACAATGTTAAAGAGTATCAGTCTCTTATCAAGAATATTATGTATCTTTCTCATATATTTACAAACTTGGAGAGGGTATATACAATTGGCAGTCCTAATCCCCCACCTGAACTCCCTTGGTTATAAGACATTTATAATCATTTCCACAACCATTCTTTCCCCTTGACCTTTCAAACAATTCCTAATAAAACTTCTTCCATCGACTAACCCATTATATCCTCCTTGGGAACATATTTTATCATAAGGGCTATGTTGGAATGATTATTTTTTTATTTTTGTGAGAATCCAAGTTAGTATTTAAGGAGGTTTATAAAGGAATGTGTGGGGTCCACATATTTGGTGTATACTTAGTGAAGAAGCTACTTAGAATAGGGTATTATTGGCCCATGATGAAAATATATGATTTTAATTGTGTGTAAGTGTTTTGCTTTCCAAGAACATGGTAATTTGATACATGCACCTTCTTGGCTACTACAACTGATAAATACACCATGGTAATTATCTACATAGGGTGTTAGTAAAATAAACCCAACATCCTCTTATGGCCACAAACACATTGTCAGTACTACAAAGTATTTTACTTAGTGGATTGAGGACACTCCTCTCACTTACATTATTGGGAAGTAGATTTCCAAATTTACCAATTACCATATCATCTACTGATATGTTTTCCCATCCTATATTACATATGCTAATGGTTGATCATTTGTAAACATAAATGTTAAAGGTCTTTGCACCATGTTCAAAATAAAACATAATAATTCTACACCATATAAGCATTGAGGAAAAGGTTGAGCCAAGGTTTATAATAAAACCATCATTACAATCTGAAAGAATATTGTCAATGACACTAGTCATAGCTGGCATTTGAAATTTTTCCTACCATTTTAGATTATTGCACTAGTCATTGAACCCCCATAAGAGTCACTCAATATTCCCTAGTTTATGACATAATGGCTATTATCCCAGTCAAGATTGAGATACATTAATTGTGGGTTTCTTTGGAGAAAATTATGGATGATGAATATTATAGATTTTCTAGATTATAAGAGATGGAACTCCTTGAATTCAAGCATTTTGTTTCCCAAGATAACTGGAGAGAATATCAGAATAGATTACATCACATCTATAACAAGCACATTCTCCCTCATCATTTTGAATTTGGTGACTTGGTCTTGAAAGAGAACCAAAATAACACTAATGTTGAACATAAAAATAAGGGTAAATTTTAACCCTATTAGCTAGGTCCATACATGGTTATAATGAACTAAGGATTAGGGGCATACAGATTGGCTACTTCAAAAGGTGAAGAGCTCTAGAAAAACATGAAAATTATACACCTCAAGTGGTTCTATGCTTGACATCCTTATATGAATCACTTTCTATAAAATCCCTTATTTTGGGGTAACTCTTTCCAAAGTCATTTATTCCACCATTATACTTATACTCCAGACTGTTATAACATTATGTCACATTTTATTATGTATCATTGTAACCCTATATCATTATAGTATGTTTTAATCCATTTTAAACCATTTTACTCTATTTTATTCCATGTTATACCATTATAAACACACTAATTTAGACTATTGTAACATTTTTTACCATTTTATTCTAGATCATTGTACCATCTAGACCATTATAACTCTGTATGATTGTAACTTTGAACTATTGTAACCCTGTATCATTGCCACTTGGATAATTTATATTCTAATGAACCAATTTTACTTTCATTATGGACATTTGTAACCATAGACCATTGTAACCAATAACCAATTATTATCATGGTTATGATTCAAGGCATTATGGAAACATTCAACACCCATTATACCATGCAATTCAACATGATCAGTATGTATAGCCTCTTTTACGAACAAGTTTATAGGAATTTATTAGCACTTGGTTTTTTCTACTTGATGGATCCTTGGGATTTCCTTGCTAGTGAATATTAGTCTATTTTTATTTTTTTGTTCCTCGGTAGTCATTGTTTCCTTGATAGGATCATGTGGGTCATTGTAACTAGTTTACCTATTACTTACCTATAGATGTATAACTCCTTAGCTATGTCATTTTTTGTATCTTTGTTTATACCCCACTTTCATTATTAGACCATTAAAGTTAGTTTTAGATGTTATTGAAACTCTAATCCTTGGATGTGAATCTCTTTATCTAGTTGGTTCCCTAGACTAGAATTTATATACACAATCCCTATTTTAGTTAAATTAACTATTGTTTGGAATCTTTCTTATGTAGGTGCATCTCCTCAATGAGGTTATTCCCTGTACCTCTTTTTTAATATTGTATTTCTATTAATTATCCCTAAGACACAAAATAATTAGAAATTTATATAAAAAAAGACCAAATACATTACATTGTACCTTTATTTATTCTAATCCTTAGTGATCTCATTATTTTTTGAGCAATCTATGTCACGCTCTATTTTTTTTGTGAGACTTTGGTGTGCATTGTTCATTTGATCAAGGTCTATCATGAACTCTTAGTTGTTCTTATGCTCTCCCCATTTTATGAGATTTTTTTCTTTCTCAACCTTATATGTAGTAGACACTTTGAATTCCTAATTCAATTCATTTATGCCTACTCATATCTTGACTTTTAGTGTGGCTAAGACCTAAACCATAATCTATTTTTCATGAAATCACCATTTTACAAGACCATTCTCGTATTCCTCTTCACATTAATCATGTTTTTTCAATCATCAATATTATTCTATCCCATATCCTAGGATAATTACATTTGGCTTGAATTTAAAGTTGGATCCCCATCCATAAAAATATGTAGGTAACATCCACTTGCCTTGGATATCTAGAGTCAACTTGGATACCGCATCCTTTTCTTCCTTTCCCCCCATTTTGTTTGTTGATTCCATCACCTCTTATATCTTAGGGGAAATTTTTGTTTCTTTTGTGTGGTTGTTTCCCATTCATCTGGAGGAAATATTATATCCATTATTCTTGTTTAATTTTACTAGTGCCATTGTCACTTAGCTTAAGGGTTACCTTGTCAATGAGTGTAATGACTCTATTACACGTGCATGAACAATTTGTTTCTTGTAGGCACTAATTGTGTGAATAAACATTATTTTTATGTGTTTATTTTAATTTTTATAGATATTTCATTATTTTTACTCTTATTTTCCTTATGATTTTATTGTTATGTAAATATATTTATTGTAATTATGTTATGATTCATTACATCTTCATTTATTTATGTTGTTGTTTTGTTGTTTGTTCATTAGTTTATGTTTATGTTTTGTTATGTAGTTATTTTTGTTTGTTAGTGTTTTGTTGTGTTTTTATTGTTGTTTTGTTATTTGTTCCTTATTATTGATATTTATTTTTTATTTGTTTTTTATTATGCCTCTATTCTTATCCATTATTTTACTATTTTGTCTTGTTTATAATCTTGTTTTGTTTGAAACATTTCGTAAAAATTTTGAGTTTGGCCTTAACCTAGGCTTGACTTATTTACATTTATATTTAGATTGTGTTGTTATTTTTTCGCTATTCAAGTATAACTTTTTAATATGTGTGTATCTTGATTATTCATATCTTGATTCCAAGTTGTTTAACAAGTTAGTCTGGCCTTGTTTTTATTTGTTAGATTTTAAATACATTTTTTCCCCTAGTTATCTCTTAATCGTTCATATCTTGATTTTATGAAAAATTACATTTTTGTATTTTTTTTTATTTTTATTTTTTTGTGTTTAAATGTAAATAGTCATAACTCTAGTTTTGGTAATTTTTATCATTATCTTTAGTTATAAATATTCACTTTTAAACTAGTCAATCACAAAAATAAATAACATGATATTATAAGTTATTCATACTTATGATGCATAATTTTAACTTGATAAATTAAACATCAAGTGATAAAACATCCAATAATAAATTTAATGTCAAAGAAAATACTTGAATACACTGTCCTACATATCTTATACCTAAACAATATATAGAAATTCAAAACATTGGAAATAAATAAGAATCTATATAGGACATGCATCCCCTAACATACACATTGAGTCTATCTAAAAATTTGTATCATTAGTTTTGGATGTGAATATCCTAAAATATCCTCTAGCATATAGTGATACATGAAACAAAGAAACACATCAACATCCATATGCTAAATAAAGAAATGTGCCACCTAACACTAACATATATCATCATATCATACCAAGAACAACATGAATAGAAACATCATGAGAAGATAAAATAATATTAAGAGTCCATTTACAAGTAGTAATTATCCAAAAATTAATGTTCTATACATCTCACAATACAAAGAAAACTAGAGATATAAAATCAACTTTGATCATGTTTATTCCTAGGGGACTCTATTGGAATCTCAGACCCATTACTGAAGTTGGAGATTATGGTCTACATGGTGGTGGAGGTCCCATGGCTAAGAATTATGACATTTGTTATGACACTGATTACTCTTACTTGGTATCATGTCAAGACCTAGAGGTCTGGTTAGTCCATTATGATTTCATGTGCTCTCTATATAAAGGTGTTGTCCTCTACATAAGGACTACCACCTCATATAATTGATGTGAGTAATATATCTCATCCTTGGTATGTAGGACTTCATCATTCACATGAAATGAATCATCCTTGGTTTAATTAAATTAGATAAGGCTCTATCCAATCCTACTCCATTCTCCATCCCTATTCGGTGAGCCTCATCTCACTCCCCTTTGAGCTTCTCCATCTAGGAGGCCAACCTCTACTTATCTACGTAAGAAAAGTATCTCTTACTAGCCATATTTATTAGCTCCATATATCATGTGGATAAATTGGACTTAACCTTTGTCAACTATAGTGCCTTCTCTCTTAGACTGGTAATCCCTATATTTATATTCGTAATGAGGGCATATAACCTAGTGGTCTCTCCCTGAGCCATAGCTAACTATGCATGTAACCAATCCACAATGATTTTTAATCATGTAATCTGGTAGAGAAGTGTTTTTATCTCTTTGAAATTTATCTAACAACACATGGTCCTATGTGGACCTCCCTATGTTGGATGGCCCTACCTCTCCTATACCTATATCTATGTTAGAGGGCCCTCCATTTTTTAAACATGTCTCTATCCTAGAGGTTTCAACCTGTCTATTATCCATCTTGTGACACTCATCACCACCAGGGGCATCCACCATATTAATATTCTATCCATCTAGGTCCACCATCTCTATATCAACTAAGTGATCCTATTATGTCTTATCATTCACTACCTATAATGGAATAACATATGGAATCAATGGTTATCCTAGCACCTAACCCCATCAATATAAAGGGGCCAACCCTTGATCTATCTTCAACATGACCCACCTTTGACTGAAAACTATCTACTATGGTAATGGCCTAATTAATTAGATTATTATAACCCCAACCCACCATCTTGTATATGTATTTGTCACTCTATCATCAAAAACCCCTCCTAATAGTCCCATAAAATTTAAAACACCTAGCCATAGTACATAAATACCTCAACCCTAGGCACTAGTGACCCCCACTCCTTAATCTCCCTGGTCACATGTGTAAAGCAATCCAAACCATCTTAGATATCTTACTACATGACAAGCTATCATTGGACTAAATCTATCCTATACCACTCCACCACAGAATTGTGATGACCTGTAATATAACAGTTGGTTAATGTTTGGGTTAGTTTTCACATTATGTGAAAATAGGTATTTACATATAAGGTAAATAGTAATTAGCTAGTGGTTATAACTGTATGGTTAATATGGTAAGATTATATTTTTTAGCATATTATATTGTTGAGATATATTGTTATAGGTTATAAAAATATATCATATTTAGTTTGTGGTTAATTGTAGGTTTTACGTGTGAGAGAAATTAAAGGAGAAAATATAAGAATCATATTCCTATAAATATGTAACCTCATGAATGATTAATTAGTTATCAAAGTGGAATAATATATTGACAGTGTTTTGAAATATCCTTCTCTGTGTACTGAGATTTGCATGTTTTAATTCTTGTTTGGCTCTCTTCCAATTCCAAACATTGGTATCAGATAAGGGATGGGCTCATAAATATTAGTGAGGGAATTTTTTCTAGTTTCCCCTATGGATGAGTAACTAGCTAAGTAAAAATGAGTTTATAGTTTTATATAGAAATAAATAATTATTATTGCAACTGCTTAAATTTTTTTTATAGCATATGAAGAGGAGGAAGTTCAAGGAAGGAAGATCTTGATATTTCAAGAGGGGATAGTCTCTTATTATTTAATGCAAGAGAGGACCAGATCCATAATATAATTCTCCATTCACTTTTGTTAATAGTTGTAGCACATGTGCTATTGATGTTGCCTTATTCATTCACGTAGATGGAAAAGGCATCGTGATTGCTTCTCAAACCATTCAGAGATTTAATGTCTTTTATGGCATAGTGGTGTTTTTAATCATGATAGATACATCTTATGTGGAACAAGCTTCTACATGCTATTCTGTTATGATAGTGACATATACCCTATTATGTCATGTGATGATTTCAGAGTTTGTGGAGAATATTTTTATTGATATACATCTGGTAGTTCTTAGTGCCTATAACCATGACAGTATCCTATATGATCATGTATTCATATGTTGTAGACCTAAATATGTGTTATTCTAATAATTTAGGTATTAAAGTGGTACAATATAAATCACCCAACCAAAATTTGTGCATGCTTAGACAATTCCAATATATAGTGAAATATTAGGTATTCAAATTTTTGAGACATTACTGCTGGTTTGTATTCCTTCCTATTTGACACATCATAGGTCCATGTGTGTCTCCATATGATCATGCTACTTGAAGTCTTTACATACACAAAATTTCTAACATCAGTCTTCAAAATAGTAGCTAAATCTCTAATATTCATATAGTTATTTTGTTAGAACCCATGGTATTCAGGTGGTTTTATTTTTATTTAGGTTTGTTTCATCTATTTATTAGGTCTAGATATTTATTACTTTAGTCAAGTTCATTAAGTCTTCTATTTGGTTTAATGAATTTGGAAAAGTCTTATTATATAGTCAATTAGTGTATGAAAAATTTAAAATTTAGTTTAGTTGATATGTGCATTTGAATAAATATTTTGTTAAATTATGTTTTAGATATAATGACTTTAAATTCATATTTAGAATCTATTTAAAATGTGTCAAAAAAGGTAATAGTTCATTATGGTTAAAATTTATATGTTAAAAGAGTTATTGATTCATTGTCTAGAATGAGTCAGGAGAGAAAAGCTATCAAGTCAATAGTTGAGTTGACATTGTCAAAATTTGTATGTCATTATATTGTCATAAGTCTAAATTGTAAAAAAAAAAAAGACTTATGAATGCATTTTTGGGCATACCTAACATCAAGTGAGCACATCCCCATTATTGAGGGATTTCCCTCAAAAAATCATTTACCTAAGCTACATCGACATACCAACTAAGTGAGTAGATTCCTATACTAGAGGTTAGACAATAATAAAGGTTTGATGTATTTCAATGACCTTTAGTCAATTGCAAATCATAGGGCCATGCTAATGATGTGGTGACTTGTGTGTGTGTTGTTTCATTTTTCCTATGTGATTTACAAAATAAGAATAGAAAAATAATGCATGTTCATGTAATGTAATTTGTGTGAAAATTTAAAACATGATACCATAATGCGAAGACATTGTGAAATAACAAAAACACCAATGTAATTTAGTTCATGTATTTTCAAAGGGTTTGTGGTAGTTTCATAAAAGCACATGAGGTGAATAGTGTTTTAGCAATAGTTAGGAGAGAAAATACCATAGAGATATCATAATTTAATTATTTCTTTATGGAGATTACCCTTAGTGGCATGTCTATTGTGGTCACATAGTGTAAATGTAGGATACATTCCTTCACATATAGTGGTCATGCGTAGGAATAATACATTAGTAATATGTAGACCTATGATTATGCGATGGCATATAGTTCTATTTATTCCAATTATTAGAGGTAGATGGTGTTGTTTTTCATTTAATGGTTTGTGGTAAACCTGAAAAACCATGGGATGAGTGAGGTTATATTTTTATGATGGTCATGATCCAAATAGTGAATACTACAAGAGGTGAGCATACTATAGATAAGAGTGTGAATGTTTTTGTACCATGTAACAAATATGGGTGGAAATGTTAGGTTTATTTTTCACATTATATGGAAATAAGTATTTACAGAGAAGTTAAATAGTAATAGCTTGATATTTACTAAGATGTAAATGGTAAATAGTTAGTTGTTATAATTGTATGGTTATTATGGTAAGATTATATTTGTTATAATATTATATTATTGAGATATATTGTTGTAGGTTATAAAAATATATCATATTTAGTTTCTATTTAATTATAGGTTTTATGTGTGAGAGAAATTAAAGGAGAAAATAAGGGATCATAATCCTATAAATACGTAACCTCATGAATGATTAATTAATTATAAAAGAGGAATAATATATTAACAATGTTTTGAAATATCCTTCTCTATGTATTTGGCTTCACATCTGTTAATTTAGTGTTCACCTCTCCTTCAATTCCCAATAGTGATCATATAGCCAATCACAAACAAATCCTTGATCCAAGTCCATTGTGTCACTATATATGGGTGCCAGATGAAGTCCCCATCCTTCATCTTATCTATATCTCTTTGATAATAAGGCAAGTCCCTAGTTAGATGACCCTCTAAAGCTAGTTTGGTCAAGTTCTATCCAAAACCTAGTGGATCTTTAAGCCCCCTATGATATCTAGGCCCCACTAGCTGCTTAATATCAATATGCTCCAAGGCCTAGAACTAGATATGTGTGTTGTGTCCTATGTTATGCCCTCACTGGTAGGCTATCATAAGTAGGTCTTTGTATAATTGAGCCAAGATGACCATCCCCCATGCAAATTGAGTTAACCCATAAAACATATCCTTAATAACATCAATTAAACCAAAAGGGAAGAACTATCCATTCTTATTAGGTAGAATGAGGCCACTAATAACATCCATCCATATCATAACCTCTAAGGGAATTTTCCCCCTATCCCACTCCTAATCTATCAGTTGGAGGCCAATAAAAGTACTCTACCATGTCTATATCAATGTTGCCATCTACAACCTTTAAATCTATGATCACACCTAATAAATCCTTTATAATATCCCATCAACTAGCCAATATCAATGTAATGTTGAGGCCTCACATTGGTACATATAATATTAAGTGAAATCTTCCAATGTTACCATGGCCTCCCTAGTTGGAAGATGTAATGTAGAGGTCTCTAAGTACCCTATCTTCTTGAATCATTGGAAATTATTATAGATGATATATCTCTATAGCCTAAGAAACATCCAAAAAATCATTGATCTAGATCCACCCTCATTTATGAACCTATGATCATCGCTCATTTGATGTAATAAATCTTACTCACTCATTAAAATTAAACATATGGAACCAGGTTAATTATTTTTATTTTCACTAATCCCATCCACCTTGATTTCTCTAATTTTAGCACCTAGACTAATCATCTATGTGTCTCAATATATCTTCTTCTAATTTTGGACTTGGATTAATCTCCTATGGGACCCATGATTCTTTTTTTTTCTATATTGTCATTTTCTCATCTATTTCTCCATTTTACATGGTGATTCTACCATTTCACATGCTGATATTTCTATTTTTTATAATTATTTCTGAAGTGTAGGTCATTTCTACCAATTTTTAGGATGATCTAAATATTACAACTAAAATAATTTTTTGATTGGGTAAATTCATCATTTGACTAGCGACTTTTCTGAAAAATGTGAATTCATCAATGAATTGGTGAACTCACCATTACAACTTGAGAACTCACTAAAATAGCAGTGAATTATCTATTCTCATGGTGATTCCTCCATTATCGAGGGTGACCCTGCTGATTGTAAAATTGGGCAACAAGTAGGATCACTAAAGTACCTAATTCTTACTCATAATAAATGCCATAAATGCAAAAATGAAATACAAAAAATGATACATATTGATGGTCTACTCCCAGATGGACTTTGATACTCTATCATACAATCTCCAAGGTGGTGATGGTGTGAGATATCATCCATATTTATTAGCTCTTTCTTGCATAAATCACATAGCTTTGAGTTAGTTTAGCTAGGGGTAAAAATAAACTATTTTTACCCCTAGGGGTCTAAATATAGTAATTATTTTAAAATTTTCACCACATGGGCCTATATCTTCTCCATTTTATCCTTTTGGGGATATTATTATATCCCTATTTTCCAATTTTTACTCCCACTTTCTTCTAATTAATTTGCTTTTCAGCCTCTTTTACATAAATTAAATGATTATTATTTCTTCTGATTAAGGGCCCACCCATCAAATATTTCAACCTTTTTCATCTTTCCCTCTAGGGGGAGTCATTGGCTACCTCAACACTATTTATGGAATAATTTTTATCTATTTTCTTTCACTCATGAAAAATTTATCAAAAAATGAGAATAATTTTTTTTCTGATTATAGCAACATTTTTATTCTTTTAAATTTATGTTACATTGAGAAAATATTTTTCCACACCTTATCAGATAGGTTCAAGATGTATACATCCATTTCCTATCACTATTTTGATGAAATTGTCAATCTAAACAATATTCTATGACAATGCACAATCTAGACCAAAATCACTAAAATGATTTAAATCATTTGAACTTTTCATGTATAGGTCTCATTTTTTGCTAGTGTATCCTTGAATGGGGAAATGCATTTTATGCTATTATTATGTTGTCTTAATTAATTTTGATTTAAATTTTGACAACATAAAATGACATCTTCAATAACTATATTCTTCTAATTTGGTATCACATGTCATGTGTATGTATTATTGCACATCCATAATTCTCTAACTCAGGTATTATATTGTATGCGACTGATGCATTCTTCTAATTATACTCCAATAAAATTATAACTTAGTAAAATGACATTTCTAAGTTGGTCGATAAAAAATGTAATAGATTTCAAATTAATTATAGGAAATTAATCAAATTGACTTAATCAAATTATATTGATTTAAGAGCTTAAGTCTAAATTTCATTAAAGTTGTTGAATATCTAATTACTAGAAATTCAATATTCAATTATGTATCATCTTATGACATCATCAATTGGGTGGCATCCATAAACCATTAATGGGATAGATATCAGGATTAAGCCTTCCCATGCATCACCGTTACCCCATTCTTCCAAATATTAATGGGAATATTTATGCCTTGTCCCTCTAAGCTTGAATTATTTCATAGCCAAACATCTTGATCTCAAGATGGATAGTCATTTTTTATCCTGAACATTATTAGAAAGATATAAATAACTAAGATAAGAGCACCATTTTTAACCTCTTTTTGTGTAAACGTATTATGCATAATTATAATCACAAAGCTTCAGCTATGGAAACATAATATGCATAATATTTCTATATAAAAGCTTCATTTATTCACCTCAATTAACCAATTCTAATAACCTAAGCCATTGGTGAACTACATGATGATAGTGTCTCATGCTACACTTCACTCACAAAGACTTAGAGCATCAAATTTAGGGGGAAAATACACTTATTGAATGCTTGTGTGGGATAATAACTAATTGGAAGGTATATAATCATCTTAATTTCATAATCAACTATTCTAATTTATTATCAGTACCCCTTGAGGGAGTAGGCTTGATAAGTCAAATATTTAAGTATATTTTAGATATTTCTTGACAAATCCATGATCTAACATTGTCTTGTTCTCTCCAAACCTAATAATGTTCATGAAGCTTTAAATCAACTACAATGGAAGAAAGTAATGGATGTTGATTATGACTCATTCATGAAGAATAAAAAATGGGAATTGGTTAATTTGCCTAAATAAAAGGAATACATAGGCTACAAATTAATTTTATAAACAAAATATAAGGCAGATGGATCCACCGATTAACACAAAGCATGACTTGTAGCAAAGGGATATACTTAAAAAGAGGGTATTGACTATGAAGAGGCCTTTGCACCCACTGCAAATATCAAAACCATCAAATTTGTTTTCACACTCTTAGAAAAGAATGGATGAAAACTTTAGCAGATAAATGTCAAAAGTGATTTTGTTAATGGTGATCTGAAATAATAAGTATACATGGCCTAGCCAGAAGGATTTGTTGATGAAAAACATCCTAAAAAGTTATGTTGTCTCATCAAATCACTTAATGGACTGAAACAAGATCCTAGGTCATGGTAAATCAAAATAAATGATCACCTTTTCTATCATAGTTCTACTCATAGCCCTTTGGATCCTAACTTCAACATAAAGAAGGTAGGAAAAAAATTGTCATTCTTGTTTTTTATGTAGATGATCTTGTGATCAAAAAAAGTTCATAATATCATATTGATATTTTGAAAAATGACATCAAAATATCCTTCAACATGACTAATTGGGCTACTAAAATACTATCTTGGCTTGGAGATATGGCAAAAATTGGATCACATTTTTATCTCCCAAATAAAATATACCATAACACTCCTAAAAAAGTACTGAATGTCCCATTGTAAGCCAATTTTGACACCAATGGAGAAAGGTTTACAAATATCTTGATTCTAGGATTAACCTCAAGTTGATGCAACTCTTTATAGATAGCTCATTGGGCATCTCATCTACATGACCTACACTAGACCAAATGTATGATTTGTTGTAAGCTATCTCTATAGATTTATGCAGGAACCAAAGAAATGTCATTGGGTTATAAAAAAGCATATTTTGAGATACATCTGAGGTACACTTTAGTATGGTGTAGAATACAAGAATAATATTCAATTCTTCTTATAGGGATACACTGATTCAAACTATGCTACATTAGTTGATGCTAGAAAGTCAACATCAGGATAGATATTTCATCTCAGATCTAGACTAACCTCATGGATTAAAAAGAAGAAAACTATTTTTTCTCTCTCATCCACTGAGGTAGAGTATCATGTTGCATGTGGAGCTATGTGTGAAGTGATATGGTTATGTCACATACTAGCTAATATGGGATATAATGAAAAGAAACCACCCATCATTCATTGTGATAATCAAGGTGTGTAAAAAATTATGAGGAATCTTATTTATCCTAAAAAAATAAGTCACATAGAGTTTTAATGTCACTACATTTGAGAATAAGTTTTAAACCACCATATCCAGCTCCAGTACTACTCGATAGATGCACAAATAGCAGATATGCTCACCAAATACCTTAGAAAGGTGAAATTTGAGCTGTTTAGGGGGTACATTTGTAAAAACAATGTAATAAGCTAGGAATGACATCGTATCATAGTCTTTAGTGATTAATTAATTTGTATTACATTATTTTTACTATTTATAGACTCATTTATGTCTGTAGCTTTTTCTATACTTATCCTCAGATAATGATGCATCCTCCCTTCTTAGAATATGGTTACCATATTTTAGGTGAATAGTTGTGTATAAATTTCATTGTATCCTTTATTTTTAATTAATAATAAATCATGTTTGCTTACAAAATCAACACTATGTGCCCACTAACCCATTTTACCATAATCACTCTGAGGGTGTGGAAGTTAGGGTTTGATAATATGATGAATATAAATAACATATGAACAAGACATAAATAAATTATAGGAAAGGTGACAAAAAACACATAAGGATCCAAGCATTATTCCATATAGGACATCTGACATCGATGTACCTGTCAAGATCTGATGCAAGTATATGAGGCCATAGAGTTTAAAATTTTAAAATCTAACAAATGTTGTAGGATCCTGATCTAGTCTACTTCTATCCTATTTCAAACTAGATATGGATGTGTATAGTAAACCATATAGGTATTATTATTTCTAATATATTTCAATATAAATCAATATTTTTTTCTATTTTTAGAATATCTTAATATTATAAATTCATAATATTGTTTATCTAGGTTTTCAAATTAATTAGTCTGCTATGGATCTACTTATCACCCTTATTCTTATTTGTTTATGTTTTATTAATCCTTGATAATACCTATTATCAATTTAGGGTTAGACATTTGGTGAACTTGTCTCTTAATGCAAAACCTAGATTATCATAGGGTATTTACCCTCTAAGGTTTTTCATTGCTATATTTTTCCATGTTTACTCTCTCATTTGTATGTGGCGTACTTTTAAACTTAGATTAGAATTTGTTTTTATCAAGCACTTAAAGCTTCCCCATTATCTAACTAAGATGGATTAAAATACTAATGTAACAAATCCTAGACTTAATGAAGATGACAATAATGAAACTAATCAACATACTTAAATGGTTATCATAGAGGATGGTTTTGATCATGAAAACAATGAATTTAGTGTAAATAATGAACATGAAAAAATAGATCAAAGGAAAGTACAAATCATTGTTATGTTTTTCAGAGCGTATGTAGAAAAACCTAGATGAATTGGTGAGATCCTCAGAACCATAATATAAAGAGAAATAGGTAAAACTAATAGATGACCAATTAGGTTATTCCAATGTTCATGTTATTAGAACTATGAGACAACCCTATATACCCATACCCATCCCATTAAGCACATCATCACTTTATAACTATAATGGGTGCATGTATTTGTGTTTAAACCATTTTTATCTAAAATAAATCCTATTATTGCTACATTATACTTTGGAAACATTGGACCTTAAACCTAATTAACATTTTAAATGGACTTACCAACTCAAATCATGGGAATACTTACTTTGGTGACTTCTCAAAGATGCAACCTTAGTGATAAAAATGTGTAAGATCTTTTCTAAACTATTAAATGTTTTCAATCTAAGGTTATATATATCAAAAAAAATACTATGAAGGTTCCTTATGCTATTAATTTATAAGAGGTATCGAATAGCCATATTAAACATAAAATATCTTAGCACCACTTATAAAATGGTTTTACTAAACCTAAATTAACATTTTAAGATTTAAATGGTGATCCTAATTGACATATTAAATATTTCTATGTGGCATGCCTTGATTATTACTCCATTTGTAAACATTTTGTAAGGATCCTCAAGGACTATGCTATAATCTGGTTCTATGATTTACAAATCCAATACGTAAAATTGTTTAAACCTCTTGTATATTTGTTTTCAGAATAATTATATGTCAAAGTTACAAAAAAAGTTTCCTATGTCAAAATTACAAATATAAAACAAGTAACCAATGAACCCATAAATTAATATGTCTTGAGGTAGAAGACAATGTTGGATAAAATGACTAATCTAATGGTTGATAAAAATATTCAATACATCTTGAGGAAAAATTTACTTTCCCTATAAGATGAGTCCATTGTTTTCAAAAAATTCAAATATTTTAAGGAATTATGACATTGTTGATAGTCATGAAATGAAACTTTTCTCATTAAACAAAATTAAGTATTTTGTAAACACACCAACATATAGTATCAAGTTTACTATCAAACCAGTTTATAAGGTGAAACCTATAGACCTTAAAAAGGAAACAACTACTATGGTTAATGTAGTGTCACACCAACCTAATCAACTTATCTTATCCAATGTACCAAGGTAACATTTTTCACATTTACTTGAGTCTTTAGATGTGTTAATTCTAGATATTGTGGATTGTCACCTCATATATCTCCTTCCTATGAGGTTTATATGAGTCAAACTCAACCCTATCAAAATCATCCAAATATTATCATGACTATCACCAAGGCCATGGGAATTATATAGACATATTTTTTTTGAATCATAAGATTCAAAACCACATTGATTATCAAAATTTTACATTTGATGATCATCTAAAGGAGTCAAATTCACAACTTGGTGATCAACAAAAATAATAAGATATGTAATAAATGTCTACGAAGTATCCAAAACTGAAAATGACATATAATGGACACCCTTATAAATAACATTATAGGAAATTATTAGATGGGATTATTGGTATATACACACAACATGTACCTCCTATGATTTAGAGACCCTCTATTACTTTCAATGAAAATGATATTGTGGATAATGTCTCATATATTAATTCAATATTAATTTGATCATACCTTGATCACCATCCTCTATATAATGTTATTAATGATAATGGTGATAGTTATAATGTTTTCATTGTAATACTACTTACACACTTGGGATATACACATGATAATTTACACCCTTCGACTAAACTGGTCAGAACAATTGATATAAACTCATAATAGGTCCTTGGTGAAATTGACTTACCTTTACACATTGGACCAACACATGTTGTCACTAAATTCTCATTTATTGGTAAATTTATTTTAAAGGGGAAGCATTTGTTACATATAATAGATCAAAATCTAGATGATTTTCATTTTTTATTATAGCCTTTTTAAGTATCATTAATTTTTTTTCATCTGCTATGGTGTAATGGGGACAAATGATTAGTGGATTGGTAAAATAGATATATAAGGAGTGGAAATTTTTCTTGTGCTCTATGTGTGTGTGGTCCCATGAATCCTAATATTAACTCATAAAAAAATATAAATATCTAATATTATATTTTTACATTTGAATTAACATCTTATTTGTGTTCAAACACTCTCTTTGGAAGGGGAGAAACAAAAACAAATTCAAAATCATGGGAATGATAACACATAAATAAAACCTATTATTATTTGTGAAATAAATAAATGGCATAAACAAATAATTTTGATATGAAAATTTTGGATATAAAATTTCTACATCATGAAATTATTGGGATGTCTATGGAGAATTTTCTTTATGATGCCTTGGTTTTCATGACTATTAGACTTTGAACTAGCTAGAAGAAGGGTATGTGAGTTGTGAATGCTGTAGCTTGTGATGTTAATGGGGTTTCTTAGGTATAAAATCATGTTATAACTTTAGGCAAATTATTATTTGTAGCTAAGGTTAATATGGTAGTGTCATTTAAGAATGAGGTTCTTGAGGAGGTGTTCCATAATGAGAAATGGTTTACATCTAGGAGTTTAGTTTGTAGATTTGAAGGATTTTGGCCTATCCTCTTCTATTTTCATTAGTGGGTTTTTAATTTATGGTATATGCTAATGGAATATAGATTGGAACTATATCCTTGTGAAATGGTTTTTTTGTTGTTTTTGATAGTATTATAGATACAAACAAGGTTATTAAGGCAAAATATTAGATATGAGATTTGAAACTCCTTTTATTGAAGCTTTATTTTCTTACGTTCAACCCCATTCTCAAAAACCTTTCCTTTAGACTTATTTGGATTCATTTTCCTTATCTTCCCCTTTAGTTTTAGGTTGAATCTTACCTATCAACCATTGGTTAATCCTTGGGAACCACGTTGGTCTTTAATGATTCTAATTATAATTTTTACCACACCATATTTTCTTGGATTCTTTTTTGTTTATATGCTTTTAAGGAGCTCCTAAAAACCATTGATTTTAGGGTCAAAGATCAGTGTTGGGCTCAAACCCTAGATTATGAGTGGATGTCATTCAGGGACCATAGATGCTTTAGTATTGGTCATATGGATGTGCCTTACCATAGTACCAAAAATTAAGAGAATTTTTCATGGTTTAAGGATGAAATTGTTGATAATATTACTATTTTTATAGAAAGTCCTCCTGCAAAACCAATAAGAGAAGTTAAAAAAATTAATCAGGTGTTGGAGACTAATTTTGGTAACCCTCAAACTTTGATTTTACCCTTATCTACCAAGGATTATGTTTTTTAGGTTTATGGGAGAATAATGCCTCTTAATATGTATTTATCTAATCAAATTGTGACATTTGAAGGTTTTTTGTTATAAATGTCTATAACAGGGGTGGATTTAGGGGGTTTAGGTAACCATGAGGGTTAAAATGTAGTGAAGAGTAAGAGAACGGTGCTTTATTCCTACTCTATCATCCATGATCCTCTACTCTCATAGAATAGAGAGAAATGGAGGGATTATTCATGTTGGTTAGTTTTGTTATTTTATTTATTTGAATTTTTTTGAGTTTACTTGAGGGATTTTAGTATTACTCTCATAGAAGTTACTTGAGGGATAATAGTCTTACTAGATTTTAGTATTTTTGTTCCCTCATGAAATTTAATTTAAGCCAAATAAGTAACATTTTATTTCAATCATGAGTATTGATCTATGACCCATCATGAGAATCGATCTACTCTATCCCAAAATTGTATTTTAGTTTCAACTCTAACTATAGTCTTCCCTTTCCATTGATGATGAATATATTTTACATCTAGTTATGACTTTAAATGAAGTTCAAATCAATGAATTATATTTATTATGTATCTAAAATACATTTTTAAAATAATAATATAGTATTATTAATTAATTTTTCCTATAAATGTGATATATGTTA
>JARHVA010000895.1:2025000-2102500 GCA_037957365.1 Torreya grandis
GGTAGAGTTAAATACATATATATCTTAATGTGATGGGACTCTATGTCTGAAATATGAATTTAAATTCTATTAGGCATCTTCAAATTAAAGTTATAACCCTATGGTTTTTTTGAAATGAGACTTTATTCTAATAATTACTGTGAATACTACATATAATAAAACATGAAATTGATCAAAAAAAAAAATCTTAAATATATTTTCCCATTAAAAATATATGGGTGGAGTGAAAGAAACAAAATAAAATTTGGATCTAAGGAAAATATGAAAATTTATCTAACAATAAATGTAATAATAAAAACAAATATGATAATGTAATGAAAATTATGTTATAAAAATTAACAAATAATGACTTGCATATAAAGTAACTTAAGTTAAATGACATTAAATTTGATATTTTTCTCCCAAACTATATAAAGTGATGGTGAAATTATATAAAATTCAATTTTTTCTTTGAGTTTTTTAAAATATACTTTGAGTGAGAATACCATGGCAAGCTGTAAGTGATGTCTACTAGATAAACATGATATAAAAATATATATATTTTTATATCAAAGAAGGATTTAAATCTAGTAAATAATTTTTGTACTATTTTTTTATTAATATATAATGTTATCTAAAATAAATTTACATACAAATATAAGATAATAGAGAATTATTTCCTAGATTTTTAATTGTTGTCTTAGATAATTCTTTAGGATTTTTATAAGTATTTGATTGTCTTTTCTAAGAAAATAGATTATTTCTCTACATGTATGTTTTTTTATTTACAAAGGTATGAACTTCTAGATAAAACATGTAATTTATCTTATTTTTTATGTGATTAATCTTACTATTAACATGAAATACTTTTTCATAGGGTAATATTGAACAAAATAAAATAACATTGATTTTTAGATTTATATTACATTCACTTTGTTCGATAAACCCAATTTCATCTCCACCATTCCCTTTAAATTGGATCTCCACTATTAAATAAATCAAAAAAATTATCTTATTTTTAATTTTATTAAACATGTCATTAATATGCAATAATTATTTTATAAGTTAATATTGAATTAAATAAAATAACATTGATATTTAAACTTATATTGTGTACATATTCATACAATTAACTGTGTAAATGTAACACATATTATCATGGTGTGATTCAATTTCACTATGCTCAATACTTTGACTAAACAATGGAATAATGATAACTATACCTTTTTTGACAAAAGGGATAACCATTATTTTAGATGGTGTATGACATGTCCTCAAAATTCTAGTTATAAGAGAGTAATTAATAATACATAAATATAGGTGGTACAAGGATATTATGTTTAATTATTATTATGTGAGGATCTCATAGCCTTTGGGGAATAAAAGATGAGATCAATTTATAGTGATTATAGAGGGAGATAAACCATGACTTTAAAGACTTGATTTTATACTAATGAATTGCATCATGGCAATAAAATAAGATGTGTATCACATTCATTATGTCATTGATTTATTTGGCATATTTAGAAGTGTTTTTATATCTATTTTTTTATATCACATAGTGGAGGAGTATGAACATGATAATTATAAAATATTGGGCTTATAAGTAGATAGCGGTGACTTAACCTAGAGTTTTACTCATATCTTTGATGAATATGGATAGACTATTGGCATAAAAGATGAACATAGACCTATAGAAGAGGTGAATGTACCATCATGTACTACAACATCAAGGTAACAAGTATGTATTGAATGCGGAGGATATACCATCAATGACTATATCCTATAATAATAAGTTATGTTTGATTATGGCACATAGTTGTAATCATCTAGGAGGAATAAATTATTTGAATTTGTATTGACATAGTATCATATAAAGATTTAGTTTGAGATGATATTGAAACATTTTTTATTTGCATATAATGTTTCGTTAGAAATTGAACCATATTTTGTATGTCGTGTTGATGCCCCTTGAGTGATGACGAGAGTAAAGAGAAAATTGTTTGTAAACATATTAATGCACTAACATAATATTAAAATGTAACTCAAGGAAATAATGGCACTTGTAACACAGATAATATTTTTCAAAATATGAAATTATTTTAATAATAAAATCAAACAGAATGTTAATCACTTATTTTATTGATTCAATCATTAAAAATATATTAATGTATTTTGAAATAGTTATTAACATTAAAACATGAGTGAGTATTTATAAACACATCAAAAAAAAAAAATCCCTACCCAATATTATAATTAAATACAAATAAAATCATAGACTACGAAACTACTCATTAAGGATGAAAACAATATTTATAATAGAATTTATGCCTTAAAAATTAGCATGGAACTAATAGCCTACATAACACTAAATTAGGCACATATACACCACATACACCCCATTATTGTGTGAAGGTGTAAAATGTATGGCTTGTATCAAACATAAAAAGTATAAAACACAAAAAAATCTTCTTATTTATATATTACTTCCATATGGGAACACACATACAAAAAATGAACTTCTAATCATATTCTCAATGAATTTTTTCACATTAAAAGTTTCTTGAGAATGACTAACTTAATGAGTCAGGAACATTATTAGTCCCTGCCAAGGTATGGTATTAATGTTTTCACTTTCCAATTAATCATTTTTTCTTTAGCTAGTCATTTTTTTAAAGGTATATGACTTTAATAATTGTAATTTTTTTATAAATTTAAATTTGGAATATTCCCAAGGGTGTTATTTGGGAATATTATAAAATTTATATGAAATAATTTGGGTAAATTTTCATAATTATTGCATTCAATAATGACTCTGATTATGTCACTAGGACACTTATTTTAGGCTTTCCTATTTGTATGGTTTGGTGAAGGCTTATATAGACATAGGAATGTGAAATACTACGTCAGTTTAAAATTTCATTACCAGTTTATGGACTAGGATTAAGTAGTATGAAATATGTTTTTATAGGATTCCATGTAGCATTTAAAGGTTTGAGAGTCCATTCCAATAAATCTAGAGGAAAAATGCCACCTTAATATGTTAAAATATAGCATCAAATTTATAATGCATGAAATATATTTCCAAATAATGAAGATTTTATTAATCTATTTTGTGACAGTGACTATCTTTATAAATTGCACATAAGTATATACTTAAATTTCAATGTAAAATAATTTTGGGCAAGCATGATATTTGAAGAGACATTTATCCGAGTAGGACATCAACTTTAAAGATCCAATTTTACATTATGTGGTTAAATTTTAGAGAATATAACAATATTTATTATCTTATCTATTTCATAAATGACTTTCTATTCATGAATTGATGTGCGGTCAATTTATTATTAAGTTATCAATGATAAGAATTTATCCATTATGAAATTGCATCTACTTAATAGAAGTGGAAGCAAGATTGTCAAAGGGAAGCTAGTTCGTATTCAAGCTGGTCTAGATAGAGTGACAAGAGTTTAAATTTTTTTCTTTTCCTTATTTATTATTCGAAGGAGAATTTTTTTATGTTAAATAGTTTAATGGGATTTAGTTTTTTCTTGTCATCTTCAGATTTGCTACAAGTACTTGATGTGATAGTCTGCATGGGCAAAGCTCATCTCATTGTTAAGGGTGGATTTTAGTGCAGAATAATAATATTGAAAAAAATCAAGTTTCAGAGATCTATGATTTATAGGGAGATATGTTTTTTTCATACAAGTGGCTCTATATTTATTTTTCATATAAAATTTCATTTAAATTGTGTAGTTTTTTTGGGCGATTAACATAGATTAGAAGTTATATTTTCATATTACTGCATATCATAAGTGTTGAAAATGAAAATATTACTTGATTTATGTAGGACTTATTTTTTTAAAAATTTAACACCATATGTTACATGGAAAGTTGTGAACCTTGCAAAGTTTTCATGTTCTATGTATTAAATTTAATATTCAAAAAAATTACAAGTCTTTGTGTCTAGGGTTGGTAATGTTTCATGTTTTATTGACTTGTTTGTGTAGGAGGCATAAAATTTTTATATTCTTGTGCATTTATAAAATATTTAATAATTTTCATATCTAAAATATTTTGGATTTTTAGTGCTAAGATATGGCCAATTTTCAAGCGACCAGTGAAAGATTTGATTTGAGACTATTTAATTATCTTGTTATCTAAAGTGATTGAGTAGTATACATCAATTATTTAGAAAACTCATTATGATCTTATGGTTAAAAAAATGAGTAATCTAATTTTTGACACTTACATAATCATATAAAGAATAATAGCATGTCAAATTTACTAAATTCTATAGCCTAATTACTATAAGTAATTTTTTCAACCTGCTTACTATAGGCAATTTTTTTTAACCTACTTACTATAGGCAAGCTTTTTAGCCTACTTACTATAGACTATAGACATACTATGTCCAACTAGTGTAATTCTAGAGTTTACACTATGCCCATATGAATTGGTCAACTATAGTTACGATATTAAAATTTGTAGATTGTATGAGACTAGTTGCATTTTATCTATTGTTCATTGAGTAACTTTGAATCATATATAGTGCCATAGTTATTTACTTTCAATATGTGTATGTATACAAATCACTTTTGAATTAGCTATATTTTTTATTTTATTAATGAGAAAATTAATAAAAAATACATATTACATTGATATTATAGAGTTTTTGCTATAGTTTGATACATAAACATTAGAATGTTCTTTAGAGTGTTAATTCCATTTAATACATTTTTAAGGATGTATATAAATAAAATATATGAACTATTTCACCATAATTTCCAAAAGAGTATTGAAGTGGATACTTGAATGTTGTGTTTATTGTTGAGTGACAGGTCAAGAGACTTTTTTTCCTATATTTAAGATTGATTTCAAGAAACCCTTCCTTAACACACCTTATATCCTTTTACCATATCAAAATTCTTAATTATCTAATTTAGTGAATTTAATTAATCATAATTGTATCTCACATTCATGTCATAGTGATTCACCTACACCTTATTCCAATTAGGAAATTTCATTTAATTATTATGTCATAATAAGAGGGTAGGAATTAAATTTAACTTTTAATCATAGTCCTTCTCATTGGGAAATCATAAGGTTATATGGATAGTGAATTTGTCAAGAGATCTTTTATTTTCCATGTTCATATTCCAAAGTGCTTTGTCTGTTCAAAAGAAAAAAACCAACATACTTTGATTTTATTATTTATTCAATTATTCTTCCTTTTTTCTAGGATAGAATCTACATCATTTGTTTTTAATAATTAGTTAGTTATGTTTTATTTTAACCTATATATATGAACTTCTAATATTACACTTGACTAAAAAATAATGTTGCCAGATATGAAAGTGAAGGTATGCATTTTACCAGATAGCTATATTAGTTCTTTTCCCCTAAAAGTAATGAATATTACTTTTGGTAATTAGTATAGATTATATGCATAAACACTATAAATATTGATAATCATATAAGATTATGAATAATCAATAATGAAATAATATAGTAACATTAATGATGTTTTTATTGAACATAATATTCTTTGAGGTAAATCATTTAAGTAAAATATTGGTAATTTAATCTTTGACACATTTAATGTACTATTACATTTCTAATATACATCCTTATAGATAAGAAATGGTATCATTGACTAGTTCTTAAATTATTTGCATGTTGGTGATGCATTTACAATTAGATCATATAAACTAGAATTAGATAGATGTGAACTATTCATATTTCATAGAATTCATGATAGACAAATGCATTTTCATAAAATGTGGTTACCTACATCACATAGATCTTCTATGAATGAAATTAGTTTATCTGGACATAAATTTTGTATGCATTGGGTAGTTAGATGGCTAAATATACAAATATGCATTTGGTCATTTACAAAGGAATTTGATATCTTGACTTTAATGAATAATTGTAAATGATTCCATAATTGGTCCTGTTCTATGGCATGAATTCTATTTTTTGGCATTATGAACCATTGTATTTTTATGAAAAAATATCTAATACATAATTACATTTATGTGTTTTCAATTATCTAATATGTGTGTTGGTCCTCAATCACATTATAAAATGCTTTCACAATAAATTTAAATTAATGGATTATATATACTTATTGAAATTGATTATCATTATGGTTAAAGCTTATTCAATTCAATTTGTCTATTAAAAATAAAAAATTCAATATATAATGACTTTATCACTACATATCCTAGTCATTCTATAGTGTGGTATTACGTCAAAATAAAAAACACTATCTTACATTGAAATAATGTTACAACCTACCTTTGCATAAAATGCAAAAAAAATCTCAAGATGAGAAGACTATATTGTAAACATGGCAAATCCATTCAATCAAACTAATGTTGAGGGGGATAACTTCTACTTTGAATGGATGTATATATTGTTAGATGTGAAAATCCCAACTTTGGTCAACTCATTCAATGCATATGGCAAATATATACTTGAATTCTCTACAATTAACAAGAAATAATAACATAGTCTTCCTTTAAAATCTCCACAAATCATGTTCATTATGAACTATTAATAGAGAGATGCCTTACCAACACTAGCATTAAAAATTGTAACACATATGAGGTTACATTAATACAATATCTAAAAAACATTTTTGGTTTCTAAAACAAGATGCATGAAATTTAGGCAAAATTGTAGATAAAAAATTGTAAATTATGAGGAGGTTAATTACAATACAAATGAGATAAAATTCAACTATTACATTTTAAAAATATTTTAATTTTTATAAATTGTCTCATTTGGGATCAAAATAAAATCATGCATCAAAAATGTATGAAGGACAAAAAAGACAAGATAAAGTACCCATTGAGGAAGACTCTGATAACGTCTTTGCATAACACTCTCAATGGCATAGTTATCATTTTTTAATATGTTGATGGCTTAATAATAAATAGTAATAATTGAATGTTTATTTCACTAAAATGCTTTAAATATTACCTTTAAAATGACATATTTCTATCTCCTACATTAATTTTAAGGCATTCAAGTTTTGCAAGAACAAGATTGCATTTATATTTCTCAATATAAATACGCAAATGACTTGTTATCTATGTTTAATGTGTTAGATTGTAAGAATTTTTCTAGCCATTATGAACTTGGGGTCAAATTTATTAATTACATGGAACTTTAAAATGATGATCCAACTCTCTATAGACAATTAGTTAGCAAATTGAATCATCCTGCTCATACGCATCCTGATATTTCTTTTACATTTTATTGGTTTATCTTTATTTATAAATCTAAAAATACTCATTTTAAATCTATTTAAAGAATTATTTAATATAGTAAAGGCACTCTAACTATTGAAATTGAGTATACCTCATATAAAAAATTTCTCTTAGTCATGTTTTTTCAATTTTGATTCAGTTAGTGATCCTAATGATCATAAATCCACAAGTGGGTATTGTTTTTCTTTGAGTTATAGCATAATTTCATCAAATTGTAAAGTTGGACTATAATATATTTATCTTATATCGAATCTAAGTATAAATCTTGTAATCATGCTTCCAAGGTATCTATTTGGATTGGAATACATCTTGTAGATTTGAGCCACCTTGAATCTTTTACTAATATTTTTGGTGATAATTAAATTGTTATTTTCTTATTTAAAAATTGGTATTACATCTAAGGTCCAAGTGTATTTATATTCAACATCAATTTTATCATTAAATTATTGAAATAAATAACATTCTTGTCTCTTACTATCCTACTCAAGAAAATATGAATGATATCTTCACTAAGCCATTATGTTAAGAAAACTTTGTATTCTTTTGTAATATTTTAGGATTGAAGGAATTTATCATCAATAAGGAGTGTTAGTAATGTTTCCTCACTTTTTTTTAATTTAAACCCATAAATACAATTTAAGGGGGAGTGTTAGTATTACCCTTTATTTGTGATAATTTATTTATCCTAAGTTTCTTTTATTTGTGTGGTATTTTTATTTATATGAAATATAAATTCAGACAAATCTGGATTCCATGAGGTTTCACTCTCCTCTTTATTCCCTTATAGTATTTAGTAGTTACTTGCACAAGTAACATGATATTATTTGTATCTCACTCTCAATTCTTCTTGATCTATTTAAGGATCCCTCTCCTCCTCAGTTTTCTCTATAAAAACTAAATATCTCTATCTCTTCTTATTGAATTCTTCCTTCTTCTAAATTTATGATTGTCGAGATTTTTTGTGACAAACCTTCTTTTAGATCACACTATTTTTTATCTGATATGTTGATTTTCCAACTTTATAACTCTTGTCTCATCTATGGTTTACACCTTGAGAGTTATTTCTTGATTCTATATTATATAAATTTATAGTTTTTTTTTTTTTGAAATAAATACCTAATCAATATCAAGACATTAAACTTATTACATTGAAAAAGATTAATTATATGCAAAACATAGTGAAAATATCTACAACCAAATTTTATATCAAACTAAGATTTAAGGATAAACCTAGAGAGACTAAAATGGAAGAATAATTAATGCTTAACATAGTTTCACATCAACCCAATAAACTCATCTTATCCAATACACTTAAGATAAAATTTTAATGATTAATTAACTATCTATCTTTACTCCTTAAAAATATTAATGAGTTTCACATAATATCTCTCCCTACTCCTTTAATGTTTTATATTATTTGACCTCTAAAAAAAGTGTATGATTAATATGATTTTTGTGACAATCACCAATGCGCATGTCATTATACAAACATATGATATAATATGAAGCATAATTTACAAGGCCTAATTAATAGATAAAGCATAAAATTTTTTTATCTTCTAAAGGATTTAGGCTCATAATCTCATGATCATCAAAACTAGAAGATATTCAATAATCCATTATAAGATCATTCTAAGGAAAAACACATATTTAAAAAGCTATATAATTCACATCCTCTTCAAGTAAATTAATGAAAATCCATTAGACAATATTATTGACACAATTACATGAATAGTACCTCATATGGTTCAAATTCCTTCTCTTACATTTGATGATATAAAAATTATCATTGATGACATAGATATCCTCTCATAGTTTATTAGAGAACATATTAATCATCATCCTATATATGGTTTTATGGTTGGTAATGATTTTATTTATAATATATGTACTAATAAATTAATCACTCATTTGGGATATACAAATTATGATTTATACCCTTTGACCAGGATGGTCAGAGTATTTGATGGGACAACATAACAGGATTTTGGTGACAATGATTTACCTTTCCAAGCTGGTTAGAACATATGATGATATAATTTCAAGTTATACCACATAAGGGAGTCTTTTATATACTATTTTATGACCTTAGATTAATAATATTGATGCAATACCATACACAATTTAGATGTGTCTCAATTATATTCATGCATAATAAGTTAATTATACTTTCAGGATTGTAGTATGAGTTCCACTACAATAGGATAAGTTTATTAAAAGACAAATAGTTATACATCCTATTCAAGTTAATAATCAGTGAAAAGGTAAGGAAAAATTAATTCAATTTCTTAGGTGAATTATCCTTGAGATTTCATTATGTCATAAATATATATTAGACTCCACTAACTCCTCATTTACACCTATATGATCCACCCAGTTGATTAGAATAAGTTTACATTTTTAAAAAAGTGTAGAAAGACCCATCATTACACTTACACTAAATAAGTCCCAAAGACTTAAATAATGGGTTTTGTAAACCACTACATCTTTTTCTACTTCTTCCCAAGAACATAGGCCATATTAGGCATATGTAGAGTATCACAAATTATATAGTTCTATATCTGGCACAAATATAATATCTTAGTTATAAATCACCCTATGAGCATACATTATATGGGATCATCATCTATACTTGCTCTTCATAAAATTCAAATATCTAAAAAATTTAATAAATCAAGAAAATACTAAAAACATTCAAATAAACTAAAGAATACACAATTATTTAACATAGACATGTTTACTATATTTTAAATATATGTTGTTTACTTTATGTTATTATATATAATATATTTTTATTTATATACAAACATATGTTTTATGGGTACTTGACTGTGATATAGGTATATACTAGATACATGATACATGCCTATAAAGATGTTGGAACTTTCATCCACCCACATGACACACTACACTTGGAGAATTTTCTTCATTCATCATGATTGATATATGTTACATTGTATTATTATCCCTTTATATTATCAGGTTGTGCTTATATAATAATGATTATACATGTCTATACTCATGTTTACATATTATAAAGTGTTCTATACATACTACACTATAAGACATTTTTAAAAGACATTTTTAGGAACTAGTATGATATGTTTATCTTGGTTGCTTATGTTTCACTTATTCATATCACCACATGGATTTTCTGAGTCTGTTATTATTTTTTAACCTTTTTATTGTTTAACATTTGAAAACGTTCCTTATTTGTTGGAAATAATACCAATGTGTGTTTTTGTTTTGTGAGAGGATATTTTAATATGTTCTACCCTTGAGTGTGCGACATTTGAAATCACCCATTATTTTTGGTATTCTTAGATCCATTTTGCATGACATTACATTATTTTGCATGTTTGTTTGATTATTTTATGATATTGTACTTATTATTTGTAGACATTTACATGATCCATATCATTCATCTTAGGGATTATTGTGATTTCATAATATTAGATTCATTTATACATATAGTTAAAGATGATACTACTATATGTTTATTTATGGCATTATTGATATAGGTATGTCATGCTATCTTATCCTTCTTATATAAGGTGAATATGAGATTTCATTCAAATCACCTTATGTAGGGGGGGTTATTAGTGAAGGAATGTCATAGAGACATGACAACATAGACACAATTGACAGAGTTTCTAAAATTTAATACAGTTTACATGATTAGTATATAAATTTCATTTTGAATATTACTTACTTATAACAAATTTATATAGATTTGTGATAGATATCATAGATAGTTTATAAAACATAGGTTAAATTTTTACAAATACCTCAGATTCAGACATATTAGAGATGTATATTCCATAAAAATGCACAAAATCATAAATACATATATACATACATACATTCATAGATATTTATGCACCGACCTTGCCAAGATACACTAATTGAACATATAGGAGTAGTTACCTCTCTTGATTAGTGTGATAACTATTCAACACCATATATTACCTTGGAATAACTCTAATTTCATAGGATGGTATTGTTATACTATATTACTTGAGTTAGATTTCCTATATTTTCTATATTATGTACATAGTTGACTTGTGGGATTGAGATTGAATTATCTCAGTGGCCTTCACACTCCTCTCCCTTGCACTAGATAGGGGACATAACCATCCTCAAATTCCCTCTTCACATATCCAATTTTTACTTATGAACCTACCTCTCTAATTATTTAACAAGGAAACATCATAACCAAATCAAAGTATTAAACGGAAACATGGTTACATTGACACACAAGTGTATTCCTTCCTTAATCTCTTTATTTTAAAGCACTTTAAATTATTAAATTTCATATTATATTCATTTATTATAATGTAACAAGCCCTTGGTTGCATGTAATACACAAAATACAAATTTAAGGGGGTCTTTAATCAAACAAGAGTATGTTTTGCAAACAAAGGTATACATGCATTTACTTTTATCCTATTAATTTAATCCATATACCTTATTAGATTGAATAGGGTGAGGGGAATGGAGTAAATTTGGATACTCAAATATATTTTTACATGACATATTAGTCTTTTTACACATTCAAATCATGGTTCAAACCTTCATTTCATGACATTTCCTTTACTAGAAGGCTCATGTTCATGATCTTACTATCCCTAAATTATTATTTTATAGTCCAACCCTGATATTATGATGACCAAGATGACTTGTAGCTTATAATATGGATAAACCTAATTTTTATCAAACTATAATAATTACATATCCTTATAAAATTTCTATTGTGTAGGACACTACTCTATATATTAAGATAATAACATCGACACTAGTGTCCCAAATTTAATGTTAGTGTAGCTTCCTCTTAGAAAATCAAGTTTGAAAATATTTAGATATGTATGGTTCAGCCTATGGTATTGATTTAACCATCACGTGAGGTCATTTTAAAAGGTGTTCTACAAATACATATCAGCTACTATTCATATGGATCATAATCAATATATAGTAAACACCTATAAGGCTCACCCTATGATATTGAGAATCATTTGGACAACTAATCTATACTAATTTATTCTTCCCTATTTCCAAATTAGTCATAAGAGTAGTCCTACAACAATTATGAATAATTTAAATAGAATAACTTGATTAATATTTTTCAAGTTATAAGATATATCATGAGATGCACTTGCATATGGCATATTTCATAATTATTCACACACAAGCCCACATAAGAGGGGAAAATGCATCAATATGAAGACATATTCAGAGTATGTGGCTATTTAAGAAGAATTAATTAATATAGGGGTATTTAAGGTTAGATGGAATTCACTTGAGCCCAATAATCCATGTTTTTCAATGTGACACACTAAATTGGAAGACATATGGTATAGAGCAAAAGACTAATACTGGTAACTTTGTGCATGATTCGATATGATAACTTGAAAGGAAAAAAATTAACCTTGATAGATGTATTTGGTTGATCTATAAAAGATTTTGTAAATTTATTTAGATAAAGTTTTTGAAACCATGATAGAATAATCAATGTTAGTTTTCATATTTCAATGATATTATCCCAGATGATAGAATACTAATTTCTAGAATGTAACAAATCAAGGTGAAACATTGGTTTGACTTATTATACATTTGTAACTATTATATCTTCTTTATCATTATTTAATAAGGTAATAATTATTTATTTTTCATATTTGATATATTAGAATATTATTTGGAATTTTACTTTTCTATATTTAGCATATTCTAAGATTCAACATATATATGATAATGTTAGAAATTTGAATTCACTTAATTACCATAATTATAGAATAGTTTACTCCAAAATTTATTAGTATAATACATATAATTAATTAAAAAAATGGTTAAACACTCCTATATATTTTAATTCATAGAAATGGAAAATAGACAAAGTAAGGGTAAATATGTCAAGAATAAACATTATCCAAAACTAATGATTGATTTTATGTGTCTAAATTTTCCATAAACTTTATTACTATGATGTGAAAAGTTAAATTAATAGAGTATATTAGATGCAAATAAATGTATTTTAATTTGAATATTGATTGTGAAATATTCCTTAATGTAAAACATATAATAGTCCCATTGAATTTAATATTTTATCAAATTAAAAAAATATGAAATTTTAAATTTATTATTTTTAATTTGAAAAGAGTGCAAAGATAGTAAGTAATATAATTTATTTGTAACTTAGTTATGGTTAAATGTGAATTATCAATAGTTTTGAAAATTGGAACAGTGGTGAATCTCTTAGATTATGTATTTCTATGTATTTCTCATTTTCTAAAATATTTACTAGGCATTTCATCTTTTTTCTAGTTTCTCCTCTGTGTGGATTTATCCACATTGATTAGTTAGGCTAGTTTATCATTTTTCCTTGCCTAAATATGAGAGGGCTGCCCATCATACCAACATATCATTTTGAATAATAATTTATTTTCATCTTCATGTGTGATTAATGAACTCAAAACTATCAAGAACAAAAAAATTACCAATAGGCCAAGTTCTTGAAACAATACTCTTCCACAAAGCCCTCTAGAAATGACTTAGAAATTTTGTGTCTCTATCTGAAGTAATAATTTTTGAAACATGTAATCTCACAATATCCATAAAAAATATTTCTACAACTCTAGTGGCACCATTGGTTTGTCTATAGTAACAAAAATTGAATCATTATCTCTATGTGTGTTTGGTAATAGAAACATAAAATCCATACTTAAATATATCCATGGCCCTCTTATAACTAGTAATGGCACGTATAGTCAAATATTATATGCATGTCCTTTATCCACCTAAAATATTCATCACATTGAATCATACCTTGTCATATTGCTCTTCATCATTGGCCAAAAATTCTTTTTCTCCAGCAAATCTATTGTCTTCATCTTAGCAAAATGCCCATCTAAACCACCACTATTCAATTCTCTTATTATATTATCTTGTAGAGACACAACTATAATGCATAATTGTTTCCCTTTGAAGAGATAACCTTCTTCATAAGATACTCTCATTGAATAATATTTATCCCACTTGGTAATGGATTCCTGTATTGTTTAACTATATTATTAAAATATGGATTAGTGTGATATAATTCTTTGATAACTTCAAATCCAACTACTTCACTCACCATACTAGTTAATAATGCTACTCTCTTGCTCAATGCATCAACTACTTGATTTTATTTTCCTGATTTACATTTCAACATAAAAATATACCCCTATAAGAAAGAAACACACTTTGAATTCCAACTATTCAAATTCTTTTTTATATTTATATACTTCAAAGCCTCATGATCTATAAATAGGATAAATTCCTTAGGCACCAAGTAATGCCATCAATGTCTTAATGCTTATACAATTGCATAAAATTCAACATCATAAATATAATACTTTGTCCTTACCTCATTCAATTTCTCACTAAAATATTCTATTAGCTTTCCTTCTTAACTCAACATAACACCAATTACCACAAACAAAGCATCAAAATTAACCTTGAAAACTTTTTAAAAATTTGATAATGCTAGAATTGGTCTTTCTATAATCTTTTTCTTTAAAATTTCAAAACTTTTTTGTGGATACTCTACTCCATGTAAATTCCTTCCCTCTCATGCAACCTGTTATTACTGCCACAATACTATTAAAATTTTTAATAATTTTTTTTGTAAAAAGTTGATAGACCATGGAAAATTCTTACCTCTGTAATGCTTCTTGGAATAGGCCACTCAATAATTGCCTTTATCTTTTATTCATCCATTTTCACACCATCTTCTAAAAGTACAAATCCCAAAAATACCAAACTATTTTGCATAAAATTTCACTTCTTCAAATTTGCATAAAAATTCTCATTTCTTAACAAATCCATTACCATTCTCAAATGTTGTAAGTGTTCTTATTTAGTCTTATTGAATATAAAAATATCATCAACATAAACAACCATAAACTTACCAATATATTCTCATATAAATTTATTCATCACCCTCATAATTGTTATAGGTGCATTAGATAATCTAAATGGCATCACCATCCACTCATATAATCCATCCATAGTTTTGAATGCAATTTTCCACTCATCTCCTTCACAAATTCAAATAGGATAATAACCACTCCTTAAATCAATCTTCATAAAATATTTTGGTCATGTGCTTAAGCACATTCATCATATTATCCAAATGAGGTATAAGAAACTTATACTTTATTATATTTTATTAATTACTCTACTATCCACACACATTTTCCATCTTCCATCTTTCTTTGGAGTTATCAATGATGGTATTGAACATGGAATCATACTCTCTCTTATCTCCTTCTTCCTTAGCAATTTAGTAAATTGTGTATTTAATATAACATGTTTTTTTGTACTCATCCTATAAGCTACTTGATTGGGCAGAGTTGATCCTAGAATCAAATCAATATGATTCTATATATCTCTCTTTGATGGTAAACCGTCTAGTAACTCATCACGCATAACATTTACATATTATTTTAGCACTCTTACTCCTTTTATTGGTATTTACACTATTTCTATTTCTTCATTATTTTTTACTAATGCATAAAAGTAACCTTCTACCTTCATATCTTGGATAAAGTATCTAGTAGAGAGAATTCTTTGTGTCTTTTCTTCCTCTTTAAGGGGTAACAAAACTACCTTTGTACTGCCATTCTAAAAATTGTACATGTTCTTTGATCTATCAAGAATTACCTTCCTATAAAATTACCATGGTCTTCCTAATAACACATGACATGCATCCATCACAATAACATCACACCATATTTCATCATTATAACTCTTTCCTATAGAAAACTTGATTAAACACCTTTTACCTACTATAACCTTATTCATTTTCCTAAACCATTTTTTTTTTAAGGATTAGGATGCTTTTCACATTGTAGATTTCATATCTCTATCATTTCTTTAGAAACCATATTTTTGCAACTACCACCATCTATAATTACTTTGCATACCTTTCCAACCGAAGTACATCTTGTTCAAAAAATATTTGATCACAACGATGCATCACCACCTTCTTTATTCTCCAATTGATCCTTTCTTGGAATGACCATGGTTCTTCTCATCATGAGATTTTATCTAACATCATTTGGTACAACTTTAGTATTTTCCTCTTATATTTCAACCTCAACTAGATTTATTGTTAGGCAATCTTCTTGACTCCTTTATTGATCTTGATAGTGTGGACACTCAATTTTTTTTCCATTATTTTCCACATCTATAACATATATAAGATCTATGTTGATTTAAAAACTATCCTCTGTAAAATCCTCTTTCTCTTTGTTGGTATTGAAACCCTTGCCTATTATCATCTTGCCTTTCTATACCACATGATGATTGACCTTTGTTATCATTAATGTCACCTATAGTGGCATTAAACCCGCTTCATCCCCTTATTGGATGGGATATGCCTCTTTTTAGACCAATAGATATCTTTCGAAAATTCTATAATTTTTGTTTTTCTTCTACCTTTAAAGCTAATTGATAAGCCTTCTACATGTTCAGTATTCTATGCATACTTAATTCATATTGAATAGAAAATTTCAAACCATTTACATAACTTGCAGCCATCTAGTCTTCTATTTCATCATGCTCCACTCTTATGGAAAGATTATAAAATTCATCTATATACTATTGTATACTGTGATCATTTTGTCTCAAATTTTGAAATCTTCTATATCGGGTTTGTGCATAATCCATAGGAAGAAATTTTTCCCTTAGCTTCTTCTCCATCTTTTTACATGAATCAATATTATCTTTACCTTTTCTCTATCTCTTTTTTCAGGTGATCCCACCAAATCATTGCATGACCTTTCAATTTCATGCATGTAAACTTTACCTTCCTGTCTTCTCTCAGAGTCTTCCACTCAAAGAACTTCTCAACCCTATTCATCCAATGTATCAACTCCTCTAGTTTTAAACTACATCCATAATCTAAAACATCAACCTTGATTCCTTCATTTTTTCCTTTTAAATCCTTAACCATCCTCTCTTCCATTTATGGTGGCTCCTTTTATTGTTATTATTCTTGGTAATCTTATTCATCATGATTAGTGTCTTCCTCATTACCACCCTATCTTCTTTGTTTATTGGTGATAACCTTTGTTAATTGTTAAACTTGCCTCTGCAACTCTTGTATAGTCTATTTTATCTTTGAAACACCTCCTCATCCTATTTTCATTCTTTACTCTTCCATGTTTCAAACCTAGATCTGATATGAAATAATTTACCCAAAACTATCAAGAACAAAAAAATTACCAATAGGCCAAGATATTGAAACAATACTCATAATTGATTTGTATTTATTTCTTGAAATAATTACAAACCCAAACCATGGTTAAATAATCCTTAAATTATATTTTAAAGTTGACATTTAAAATTAGAAAAACTCTAAAATATAAAAAAATGTTTATTTTTAGGAGTCACTATTTATAGTAAGTTTTGCATGCAAGCGTGCGTGGCTCTAAAAATTTATTTAAATAACCTAAATACTAAAATAAGCATATGGGATGAAATTCAATAGAAGTTGACTTTTGGTTCTGAAAATATATAATTTATAAAAATACAAAATTCCCCAAAAAATCATTAAATGTTAATTTTAGACCATCAAATGATTACGTTTGGCCTCAAAATATATATCAAAATGAAATCTAAAGGGATATATTGGCTTAAGATATAATCAAAAAATTTGATACAGTAATTTAGGCATGTGGAAGAGCTCAAATGGAGTTACGAGTCTAAAGTTGTTATCTAAAGGGATATATTGGCCTCTAGAAGGTTTGCCTATTTTTCCTACATCATTGATGCTATTATTGCTAACTCTTTAGATAATTGATACATGGAATGTTTTTACCATACCTAACATGGTACCATAACCTTCAAGTATTATAAACATTCGTTTGTAAGCTCATTGTAATATTTTTTTAGATATTTACACTATGTAGGATTTATGGAGAATGATGTGGAATTAGAATTTGGTTGTATAACTACTACAAGGTGTTTTTTGTGTCTTTTATAATACTTGTATATTCCTCCCACCTTCCTATCCTATCATTTTTCATGAAGGTTTGTTTAAAGATTTTAGGTTGAATAAAATTTGAAAGAGGTTGCATATTGTTGCTCACCATTCTACACTCCTAAGTATTCTACTGTACTATGTTAGGAGGAGGAATTTATGACGATGCATTATTATTTTCTAGTAGGAGATCCTATCCTCCATCCCTATCCCATCACCAATAAATTTTGGCACTATTAATTTTGGCACAACCTGCTTGGATATTTTTGTACATTTGTCTTGGAAGAAGATTAACAAGAGACTATTATTTCTCTATAGTGAGTTTAAAGAGGACTATGCTTAGGGATATTTATAATGATTTCACTTAGGGAGATCTAATATATTCAAGCATACATGATCCATTTATTTCTTTTATGGTATGTATGGAGCACAAAAGTCTGCTTGGTGGTTTTTGCATTGGAAGGAGATTTATATTGAAGAGTGTGTTAGAGATACAGTTTGGAGGTTCACGTTAAGAATAAGATTGGTCTAAATTTATTTTGGATGTCTAAAACTTCTAACTATCCTTATATCTATATTGATCATGATATATAAACTCCTTGTAACCCATTCTTCTTGGTCCACACCTCCATATACCATGTTGGGTCATTCTTCAAGTTGTCATTCTCTTGGCTAGCTGCCTTAGATTTTGGCAATGTTTTTTCTTCCACATGATGATACAATAACACCATCTAATATAATAATATGTTATGCCTTAAAATGTATTTTGAGAAATGTATTTTTTATTATATTTCTAAATAGCTATATCTTTTATCTTAAGTGGCACGTTTTTTCCTAAAAATGTATAGAGGTAACTAGTAAGGACTCTTTCACATTGGATTGATTTATAACATTTATGTTTTAATTATAGTTCCAAAAAGTGGTTGGAATCCTACCTTAATCTTCATTTTTGTCACTAAAATCATTTTATAGTGTCTTTTTCAATTTTTTGACCCATTTAAAGGAATTTAAAAAGCCTATAACTTTTAAACCATAACTCAAATTTAAGTTCTATTTTTTTCAAAAGAGTATGATTTTAAACTATATATTTATTGATGTCATCATTTTTTTTAAAAATCACTAATTTTATAAAGTTCAAAAACTTTGGCCGGGGGGGGGGGGGATTAATATATTATTTTTGTGGGTTAGCTTGATGTTAATTTATGCACCTTTTTGAAATATTTCTACTCTTTAGTTATTCACTATCATGGATTTTGCTTCTAGTATTTATCATTTTGATACTTTGACTATAAAAAATTACCATACATGGAGACATCGAATATAAATAATCATAAAACATAAAGAATTATGGTTGCTAATAAATGAAATTCAACCACAGTCCACAAGAGAGTTTGAAAATTTTTAGCACCAATGTATGATTGAAGAGTGAATGGGATTTATAGTGACTTATGTGAGTGATAGGTTTTTGTTTCATTTGGATGGGTGTGATATTCCATTAAAAATGTGGGCTAAGATGAAGGGTTTATTTTTGAAAGTAGATCACATGTGAGCTATGCAACTTGAAGTGGAGCTTACTCTACTCAATCCAAATGACTTTACCTCTATTTTAGACTATCTCACTAAGTTTATGCATTTGTTGACATAGTTGAAGGGGAGTGGATGAGATAAAAAAGATGAAAAGTGTGTGCACTTGATTTTGTCTAATTTATGTGGTTCATTAAAATATTTACTTTTATATTTTTCTCTAACATGGATGCCTTAGGTGCCACATTCAAAATTCTAGATTTATAATCATTTTGTGAGAAACTTACTAGAGATGAACCTAAAGTATCTCAATATGAGTTTTACACCTCTCAAAAAGTATTAATAGCATCACATCCTAAAAGAAAAATAAAAATAAATAATAAGAATTATAAAACTCAATGCACCTAAGCCCAAAACCAACACATCTAAACCGAAATCATCTTCCAAATCCCATCAAAATTCTAACATATCATGATCCTATTGTGGGTGAACTGGTTATGAGGAGTCTAGGTGTTTTAAGATAATTTAGCCCCTAGAGGATGCTATCAAGAAAAACAATATTTTTTTCTCCACTCTTATATTTCATGAGGATATGAAATCACTTAATTTTATCGATAGATCACATCCACCTTTTTCAGATACTTGGGTTCTAGATTTTGGTGTTTCACACCATATGACTTATTCTAAGGAGTACTTTTTATATCTTGGTTTGAGTTCCACTTCCAACATTGAGGTTTTATATTAATATTTCATTTATCTTAAGGGAAATCCTGACATACAACTATATGGTGTCTAAATTAATGATACATTAAATTCTCTAGACATCACCACCAATCTACATTTAGTTTATCAGATTTTACATTTTGGTCATGTTAAAATAGTTACTTTCACACCGCATGGTGTTAAAGTTTGAGCTTTATTAGATCCATGCCCACTTATTTCACATGGTGTTAATGATCATAGTTCTTCAATCTATTATTTTTAGGGCTTTTATGATAATCCTCCTATAGGGACATGTTTAGTTTATCATGCATATTTAGAGAGTGAGATTTGTCATGAGAGATTTGGACATCTCAATTACAGATATTTGGATTTGCATAGTTACAATATGGTAGAGAGTATTCCTATAGTTTATTACCTTGATGGAGTTTTCCTTGGTTTTTCATTATGGAAATAACATGAAGATATATTTCCTAAGGGTATGTCCATGAGAGCTTCTTTACCACTTGAGATTGTGCACAGTGATTTGATGGTCTTTCCTACTCCTTTTAATAGAGCTTAGTATGCAATTAATTTCATTGATAATTTCTCAAGGTGTACTTGAGTTAATTTTCTCTAGTAAAATATTGATGTATTTTCTCACTTTAAAATATTTAAGGATTTGGTTGAGAAATATTATTCTAGTTGTATAAAGAACATTCACATAGATAATGGGAGGGGGTACTTTAATTGAGAGTTCTATAATTTTTTGGTAACTCATGATATTGTTCACCAACATTTTGTTGCACATACTCCAAAATAGAATGGCTTATAAAAATGGAAGAACCTAACATTGAATAATATGGCCAAGTGCATGATGCATTCACAGGATTTACCTCCTATATATAGGGAAGAGGAAGTTAGTTGTGTTAATTACATTCAAATCTATGCACCACATAGAGCACTTGAGAATTTAACTCTAGAGGAGGTTTAGTCTAGAACCAATCCTGATGTCTCATTTTTTAATTCTTAGGGAGCCATGCTTGGGTGTTTACACCAATGAATAAAAATAAAGCAATAGATAAGAAGAGCAAAAAATTTATTTTTTAAATTATTGAGAGGACATGAGTGCTTATCATATTTTACATATTGATACTCATGATGTGCATTTTTTAACACATGTAATGTTTGATGATCATTTCACATCTCATGATTCCTCATATCCATCCATGCATTATTCTTCTTTTGGTGATTCATCACCTCCTATTAAGGATTAATTCTTTGAGAATCCAGTTCAAGAGATTCCCAAGGAAGTTATATGAGTTGATTATCCTACTCACATCGATGCTTCTATTATTCTTAGGTGTGATCATTCTAAAATTTTTGAGGTAACACCTTTTATACTGGATCTTCCACCCACTCAAGATCATCATACACATTCTACAGGCACTGTAATTTTGTGTCAGGCATTCTCTTGGGATTCACATTCTTTTTCGTAGGCCAATGAGATATAAGAGTGAGATTATGTAATGGTAGATTGGTATTCTTATTTGATGAAGAATCATAATTAGGATTTGGTATCTCTTCCTAAGGGAATAAATTTGTTTAGGTGAAAGTGTATTTATTGCACCAAGTATGAAATTGATTGGTCCATTGATAAGTATAAGGTATGTCTTGTTTCAAAGTAGTTCTTACGAGTCTAAGGTATTGACTACTCTAAGACTTTCATGCACATTGCCAAAATGTGTTTTGTTTCACCTTAGAATTTCCTTTGTTGTATCACATGGTTGGCAAGTGTATCCGATGGATGTTAAGAGTGACTTTTTGCATGGATATTTATAGGAAGAAATCAATATGAAGAATCTTGTTGGGTTTTTTCATGATTATTCTCTTGTTTGTCAACTTAGGAGGTCTCTCTAAGGACTCAAAAATTAACCACAAGATTAGTATGAGAAGATGGATTATTTTATTCTCTTCACTAGAATTATTCACTACCATTCATATACCATAGTGTATATCTAATGTATTCAGGATGACATTATTATACTAGTCCTATATGCTGATGATCTAATTCTCACAAGCAGCTCGTCTTCTCTGATTTATGCTATTTGGTAGGGCATTTTAACATAATTTGATATGAAATTTTTTGGTATTTTTGACTTATTACTTGGTTTACATGTTTCATAGTCAGATACAAGGATTTATCTAAGTTAGGAGAAATACATCCTTGATCTTCTTTAGAATTTTTAAAACTAAGTCATCCTTTTTAGTTTTTATTGACTCTCATTTCCATTATACTACTCCAATTTGTAATCCTACATTGTATATGAAGATGGTTAAGAGTTTTATGTATTTGTCCCATACTTACCCCAACATTTTATTTGTATTTACAATTCCATCTAGGTTTGGACATACCCCTAATGATAGTAATTGAAAAGTTGCCAAGAGGATTTTATGATATCTTTGATCTATTACTCATTTTAGATTACACTACACAAAGGTTTATAATCAGTTAATTATGTACAATGATTCAGATGGGTAGGTTATCTTGATTATAATAATTCCACTTCTAGTTACATCTTTTATCTTGGCTATTCATTTATTACATTGTTGTGTAAGAAGTAATAGGCTATTACACTTTCATCTACAAAATATGAGTAGAGGGAAGTAGTTACAATGAGTTAATAGATTTTTTGGATTGATCTATTGTTGATAGATTTTCGTTTCATTTAGGATTTAATTACTATACTTTTTTGTGATAACTAGAGTGAAATTCATGTATCTCATAACCTAGTTGAGCCCTAGTGGACAAAGCACATTGAGGTACATATGTACATCATTCATCAACATATTTAGGATAGAGATTTGATCTTGGAGTACATTTTGACTTAGTAATAATTTTTAGATGTATTCATGAAGAATTTTGCATAACCTCATTTCCTTGAGTTGCATGACATGCCTAGGGTTTCAAAAAATTTCCTTGGGTAGTGTTCACAAGGATATCTTCCTTATTTGTTTCATGAATACAAATTATAAATGAGTACCTTATTAGCCCTAGTTTTTTGGAATAATACTATGAATAGGCCACTATTTATTTTTTGTCTATTACTAGCCTCTATATTCATTTGAGGGGGGTGTTAGAGTATGTATTTCTATGTATTTCTTTTGTTTTCTAGGCTATTAGATACGTATTTCATCTTTTTCCTATTTTATCTTGTGTGTGGATTTATCCCACATTATTTAGTTAGATTACCTTCTAGTTTTGCCTTGCCTAATTATTCAATGTCTTCCTATTTTATTAGTATATCATTCTAAATAATCATTTGACTTCCCTTGTTATACATCTCATTTATTTGGAACTTCATGTGCGATGTTATTGTTGCTAACTCTTAATATCTTAGATTCTTGGAATGTTTTTACCATTCCTAAAAGAACCATGGAAAATTTATAATGATTAGGTCTCTATTTTATAACCTTTGAATGCTCTTAACTTAGATGGATTGTATGATCCAACTCTCTTTTGATTGTATTGAATAGTCTACAAAACATTTGATGGGATAAAATTATGAAAAAATAGAACTTTAAATATTTAAAATTTTCTACCATAGATGTTGATTGACACTAGAATTTAATGCATCCAACTCACCACTGATATTAGTCACACTAGTATAGACATACCTAGATTTTATCTATAACTGTACATCTTTAAAGCTTTAAAACTTGAAAGTTGATAATTTAGAAAATTCCATTGTATAAAAGTGAACATGAAAGAATATTTTGATCCCACATATATTTAATGTAATCATAATTTAATTTTAATCTATATATTGAAACTTTTGAACTATTTCATGTTTATAAACCTTTTGAAAATTTATTCACTTTTTGAAACATTTTAAAAAAATTTGTAGCTTTCAAACTTGTCACATTTGAATTGTTTTGAAACTTGAAATTTGAAACTTTAGGAATAAGTGCACATTCATGACATATTCCCACATTATATAAGATTTTGAACCATATTTCCAATTGAAAACTTTATATTGCCATAAATCTTAAAAAACACACAAAGATTGAATGTTATAATTAATCATGTTATGATACCCCCTTTCATAGATGGCATCATATCATGTAAGTCACTTGTATCAAAAATAAAACATATGTGAAATATATATCACTTTTAATATTTTAAATAGACAACATTCATAGTGTTGAATATACCACTGAATATTGCATTTTTTAATCATGTGTTATAAATATATATTTATTGAATAATGGAATCAATATATGTATGATAAAATCATGGTGCTAGAGTAGGCATATAATATATAAGTGACACATTATATTTATCATGGATGTATAGTAATATAAATATAATGCATGATATGAATATTGAAATCAAAGTATCAAGCAAACAACATAAAATCAATGTCATGCAATGTCATGTAATTTTCATAATATGTCATGCATAAGGTGTAAGTGGAAATGTAAAAGGGATGTGTAACATGTAACATAACACATAAGTAAAAGGGACACATATAAATGGCATGATAATGGCATATAATTAATAATTTTAACACACAAAACTAAGGGAAACAAAAAAAAAATCAAGAAAAAATCTTCACTTCATGTAAGAAGGTAAGAATGCAAATAAAAACATGGATAAAATAAGAATAGTATACATCTATCATATGTATGAGTATGAATTCTAGAAAGAATAATATCCAATGTAATACATTTTTAAAGTATGAATGAGTAGCAAGGAATTCATATTACATGTAGATTAACATGGTAAAGAGTTCGTGGATACATACAATTTTAAAAAGTATTTATGAATAAAAAATATATGCCCCCAATATAGCAAGGTTGATAGGTAATAAGGGAATATTTATATAAAATAATCATGTGAAATTATATCATGTATCACACTAAAGTACCTTGTGATAAATTTTGTGTACTAAAATATGTAATATACTATATATGAATAAAAAACTTATGAAAATAAGTAAAATAATAACATTTTAAAATATTTTGGGTCTTGTCATTGATGTTTTGAGAATATTTTAATTTTTTTAATTTTAATAATATATTTATTTTTAGAAAAATTAAAATATATGAAATCTAAATGAGATTTTTTTAATAGGTGATTAGAATCAATGTTTTTAAAATTGAGGAAGTTGGAAGGATTCAAACAATGCTAAATAAGGTGTAAAATCATAACACTCTAAGAGGGAAGGAACTCAAGGTGTGACCAATGTAAATATAACTTTGAATCATATAAAAGTAGTTCATATGTGTATAATATGTAGGAATGTTCCTACTCATAAAATGGGGAAGAAGATAAATTTGCTGATGTAAAAAGTAACAAGATTAGATCAATCAAGTGACTTAGGGTGTAATGTACTTGATACTAATAAACTAGAGTGCCATATAGATAGTTGTTTTATGTTGTTTGAATTAAGTTAAAAATAAAGTGGATAAGTAAAAAATGTTAAAATTAATCCAAGTGGCTAAAAACTTCTTGGACAAGTTATAGAAGAAATATTAAAAAAGTAAAAATCTATTAAAAATTAAAACTAAAAAATTTATCCAATGATATTAGTTATGGGCTTGTATGTATAACCTATGGAATGATATTAATTATATATTTATAATGAATGATTTTCAACTATAGATGGATATAAATATGAGTAAGATCCATATGTTGAAATATAACGCTCTTAAAATCTACTCATATGCTCATGTATACATGTATAATCATGTGTGGGAGAATAATAGGAAACATCTTTTACCTCTACATGTTTTCCCTTATGAGATGGAGGTATATTTTATATGTTTATTTATTCTTAGAATATTTTATCATATTACATGAAATAAAATGAATATGCTCATGTGAACCTATATCATGCTCATAAGTGGATGTAGCAACTAATTCCATAATATGTTTGTGCTCATTATAAGTTATAATGTGATTTGGATATATATATTACGTTATATAATATTTATGTAAACTATTGAATTACTATGTTTCAAAATACTTTTATGAGGTAATTATTATGTTAGCAGAGGTTCCTAGAAAAATCCAAAACATGCTAGTTATAGTGATAACTTACACAATTAATAACAAAAAATCATAATTTATTGTAATCTAGATTGAATCCAACCATTATTAGACTAAGATGAGATAATTATATGAAGAAATGAAAAATTAATATACATAAAACACTCTAAACAAAATATACAAATAAAAAATTAAAACATACATAGGATTCACTACGCATAGATAATAAGTAAAAGATGCATAGGTAAACCATTCAAAACATTGTATTAGTCTCTATCACATGCGAAACCATTCTCAATTAAAACTAAGAACTATTTATAAAGATTTTACAAAAAGTTAATCTCTTCATATTACAGCATTTTACTATGCCAAAAGGAAAGGACTTCACATTTTGAGATCAAATTCTATTCTATCAAAGGTGGAATGCATAAAAAAATTATATGAAAGACAAAAGTGTGTGTTATGCACACATGGTAGTTGAATATACATTGATATTTATCAGGGAAAATTTCATACTTTACACTATGGATTTAATTTGTTGTCTCATCATGAGACAAGGTCACAACAAAATACTTTGCTCTAAAGATGAAGTAATTAGCTAGAAAAGAGAGTCACAATTATTGCTCCAGGTGTTGTTTTACTAATTTTCACCCTTTGTGCTCTACTTAGTCATATTTTTAGGTTTTAAAATAAGTAGCATAATATCATAACACCCTTTTGTATTTTGAATAGAATAACATAACTAGGTGGCTTCCCTTTATGGGTATTAAACCATCCTAGCCCCACTCCTTATACTTAAGTCTCTCTAACTAAATTGTGAAAAACATGTGAAAACTACAAAATTATAGTGAAAAATAACTATTATGTAGCTGGTGGTTTACTTTTAATAGGTTTTATAGTAGTATATTATGGTTTTGGTTTTAGTTATATTATGGATGAATTAATCAATTATGCATAATATAGTGGTGGAAATTATTATTGGGTGTCTACTTCTGGCTTTGTGGCTATATTTTTTTATTGTATGACCTACTAGAGATGCTATGGTGGAATGAATTGATGCTCACATATAGACTAGCCAATAGATGAATTGATCCTAGAAGGATCTTTCTAAAGCATCTTCTAGTTTGTTATCAATTCCTTCACCATAGTAAGCATTATGAGTATCAATACCTTGCATACCATCAATTTCTAAAAATATTGATATTATGTGATAGTAATAATTTATTTAGCATTAAAAACCTTGATATGGGTATCGATAACCAACTCATATAATAGATAAGCATGCCTTTGAGCTTGTAGCCTAGAAAATATAGTGCATAGAGTCTCATTGTGCCAACCCTAAAGTTTTTCCATGGTAGTATCCATATAATATAATAATTGCATTAGAGAATTACTCATCACATTATAAATAACTATTTGAACATCCATTATATCTTTGGATTTGTGTGTTGTAGTAAACTTAGGTTGAGTGATAACCAATGAATTGTTAAGTTGTTGCCTCTAATTAAACATCCTTTGTGCTATACATCTTTCTTGCTACATAACGGTATCTAAAAATTTATCATATTATTTAATCATTTCATTGATTATCTATTTATCTAATTTTATATTATACGCTTATGATCTTAGTGATTTTAGGTGTTGTACATCCATATAGTCCATTGTGAGTTGATTCAATAAAGATAAGTTCTTTTTATTTAGAAATCACATGGTCACCTAGGACTTGTGTAACCAGTGTGGGATAAATATTATTAATTATTGAGTGTGAATTTGTAAATGAATGACTCAATTCTAAATTGTAGCCTTATAAAAGGAATACTTATTGTTCTAATTCTAAATTCTTTTGCTAAATTACCTATTTAAATGTAGTTGCATCTTCAATTTTTTAGGTTAGAGGCAACTTGGAAACATCCAAATATTTTTAAACTGTAGTGGTATAAAGGGCCATGGGCATGGTTGGAGTCACTATAGGAGTCAACATGAATTAGGACAAAGAAAAATAAAATATGGTGCTCTTATTGGATGATGTTATAACATCTCATAACCACTAACTAGGGATTTCAAGTTTTATCTATGAATCCTCCTCCTGTGTACCTCCCTATATCACCTATTTTTATATTCTATGTGCTCTCCTTCTTCTTTAGTTTTGGACTCCTTATATTTTTTGGATTAAACATTAGTTTTATCCTTAGTATTATCATCTACCATAAAGGATTTAGATTGTGCCTCAGCCTTACCTTTTGCCTCCATGTCAGCTTTAGCCTTGGCCTCATCTTTATATTTAGCTTTGTCTCTGGCTGCTTATTCTTTAGATCTAGAATTGGCTTATTCATAATTAATGTGATTCTTTTATTTATCAATTTTTTCTTCTTGATAATTTTATTTTTCCATTTTTTCCTCCTAATTTTATTATGTAGCTTGCGATTCTTTATGTTTTCATGCTACCCTTGTTATTTTTAATAATAGAGGGATAGGTTGAGTGATGTTGACCCAAAGGTCTTAACCTCCCTGATTGGGCACTTGGTAGGTACACACTACATTCTTGAATATTAATTTATTTTATTCTACTTTCTCATAATAGTAATTATAAAGGTCCTTCAATATGGACTTTAGAACCTCTTACCCCTCAACTCCAAACTCTACTAGGTTGCACTCACCTACAATATTTAGAACATCTAGATTGTCCATCGTGGATTTTTCATGATAGGTTTTCTTCTTTAATCTTGGTGGTGAGTCTCTTCATGTTGGTTCCATTTTCTTGACTTTATAGTGTTATGATGGACACACTAATGGTTATAGTGGGGCCTATGGTTCCACTTGTGGTTGTGTTTGTATTTATTTTGGAATGGTTTTTTATTCACCTAGAGGCATGGAATGCAAAGGTTTCAATGACCTCATATATAGGGATTTTTAGCATCAAAATTTTGCTTATGCATTCAACTTAGTGATGAATAATGTTAGTAAATTCACAATAAGATTGGCTAACTTGTGCACTTTGATTCGTAATCCATTGTGAAATTGATGCATTCTACCCTAGATATTGTAGTATATCTTAGGATATTCTAGGATGTGAATTGATCAAGGTTATGCCTAAAATCCACCATGTGTTGAATATCCCTAGTTGTTCATATTATTTTCTTTCTTTGGTCCAAAAAATGTTTCCATAGTATTTTCCTTCTTTGGTCCACATAGTTTGTAGTCAAGTTGACTAGTCCATCCAATGATTTCCACTACATAAATAAAATAAGCACAACCAAAAATTGATATTAAAATTCCTCAATGGTTCCCATGAGTATCTTCTTAATATTTTTGGTTATTTTTGAGGCCAAAAATGCAATCCAATTGAAGTCTTCATGTAGATGTATCATGCGATACATAATACCTATAACCCCTTTTGTTGCCTACATAACATGTTTTTTTCTTAATAAAACATTTTAGTAATTCATTCAACTATGATACACATCGAAGAACCATCTATCAAATTAATTGGTATCCTTCTACATGCCCTTATCACATGGTAAATTTTAGTGGCCCATATAGAAATAAACTTGGAATTTTTTTGTCAAATCTATATGTATGTCTTTAAAAATTTTGGAAAATTTTAACATGTGGTGTTTAATTTAAAAGGAAAATGGTTCAATGAATCATAATAGGGTTAATATGTTAGAAGGGCGTGTGACTAGATAGAGAACCCATAGATGGATTACACCATATTTTTATGTTTGTCACACCTATTTTTTTATTTAATGATAGAGTTGATGGTGAATTTTAATAATGTTACATAATGATAATTATTATATCATATGATAATAATGCTATCAAATGACAACATTGCTATCATTTGATAGTAATATTATTGAACAAAAAATGTTATTGTTTGATAGTAATATTATTGAATGGAAATAATGTTTTTATTTTGTAAAAATGATACCAAATGATAGTAATGCTATCAATAAATAATAATTCTATAATTTGAAAACATTTTTATTGAATGATGGAGATTATTTTTAAACAATAGCATTGATGTCATTTGGTAGTGTTATGTTCATTCAGTGACATTAATACCAAGAGACAACATTTCCATAATTTGGAAACATTATTGTCATTTGATAATATTACTATAGTTTAACAACTTTGTTGTCACTTGGAAACATGTCATTTAACACCATCACCTGACACTTCCTTCATCCCTTTCAAGCTACTAAAATTTGTCCTCATGAGTATATGAATAGATGCTTATTTGAATATAATACTGAATTGGATCATATTAACTTTAGATGGAATGATAAACTATATTTATATGTATTAAATTTATTTTAAATGGTACGTGAGTTGAATAAGAAAAAAAAATTACACCTAGATAATTTAGGCAAATCCACATAATTCACCACACACTAAAAATAACTAAATGATAATTATAAAATTGAAATATTCATGAATTATCAAAGAATAGCCACTAAAATTTACACTACCTTCTCCTATACTTATCCTTGGATTCATAATGTTTTGGTGGAGTGGTGGAATTATAAGGGAGAAGGGATTTTCTACAATTTGGGAGGCTTGTTGTTCATTCCATAATATGATTATTGATCTACATTGTAACATCCTTAGCCAAGTGAATAGTCCCTTTGTTATACCTATTTGTATACTGAAAACTACCTCATCTAGTTATCAATATCTATACAACTGAGCCCTGTAGTCAATGTGGGATAATTAAGGCTCTTTCTTATGTAGCTTCCTATAGGCCAAGAGTAAGCATATTATATTCTACTTAGTCAATGAAGTTGAATGGGTAAAGGTCATGATGTTTGGTTTTCCTTAGGGTAAATCCAAACCCCAATTCCACTTTTTTTGAATTAGTCAGTGGGATCAATAATTGAGTTTAATCTATAGTTGTTGATTTGATCTTGTTCAAACACATACTTCACTTGGTTTGGCTTGGTCGAATATTATTTGAATAGATAGTTGTTTTGAATGTAAATTCAAATTCACTTATCAGTCTAAGTGTGTAACATTTTTATGTTATCCATTCCCTTTGTTATATATATTTTTACACCTAAATCAATATAAATGAGAAGTTTAAATGTGCTTAAGTGATTTTGCATGAGCTTACCTCCCTAATTAATATTAATTAGATGTTATTTGATACATGATAGATACCCTTTTCCATAAATTTTATTTTATACATGCCTTGTTAGATAGTTAATTTGTCTTAACATCCTTTAATATATCTCAATATAATAAAGTGCCTTATAATAAATAGTATTGAATGACCTTTTCTATCCTTTGTCCTTACTTATCTTGTTACCATCTACTTCCAAGACTTAATTAATGACCATAGTGTAGTTATTACTGGTTGTCCTTCCTTCAAACTACCTTTATGAATCAATTGTAGTTTATGATGCTCACTCTTAGAGATCTATTATAATATTTTACAATCTAAATATTTCACTATATAAACACTCTAATCCTTAAAAAAAATAACATTAAACAAAAACCCTAATCTATATGGTGCTACTTGGCACCCTTTTTGTTTAGCATCGACAATGATAAAGAGTAATGATGATAACGCTAAAGCCTATAACCATTAACATGTCATATTAATATGGTTCCCTATATATCTTTTCACATAATCATATCTTTTGAGAATTCATGAATAATATATGGTCCATTTCATCTATTGTACAGTTTTCCTGGGAGTGCTTTAAATCTATTATCATATATAGTATCATTTATTCTAGATGAAATTTCTTAGATTATAAGTTATGATCATGCCATGCCTTTTGAATTAACTTATGTATTTCTTGTGTGTATTTTACCTATTTTTACATTCATCCATTATAACCAAGTGCATTAGTCTTTACCTTAGGGAGTCTTAGTTGCCTAACCTCATAACCATTTTAATGTTTATACTCATAATAATGTACTCCATAGGCATTATGCTTCAAGACCATAGACAAGATGAAAGGGAGTGAAACATATGGCTCACTTATAATTTATTATGTATGCCCAAACAAAAATAGTAATGTTATCATCCCAATCATACCTTTGCACATTAAATATTTTAATTTAAATATACTTTGTTTGATGCTTCAATGCATACTTTTTATTTAAGCTTATAAGCCTTGATATTATGGTGTGAGATCATAAAAATTTTAGTGATAATCTTGATAGTGTTGTTGAGTAAATGAGTTCCTATATCACTAACCACTATTTTGGGCATCCAAATCATGTAATAATGTTTTCATATAAGAATTTGGCTATGACATTTGCACTATAACATAGGGTTATAGCATCTTTCACAAATGTTTGTAAGTAGTCCATCACAATAATAATGTACCACAATTCAATTTATTTGATTGGGTGAGTTTTAATTCTAAACAAATAATTCCACATTGTTAAAATGTTTATCCGATGAGCATTGGGACTAAAGACATCTCATCACATTGATTCATCTTTCTTATTAACTAAGACACATCACAATATTTAGCTACACTAGGCACATGTTCAAATAAATTTGACCACCAAAGACCAACCTACTGACTGGCCTTATAATTTTGAAGCACCATACGTAAATCATGAGTTACATCTTACTATGATGATGACTATATTGTAGCTATCCTAATATAATGGTAGGTGGTAACTAAAATTACATGATTGAAAACTCACATGATTCCTCCTAATGTATCTTCGGATCTATATACACTGCCCACCAAGTCAATGTAATTCCTTTAAGTAAATAAATGAGTGTAATGACTCTTTGATGAATCTCTAACACATTATATTATAACCTAAAAAATGAATGGGTTAAGGTTATTTATCACAAAGTATGGAGGTAACTCATGTTTAACAGTCACCATGCATAGAGGCCATATTTTATGATCTCCCCTTGCCGATTTCAACATATGAGTGTTTGAATCACCACTTATGGAAGATTTTATTTCTTAAGATAAAACACCATTTGGAGTAGGTTATATACGATCCATAATTGTTACATATGTATTAAACATGAAATCCAACTGTGACCTAATAGGATATCGCATTAATGGAGATGTACAACCTAGAAGTTGAAACTATGGTGCTATAGATTTTGTTATTACTAGATTATAAGATGACCACTCTTTTGTCTATAATTAATCCATGTTTGGGTTTAAAAATTGATACTTGATAGTTCATTATCCACTCTTATATGTATCTATACCAAATTCAAACACACTATTATCATTGTACATATGGAATGACTCTAGTTCCTTTAGAATTATGTAAATATTGTGTTCCCTTTTATTCAAAGGGATGAAAATTATATTGTGTCCTTGATGAGCCTCTAGTTGGTTATATAGTGTGTTAATACACATGTGACCATCATAAGACCATTCTATGCTAATTAAGGTACGGTAACGGGGTTCTACATTATTCATATCAATGACCTCAAAATCACCACCTAGACTTAGTTAGAGCACTATAATATCCACATCTTTTAGGTGACTAATTGGGTTTACCTTCCTACAATATATAAGGGTGATGGTGATAGTATTGTATCTTAGGTGTGGCCTATTAATGGCTTCACATGTAGATATTTGGATCATATTAACAATACTCCCCAAATCTAATACTGCATTATAAATGTTTTTAAACTATAAGCAAAATATCTATGTGGTAATCAACATCTGAAGGCTTATTTATTTTCACATACCAGATAACATTATCTATATCTTGTTGACCATACTATGCATATTCTAATAGTATATGTAAGAGGTTTATAATATTTTTTGATATACCCTCATTACATAGAATTCTTAATAAATTTAGTAAGTAGTTAAAATTAGAAACAACTCCTTATTCATTCATTATATGTTCCATATATTATTATTTTATCTCTTTCTAAATCATTCTATTGTTGTATATTTGTTATAACTTATGTTTTTTGATACATCAACATCTTTTCCATTATAGGATCAAGATATTTAGTAGGTTGAAATTCTCTAATTTCCTAATCTACTATAATCTCTAAAGGCGATTTTATTTTCATGTTGTTATATGATATATATTTGGATGAATGTATTTTCCTTGGGTTTCATATTGATCAAGTTCACATTAAACACCAACTTCTACTTCATTTTCTTCCTTGAGTAACAACTTCTACATCCTTTGCTTAAAATTTAAAGTTGACAGAATAGGTCTATCTCTACACATTTGTTAGGAAACTCTTTGTGTAGTGATTATATTCTCTACACAAATATAATTTCATAGGTGGTTTTGTTTTACAATTTTCATTGTTACAACCTCATTGATACCCTCCTTTGTATGTTCCCTTGTAGCTTCCTTTTTATCTACCTCTATTTTATGGGTATCCCCATCCTTAATAATATTTTGTAATGTATGTTCCTTACTGGTATTGATGTGCATCATACACCCTATATTTGTGTTGATGCAAAACTATACCCTAGTTAAATTTGTGATGCTCCAAACTCTTATTATTCTTTTAAGATTGATTCTAGTTTTGATGAGAAGATGATGTCCATCCAGATAGACATTAGGGTTAATATTATGATGATGAAGGTATCTGTTAGGGATTACCTTATGTCACACTTGTCATTTCCACATTTGGGCTTAGTATACCCTACTTCACATTTGGTATGTGATACACAACAACTTCAAAGACATTCCTCATTAAATATTATTTTATCTTTTATAGAGATATTTTATTCCTCTCATCATGATTTGTATATTTTCAAAATTGATAATAAACATTCTAAAATTTTGTCATATATTACTGTAAATATATAGCACTTTGAAGTGGCATGCCTGACTACTCTATAAATTTTAACAAACATAATTTTGACTTTCAGGTATTCATTCATGTGGTGGCCTTATCAACCACATTATATAAATGATAAGACCACTTAAGGATTATCATTTTCATGAATATCATCCATTCTTCTCATAAAAGCATCTAATTTTGCATCTATTTTGGAACCCACTAATGGAATTTTGACATAATCCCCAATTTGATCCACTCCTAGAGCAACAAATCATAAATCATTCTTAGTCAGGAACTGAGACTATTTAACAAAAATATAATTCTTAGTAGTATCCCTTATACAAACTAATTAGTGTTATGCTTGTATTTAATGATGAAATTGATCTTATTTATGAGATCAAAAAATCTTAAATCATAATCTCCAACTAAGTATCTAGATTTTTATTGAATCTCCTTTAGGTCTTGAATATTATGGCTTATTCATTTTTTCACCTCAAAATCTAAAACTAATAGATCTTTAATTTTTGAAAGATCAAGAGTATTAATATTCATTTTAAAAACAAACTTTGAGGTTTATCCTAAAAAATCTCTATGATTTTACATTTCTTTACATCATTATATGTTACGCCCTTAACGTGCCATTTCATGTCATAAGTTAACAAGAATTTCTTAAGATCCATAGACCCATAATAACGAATCAAATAAATAAACATGCCTACATTTAGAGACATTTTTCCCACACTTGAAGTTGATAATATTGGTTTCTACACACTGGTAATAGTGACAATAGGTTACTATGATTATGTGTGTCTTTGTACTAGTGACTGAAACTACGAACTTTTATGCACTTGTATTTTCAAGTGTTCTTAAAAGGATTTTGTACTCTTCTATCCTCTTATTGTATATTTACTACTTTTTTTTATCACACTTATCTTGCTAAAATTATATATAAATGAATCAAACCAACATGTATCCACCTCTTCTCTTGTATTTATTCTCTCAAATGATAAATTGGGATGGGCCGATGCATACTCTTGAAGTGATTTATTTCTATTTTCAACTTATTCTAACATTGAACTTCAACTTATGATAGTTATACATTCTAAGATAAATTATTCCAAGAAATAATTATTATCGGGTCCATATAATATCCCTTTCATTAATTATGATCTATTTCTATCTTTTACCTATTTTGATGTTAACCTACTTTCTTCTTCCTTGTCTAGAAGATCCATATATGTATAATTTATATTTATTTCTCCTCATAAATCCCTTTTGTATACCTTGCACACTCTTTATTTCTAACTTATTTCATATCCTCTCTCCAACATTTTCCATTTCAAGTATCCTCTACTCTACTCCTACTCATATTCATAATTAAATCTAGATTACTCGCTTTATTCCATCTTTTATGTTATAATAGTTCTCTTTCTAATCCAAAAATTTTCATCTTTCTCTAGCTCTTCTAGTCCAACACATTTTTGGTTTAGGTTTATCTTTCTCTTGTCATATTTTTATCATTAACTTATATCTCTCATACACCCCCATGATGTCTAAAGTAACTACTCCATATTTTCAAGAGTAGGCACCATGGCCTTTTCCAAAACAAATATTTTGATCAACTTAGGTAGTCACTGAAGAAACTTACCATATATTATTCTAACAAACATATCTTGTGTAGCTTCAAAGGCTAAATAACCTTTATGAACTAATTCCATGATATAGCCATCAATTTTAGTCTAGGTCTAGTAGTACATGACATTTGTCTAATCGGTATATATACTTCATAGTCTATCTAAATTTTATTCCATCTAGACTATATACTTTGGCCTTCTTATCTATAAATATTAATACTCTAATCTTGACAATGATTCAACTAAAAATATAGTTAATTTACACCAAAAGATTTTGTAAATCTCTTCCTATTTATGTACTTCAATTATCTCTTTCATAATAACTTCAACTCTTCTCACTTATTACTCTTTAAGGTTTTGATTTATCTCATCTAACCGTCTTTTTAAATCTTTCCATTTTGGAAACCATCTCAACATATTTCAAAAAGTCCATGCTCATAGCACCATTATTAGTAGAGTTTCAAAAAAATTCTAAAACATGCCAGTTACAAATATGGATTGTTTATTTAATACCAAAATGATAATTAATAGTAAGGTAGATTAAATTATTTCCATTAGTAGACTATGCTTATCTCATTATATGAATACATCCAAAATTAATTTATATAGAACAATTGACATAGACTATATAAATAACAGAGTAAAACATCCATAAGACTCACTATGCACATATCATAAGTAGAAGATACATATGTAAACCATTCATAACATTGTACTAATCTCTATCACGTGTAGAACCATTCTTAATTAAAATTAGGAACTACTTACGAAGTTCTTAAAAAGTGTTGTCTATTTATTTTCCAACATTTTATCATGCCAAAAATAAATGACCCTTCACAATCTGAGATCAAATACTATTCTATAAAAGTTTTAATGCATATAATGAATTATATAAAATATAAAATAGTGTGATATGCACATGTGGATATCAAATATACATTGAAATTTTAGCATGCCATGTTCCATGCTCAACATATTACATTGAATAAGTAAAAACTATTTTATCTAAAGGATATTAATATTATATTCCATGAATTTTTAACACTTGATTATCATGAATGTATTTGAGACATTTGTGTATTATTGAAGGTATTTCTCTAATTTTTTGTGTCCAAGATGTCCTCATATAATATCAAATACCACTATGTTTGATATAACTCTAAAATAAGAATAAACTATGCGAGAGAGTACTTGTAATATAAACACTATATGACCTAGAGTATATTTGGTATGTCCACCAAATTATTTTATAACTTGATAAGTATCATGTAGTTCTCTTTTTTGAATAACCAAGCTAATGAAGGAGTGTTATGGTGTACACATTTTCAATTCATCCATTATATAACATAATACTATGAATAGATTATTTGGTAATGTAAGCTCTAATAAAAAGTGTATCTATATCTAAATCATCATAAAAAACTTCAATTTCATGAAATTTGATCATAAGACATGACGATTATTTACTATTAGGTATATCAATAATGCCATCAAATGGATGTCCATATCTAGAAGGAGGTGAATCAACATTGTGTGCATAATGAATTTTATATTTATCATTGTTATTTGATTCAAGATTATGAAAATGATCTTTATACTATTTTAGATATACATTATCATTTACTTTTAGATTAGCCTCTTCAATAGGTTCAAAAATATATATGATATTATAATCAAAGAGATATTGAATCTTGAGCTTAAAATTGAAACACATAGTTATAGAATTCCCCACACATCTATGATATTAAAAATATGCATTTATGTATAAACATATCTATATTTGGGTCCACACACACACACACACACACACACACACACACACACACACACACACACACACACACACACACACACACACACACACACACACACACACACACACACACACACACACACACACACACACACACACACACACACACACACACACACACACACACACACACACATAGACCCACACGCGTGTGTACACATGCACATGCACACACACACACACACACACACACACACACACACACACACACACACACACACACACACACACACACACACACACACACACACACACACACACACACACACACACACACACACACACACACACACACACACACACACACACACACACACACACACACACACACATGCACACACACACGCACGCATGCGCGCGCACACACACACACACACACACACACACACACACACACACACACACACACACACACACACACACACACACACACACACACACACACACACACACACACACACATGCACAGACATGCATATGCACATGTGAACACATCCGTGCACATATGCACACACACACACACACAAATTTACATGCATAGAGGGAGATTAAATTCATTACATTGTAGGATATTTTCCAATAAAACATGAGGAGGTAGTGGCAAAGATGATAGTTTCCTCGTTGGTAGAGCTTATAATTGAATCTTTTGAGTTGGTTGTGATATACCATTAACTCTAAATTTTTTTTTATTTTGACTTTCATTTTATTTACTATTATTATTTGTATTTATTTTAAATTTAAATATAAAGATCATTTGAGACATACTTGATATTTTTCAATGTAACCAACTTAACTACACACTTTTTGACTATATCTCATAGTTCATCATTGGATTCAAACTTATCAAATATAATTGACTCTTGAGAAGGAGAAAACAAGTTTTATGTATAATTATACTGAATCTCATTATCAAGAATTTGATTTTTAATTTTGGTGAGAAAGTTCATGTACCTTAATACATATTCACTAATTATCTCATTAGACCATTTTCTAATCTTTTCAATTTGAGCATATGATAAATTTTCCCCAATTTTGATAGAAACATTTTAAATTCAATAATCAATGTTTTAGTGTTATCTACACAATCTACATAATCTAGATAAGTTTCATGAAAGGAAAATAAAATCAATTTACAATAACCTTTTCCTTCATAAAGTGTAAGTTTAGTAGCCAAAAATATAATTATTAATGTTTAATATTAAATATAAGGTGATAAAAGCTTATATAATAATTAAAATGAGTCCATATAGGGGCTAGGATGAGAAGTAAATTACTAAATATGAGCCAATATATCATGTAACGCAAGAATGGTATGTTGTAAACTAGTATTGGGAAATGTAATAGGATGAGTATAAGTATTATGGGTAGTCATAGGAATGGATGATTTTTGGAAGATAAGTTTTTCTTACCAAACTAATAGATGGTGCTATATAAATATAAATTTGATTAGAATCAATTATATAAGTATCAACAATTGAAGATCCATCTTTAGTGCCTTTATTTTTTTCATATCTAACCACATAGAAAAATGAATCAACATTTTGAGGATGCTCATGAACATATTGTAATAATTTTCTTCATAATTTTGATCATTAGTTTCTCCTTGAATTTTGTTTCACTTGTGATCCTTAATAGGGTGAGAAGTAAGCAAGTAAAGATCACTTGTGATGTCATTGGTAATATATGCTTTCTCTTATTCCCAAGTCTTGTTAATTTAGAGATTATGATAGTGAGTATTAAAAATGACTTTCAGATATGGTTTGTCTTGAATTATTCCATGAGTTGAGGACATGACATTATATCCAAGACCTACACATTATTAATGATCAAATATAATAATTCAATAGTTAATTCATTGTGAATACTTGCCCAACCCTTTCCAAATGATGTAATTATGCTCATGAAGATATCTAAATCCAAATCTAGAGTGTTTTAAATGTAGGAAAGATTTTACTGCAGGTGGTACATCTTTCTAAATATAAATATCATGAGTTTGGAGATCATTTGCTTTTAACCATGTTGAAATTTAATGAATATTTTGAATATTTTTGAAAAAATGTGTACATGCTATTTGAATGTTCTAACAATTTCAAGTATAGTAAAATGCAAATTTCTCTCAACTAAGATTTAGAACATTATAAAATTTTAATCATGTAGAAATGAAATATATATCATCTCGCAAATTAGGAGAATATTTTATAAGAGAACACATAATCCTTTGCAACATGTGAGAGAGACTCTCATTAATTCAACCTATTATAAGTATGAGGTAATATAAATTAATAAAATCTAATAAATATGAATAGAATATAATTCAAAAAGAAAAAATCAATGTATGAGAGTGGTCTAGTTAAGGTAATGAATGATTCGTTGGCTATAAAAACTACTTGGTCACTCATTTATTAGCTTTCACTAAATTGTTCAAATCACTAACTACAAAGTTAGAACCATTATTATATCCCATTAATCCTTATTTTTATGATATGTTATGAGTAACTTCCTTGGGTGATATTCTCATCTCAGGTTCACCAAAAATAAAATGGATAAAATAAGCTTCCTATTAATGTAAATAAGGGACCCTAAGAGTTTATGGTGTATCATAATATGAGGAAACTAAAATTGATGTTTAGTGTTGTACTATGGTTATGAGTGTTGGGATAAATACCTCACACCATGATGTATATATATAACACCATACATCACTTCATTACAATCACTAAGTAGTTTGAAAATTATCAGAACATAGTTTCTCAAAAAAATTAGAAAATGAAAAAAGGAATTGAAAATAAAGGAAAAATATATTAGTATTCAAAAATTAAGAAAAGTTAAACCCAAGGTCTAAATAAATATCTTTTGGGTGAAGATGATTGAAGGTGATAAAAAAATAGATTTAGTGTCTGGCATAGTCCAAGGTTGAACATGTTTAATTATTTTGTCAGATTTTTTTCTAAGGATGAAGGCTACTTTCTTTTAATGACAACAATTTAAAAAGGGTTAAAATAAATCATATCCCAAATATTATTAAAATAAACATGTAATGTTATAAATAGGTAGATTCACCATAAAATTTAAATGTTTTTAATATAAAAATGTAATAAACTATATGAAATTAAAATATTCAAATTAAAATGTTGGTATATAATGATCTAATATGAAAATATATGGACTTTAATAAACTACAAAATTTATTGAAATAATGAATCACTAAAAATAGTAAATTAAGTGAGGGTTAGATTGTGTGCCTTAAAATAGTGAAAAATCTTACTATGTAAACTTTATGTAGGTGAAAACTATTTTAAATTGACCTAAATAAAATTTTATATTAAAAACTATGATTCACAACTTATTGGCATAAATTCCTTCCTCATAAAGAATTTGTAATTGAACACTACCTACATATGCCAAATTGGCTTCAAGCTAATTTATTTAAGCCTCCTATAGTGATAATGGAATATAAGGTGATGAAAATATAATGTTATAGCTAGATGACTTATATGAATTCTTTAAACTAAATCTCCTTGAAATACAATAAACACTATTTAGACTTGGATAATGATTGTTATAATGTTAAAAAGTTAAAATGAGATAAACTGGTGATATTTTGCTTGGTTTGCATTGATATTTATAGAGATATCTCATGAGGGTAAAATGAGTATCCTTGATCTGATTTTAAAGGATAATCTCTAGGAAAACATTCCAAACTAACTTGAAAAGACATGTAAGATAGTTATTATGTAATATCACAAATTTGAAATGTGATAGTTGGAGCAAGAGAGGAAATATTGAACTAGGGGATATGGTAATAGTATGGCCCTATCAAACTAGTATATATTTGTCCCATAATTAGAAAGGCCATTGGGATAAGTATAACAAGAGTATATAGGATGAATAATGATGAATTAAAATGAAAATTTACTTATAAATGATAGTTAAAATGTGTATAAAATAGTGAATGCTCTCCAATAGATTAAAATTCAGTGAAAGGGTTAATATACCAAGTAAGGGTAAACATCCCAAGAATAAATAATGTCGATAATTAATGATTAATTATATGTGTGTAGAACCTCATATAAAATACCTTAGTATAATATGGGATATAAATTAAGATAATTACTAATTAAAATAAGAAGAACATTCCATTAAAGGTCTCTAGCTAAATCCCACCATTATGAAAATGGTAGATAGATCAAAGGTTAAACTATAAGGGGTTATATAATAACCTATCATTACTATGGATTCATGGGAATACCTATCTAAATTTTAAATATTTTAGTCAAAATCTAATTTTTGAAGATATACCGTTAGCTTAGGCATACCATGGTTGGATACAATTAATGCATTCATTGTTTATAGATTAGGTAACACATTGATCTCAAATGGTAGAACACAAAATAATGTGACTCTCTACCCATGAGCTCAACCTTCATGTAAATAACAAAACTATTAAATAAAAAATGAGGATATTGATTAATACTCATTATAGTCTTTTCTCATGATTGGATGTATCTCACATATGAAATATCATTATGATAACACAATCATTTACAATATCCTATGAAAAAAAATTTATATTACCTAAAAATAAAAAAATTATTAAAATGCATGACATACCCCTTAACTAATATCTTTCCATTTAAATAAACCTCATATGTCATGGGAGACATTAAAACTTTTCATCAACTACTACCAAAAAATTATAGTATTTACCCACTATAGGGTATTGAATAATCCATGGTGTCTTTAACTATGAAACTATAAATCCTAATTGAATAACCTTTAAATATCAACATCAAGTGGTATTTTAAACAAGAAACTCATCTAGTGACCATGATTGAAAGATAAAAAATTCCTTCATAATGGATTATTGTGTCATGATAGGTATGCATAGATATATTTAAATCCACCACATATATATCAATCACGAATGCATACCCATACACCAAAAATACATGTGAATAAAACCTATTGTTAAGGACATAGTCAAAGCATAATTAAAAAATCTCATAGATGAAGGATTTATCTATCCTAAATATGATAAGTGGTAGGTATCACCCATTTTATTATCCTAAAAAGGAAGGCAAATCACACACACACACACACACACACACACACACACACACACACACACACACACACACACACACACATATATATATATATATATATATATATATATATATATATATATATATATATATATATATATATAGTTAGTTAGTTAGTTAGTTAGTTAGTTAGTTAATATATATATATATATATATATATATATATATATATATATATATATAGACACAATCTATATATATTTTAACTAACTAACTAGCTAACTAACTTTTAACTAACTAACTAACTATATACATACATACATACATATATACATACATACATACATACATACATACATACATACATACATACATACATACATACATACATACATACATATATATATATATATATATATATATATATATATATATATATATATATATATATATATATATATATATATATATATATATATATATATACATGTGTGTGTGTGTGTGTGTGTGTGTGTGTGTGTGTGTGTGTGTAAAATATAGAACGTAATGCATCCATGATGAAAGATCACTTTCCTCTTCCTTTCATTAATCAAATTATTAAATCATTGGTAGGAAAAAATCATCTCTACTTTTTTGATGGTTTTAGTGGCTAAAAATATATCAAAATAAATCCCAAGGACTAGGATAATACTACATTCACATATCCTTTGGTTAGTTATGCACATGTTTATTACTACCATTCATAATGTGTAATTATTTGGCCATCTTCCAAACAACTAAATTGAGAATTATTATTTAATGTACCGAATGTTTTTTTTAATTTTATATTGATGAGTTCATAATAAATGGGGACATATATGAATAATCCATCAAGAATATTAATAAATTCATTCAATGTTGTCAATATAATTGATTGTATCTAAGTCACTAGAAATGAATTATGTTGATGGATATATGTATTTTATAAGGCTACCACATCATCCCTATTGAAAAATTAGTAGGTCCTAAAAAAATAAATTTAATAAAAAACTTACTAACCTCACAAAAAATATGATGTTTAAAGTTTCATACAATATGTTTATTACTGTAGTATACTTATTAAGGATTTTAATAAAATTAAAACACCTTTATTTATTTTATTTTTTAAATATGTTGACTTTGTATGGACTATTTCATGTAAAAATTCATTCCAATAAATGTATTTTCTAATCATAACAACTTTAGTCCTACAGGGACCTAACTGGAAGTTACCCTTCCACACCAATACATATACTTTTGATATCATTATAAGAGTTCTCCTAAAAAATTATCCTTGATTTGTGGCACCTAATTTATTAAAAAAACTTCATGAAGTAAATACTAGCTACACCATGATGGAAAAGGAGTTTCTTTCAGTTGTATACACCATCAACAAATTTTAACATTATATTATATGTTATGCATATTTTATTTCCTCTAACCATGTTGCAATCATGTTTTTAATGAATAAACAAATAATTAATGGTCCAATAATTATATATGTATTACTCTTACATTAAATTTAAATTGATATTATAGGAAGGCTAAGTAAATATATTATATTCATATAATTTCTATCACTAATGTCATCTCTAGAATATGGTCTAGTAATAGATCACTCTTTTTTAGATGAACATATTTATGATTTTTTCAAATAACACTATTGGGTTTGTATAAAGTTATAATTATGTATATTTATTAATGATCCCATAATATTTATCTCAAAAATGTAACTTATACTTTGTGGATAAAATTTGTCCATGCTCATGAAAATCAGGGTATCTCTTTCATATAGGACCTAACTTAATAATCCATTGGCCTATAATGGAGGATGGAGTAGTTAAATCCTCTTTGCATGTCAAGATGAACCTTGGGAATAAATTTTTTATTCAAAGAGGATAACATCCAATATATTGACTACAAGCTACTACATACCCACCCTACATAAATATTTTTTGTTGTATACCTGCTAGTGTGACATATCTCAATGTTTCAAGAAACAAACACATTATAATGAGATGCCTATACAACCATAATTTTTGATAGAAACCATATGCATATGGGTGATTTTTTTTCTTAAACAAAAAAATAACATGTCTAATAAAAATTTATACCTATTGGTATTTATATATTACTTAATTAGATTGATGGACATGAAATCCTGAGCACATGTAAGGGGTGATAAATTTATATAACTTTAATATGAAGATATATTCATAAGATTTTACATATGGAGAGAAATACTTATATATCAATGAGCCTAGTTTACATTTGATCTTATTATGAACCTTATTAGATAATATGAAATCAAGCACAAAACATCTACTCCATATGATCCTCAATCTAGTGGCCAAGTGAAAGTCATGAATAGAGAGTTGGAAAATATTCTCATGAAAATAGTATTTTGCATCACCGAGATTAGAATGCATATCTTTCTAAAGTTGTATGGCTATATAAAATAATAAGGAAGACCATAATGGGGTTTATACTTTATAAGTTGGTCTAGAAATAAATTGGTTCCACTCATATATTTTGTGATCAAAACTTCAAGGACCACCCTAAAAATTGCCACATGTTTATTTAAAGCATAAAACTAGAGTATAACACAACTTAGCATATGAAATATGAAGGGAAGAATTGTATCATATAAAATGGCTCTACAATAATGATTTATATGGAATGATAGAGTAATCAAGACATGGTAATTTTAACTAGAAGAATGGTCAATCTTATATTAATCCAAGTGTAAAAAACATAAAGGGAAGTTGATAACTACATGGATTGTTAATTAGAAGATATTAAATATTAATAGAATGTAATATTCAAGGTAAAAAAATTCAAAACATTAATATTTTATTTTATATTCAATAGTCATTATCTATAGATGTATATGAAACCAATTCAAAATGGGAATTCATATATAATATAATAAAAAAATAAAGACCATGGATGGATATGAATTTACCTAAAATATTAGATGAGTAAACTCCTTTCAAATATCAGTGTTTTTAGGACCCTATTTAAGAATGAAATGGGCATTGTAGTTCACTATCAATTTCCATGGATAAAGGGTAAGAAGCATAGCACAACCTTTGCCACCCTATCAGTTGTTTGGCTTACCAAGGGATGGATTGAAAACAACAACAACAACAACAACAACAACAACAACAATAACAACAACAACAACAACAACAACAACAACAACAACAACAACAACAATAATAATAATAATAATAATAATAATAATAATAATAATAATAATAATAATAATAATAATAATAATAATATTAATATTAATAATAATAATAATAATAATAAAAATAAAAATAATAATAATAATAATAATAATAATAATAATAATAATAATAATAATAATAATAATAATAAAAGCTACAACAACAACAATAATAATAACCTTTGGGAATTTTTCATAGCATTGTTTATAAACTAATTTATTAGTTGACAATTTACTGAATAAAAGGCCTTTATTTGAAAACTAACTTGAGTGCTGATCAGAAGAAAGTGTTAACAAAAAGAGAGGAAAAAATAAAACAAAATAAGGTTAAATTTATTTTTTATAACTCTAAACTTTGATCATGAACTTATAAAACATTTAAAATATTCATATAATTATTGTAGTTCAGTTTGTATTCTTGTATGTCTTGCAATGTGTTGTTACAAATCACATCATTTTTGATACATGTTAATCAATAGTTGCTACAAGTTCAGTCCTAGTTGTTATGGGTTGATTAGAATATTTTATATGATGATTGGAGATGCTAAAATAAGGTAAATACATCTTCTACAAGATGGCTTGGATGATTAGATGAAACATATAGTTTCCATGAGTTGTTATAAAATTCCATAGGTTATTCTAAAGAGTGCTTCAAATTTCACTGACAATACCCTACACTCTCATAGCATTTATTTCTTGATAGAACACATCTTCTTAGTTTAAGATTTCTAAAATTAATTATAGGAAGATCATGATGAATTACTAGGATCCATCAGACACATCCAAGTATCTCTAAAACCCAAATATAAGCAACATAAGTAGGTTATTGAATTAATAAATTATGTTACTCTTCAAATATTTAACTCCATCCAATACTTCTCAAGCATGTTTTTTAATCAACTACTACATCAAGGTATAATCCTTATTTTAGGATGATGTAATTCTTACTCAAAGAAGCTAATAATTGATGTTAAAGGAAGCACAATTTATATAAACATGGCCAATAATAATCCAACATGACCAATATGTTGTAGTTATCACTCTCACTCATTATTTAAACTAATAAAGTATTCTTGAATACATCATACATGAATATGCAATAGGTTACAACAAATTATCCAAGCAGCAGAGTAAGCAAAAATTCAAATTATTGGTAAAGAATGTGTAAGAGGAAATTATATCATCCTTTTATATATTAATTATGTTTTCATTAAAACATTTATAGCTATGTAATCATGATTATTCAAGATATGATTCTAGTGCTTTAGGTTCAAGTCGTGTCAAAATACATCCTTTCTAGGAAATCATGTCAAGTAAAACATTAATATTGTAAATCCAAACCATTTTATCAAAATTTTGCATTTCACATAATTAACCATGATTATTATATCACTCTAAATTGAATGACATGGAAATTTGAGTGAGTTCTATAAAAAAAATAGATGATTAAAATAAATGATATAGGCACATGGAATGTCCCATCATGGAAAATAAATGCAACAAAGTACATAAATTAGTGGGAATTGATTATTGATAATACATGGGGAAAACAAGTATTAAAATTATGTAATTATAAGTATAATTTTTATTCATAGTTTATTAGACATAAATAACATTTTAAATCCCATTTTCTATTTTAATTGCTAGAAATCACTTCTTTAAGAACATGGAATAAAATTAAGAACAATGTGAGAGGAGATGTTCTTATAATAGAACAAAAAAAATTACACCATTAATAATTAGACATGATCTTACAAACATATTTGTAGATTTAAGTAGCTTATATTACTTATATAAACTAACATTTATGGTTATCAAAATTTATAATAATTTGTATCAACCTTTTATGGATGATGTAGCTACTAACAAAGGGATATTAGTTGAATTAATTTAATATATTGTGGACATAACCAATTTACTATGCACAATGTATATATGAAAAATTAATTTGACTAATACTAAAATAAGAGACATATTTTTTTATATAACTTGAGAAATTACAAGCCTCCAACTAGATCAAAGTTCTCTCTTCATTATCTCTACTATTGTAATAAGTTTATAGTTATATTATCAAGTATTTAACATGTGAAGGGAGAAATTCCATACTATATGAAGTTAAATTAAATATTCACAATAATCTAAGGTAAATAATAAGGTGAATGTGACAATTTTTTTATTGAACATTTTGAGGAAGGTGAATAAAGAATATCATGAGGGAATAAGAGCAAAATTCTCACATCATTATTTAATTTAGTGGATAGTATAAAAATATCTAAGAAAAAAATGCCTAACCTAACCTCAGAGGATTTTATTGTATCGTAATAAATATTAGATGAAGAAGTAACTATTGTCAAGAGATAATTTCACAATATTTATTAAGATTGTCACAATATAATTTTTTCTTAATAAGGAAGAGACTAAGTTGGATAGCTATAACCAATCAACCTCCTAAATTTTTTTCCCCATTCCTAATCATAGAGGAAGAGAAATTTTTTATGAAAGGGATGAAGCTAAGAGATGGAAAATGGTAGACAACAATTTTGGGATTTAAGGCAAAAAGGGAAGGTTCATCAAAACCATTTGATTAAAAAATAATATGATCCCATGAACATAGGTTTTAATTTCTTAAGGACCAGTAAGAACTTCAAATGAGAAATGTAATGAGTCAATAAATTAACCATTGAATGATCTCATAGGACATATTTTATTGATTCCATTTTTCCAAGCATAAATAAATAAATTTATCTTTTGTAATCATCTCTATAAAATATTATTAAATGAATATTGTATTCATATATTTGGTGTTTTGTGTTTAATACTATTATTTTATGAATAATTATGCATCATAGATTTACTCTACTATTTTTGTTTGCTAATAGTTGGGTGCATATAGATTTTAGTGATAATATATGAATTAGTAGAAATTAATAACTAAGTAATATAAATTGGGTGAGATATCCCAAAAAAATTGACCATCCAACCTGTAGACACTTGGTAGCCAACTAGTAGTAACTAAAAAGACATCCAAGTTAACTACAGTTCTTTTTTATTATCGATGTTGATATGTAATAATGAGGAAAAAAGGAGGATGGATGTTAGAGTCTCATAAATGTGGATAAATTTCCAAATATGCTTTAATACTCTTTTCTATATAGATCATGCTTCCCAACAATTTCAACCATGAAACAAACTATTTTATTCTTTGTTGTAACTAATTATTAACTATATAAATTTCATTTGGCATTATTATTATTTTATATATTCTCTTAAACAAAAGAGGTAAAGAATAATTCTATTGTAACTATAAATTAATAATAAATAACTGACCTTCTCTATTAAAAATAATATATTAGGGTACATAAGGTAATAATAAATTATCAAAAAGGAGTGAATAGAATATAGAGAAACACAATCTTAATATTTTTTCATATTTTTTTAAATAAATATTCATATTGATATATTTTAACTTATCTAATAACCACTTATTGTAATTAAGGTATTTGTACTCAAGTGAATGATTGGAACTCAGGTATGATTAAGGAGTACCCCCTCACAAGTATATCTAGGAAGATCTTGATCATTTAATTATTTATTATTTATGTCATGTGATCTTATAATTTCAATTCTATTTGTGTGTTTCCAACATTCATAGTTTAATTTAGTAATAACAATTTTTTTATGGCAATTATTAATTCCATATCACAAAGCTTCCAAAACCATAAATTGATAAATCATTTCCTTTTATAAATTCATTTATCATAAGTGTTATTTCATTTATTATAATTTATATTAATGGGATTAAAATTATGCTATTATGTTTCCTTATACATAACCTATAGCTTATCAGACTATGAAATAACTACTTTTATACATACAATGCATAAATATTTCCAAATACATGCCATGGTTTGACAATTAGTGAAAGTAGAAAGATTGATAAAAAAAGTGGTTTCCTTGTCTCATACTTTATCAGTAAGGTTGCATGAAATCATTGGTCAATCATGAGAAGTTTAATTCATGGTTTAATTCCCCTAATAAAAGTGTATAAATTATTGTTATGGGAAAGAAATGATTTCATGTAAATTAATAATGAACCAGTACTTTATTTATATATGAAGTATGTGTTATATTTTAGGATTAAAAACTAGTGTAGTTAACCATTGCTTAAGTTGAAACAATGTATATTTATTCTTTTTGTTTTGTTTAAATTAATTAAAATAAATAAATTATTAATATTTATTCTAAATAATTGAATGTGTGTAAGAAGGAAGAGCCCCAAAATTATATTTTTCATTGGATAAACTGTCATATTTAATTGAGATCCAAATAACATCTGGTTTCCTTCACTCCATTCATATCCAGAGGGAAACTATATTCAACATATTTTTGATGATTGATTCCATGTTTTCATATATGTAGTATTCATAAAAATTATGAAAATAAAGGATAGTCACAACATATGGTTATAAATTCAATTAGGATATGTCTAATGACATTGTGATTCATATTTAGTGCATAGAGATTGAAATATATGTTTTATATTCCAACATTCTTGATGGTATTCTAGATGTATAGGCACTTCTAGTGCATACTTGAGGTAAAATGACATATCTTGATTTAATTAATCACCACTCACCCATGTTTATTTATGAAAATAGTATTATGATTTTTAAAATCATTTGTTAAGTCTTCAAAATATAGATCAACCATATCATTTTTAATATCCTTTATATATTTTAATCTAAAATGTAGAATTATGCCACCTACTTCATGACTATGAGTGAACCTAAAGTTTAGCTAAGGTATATTATCACAAAAAAATTCATGGAATTAAATGTTATGTCAATTTATATTGTAAATATAAATTTATTTATGTATATCTAATTTAGTCCAAATCATTAAATATGAATGCATTAATAGTGTTGGAGTAGACCATAATTAATAATATATCTAGATAGGATTGAATGCATGAAACACAACTTGAATGAGAGTAGTGAAATATGAAAAAAAAATCACAATGGAAGAAGATGGTATTCACAAATAAAATTTATATTTACTTTGATTCATTAATTAGCTAAAAAATACATATGAGGTTAAATTATATAGTGAGGTATTAGTTCACCTTAAAAGGTAACTAACATAACACAAAATTAGAATATGGCTTGAAGTACATTTCCCCTAATGACTAATTATTAACCTAATAAAGATAATTAAACCATGAAGGTAAAGACACATAGTGGAAAAATGGTTATGCTAACACTCTCATTTAAGCATAGCTTAAGTTAGTAGCAGAATTATGTTCTAGCACAAGGTGTTGATGAGGCACCCAAGTACACAGAGATGATCCCCTAGAGAAGGAATACGTAATAGCTACATGAACTAAAAGAAGAGCCCATAAATGAAGACACTTTTTATCAATGATAGGTTTGGTGATTATATCATCAATTTTTTCCATTATCTAGATGTATTAGATATTAATGACCCCCTCATGGATGAGCTACCAAATTAAATGAATGTGGATTTTGATATGTTTGGTTTTGTTATGAAGGACTAGACTCCTGTAAATATATATTATGCTTTATTTGTTCTATAAGATAAATTTTGGTCATTTAAATTGGATGCCAAACTCATTGATAATTCCTTGAAGCTAAATAACCTCAATAGAATCATTAATATCGCTTCTATATTATGCCTATGTATAAGATAAATCAATATCATCCTGATTCATTTTTGACCAACTAATAGGACTTGAATCAAGGGATAAAATATATCCTCAAGTAAAATTATGATTATAAATATCATAAGCCCAATATGAAATTGTATAACTAATTAAATCAAAATCAATGGCTTCTCTATAAAAAATTCTTAAACTATGATTTCCATGAATATAGTAGAGAATCTACTTAGTTTCTTTCTATTTTAACTCATGTGGTTCTTGCATAAATATAGAGACCATGCCCATTTTAAATTAAATATTAGGTCTATTCTACATAAGGTACATGAGACTACTAATAAATTATTGATACAAGGTAGCATCAACCAAATGATACATAGAATCAACCTCAAGATTCATACCAAATAGAAAAGGAGTTATCTAGTTTAAATTAATCCATGTCAATCTATACAAGTAAATCAATATCATACTTGGATTGTGAACTAATGATCTTAGATTTACACCAATATATTTTAATCCCATGAAATTAGTGCTACAAGTCCTAGTTAGTCATTGAGAACTTATCATGCAAAGTAATTTTCACTATTGTCATGGTGGATGAATATATTCTTTTGATAAATAGGTCATCCACATAGATAACCAAAATCAATAGTGAATCATCATGTTATAAAACATAGACATTTATATCAGAATGGCATCTAATGAATCAAACTAAAATAATAATGAAGTCCATCTTAACATACCAATCTTGAAGAGATTTATCAAGCCCATAGATAGATATTAGAAGTTTGAAAACTAAGGAATCTTCAATAAATACTTTTGGTTTCTTCATGTATATTCCTCTTTGAGTTCACTACGAAAAAAATCAATCTTCACATCCATCTAGTGAACATCCTAGTGTTGAATTGAGACAATGATGAGAGTGAGTTAGATTGTGACCATTTTAGAAACTACGGAGAACATCTCCTTATAGATAATGATAGGTACCTTATAAAAACCCTTTGATACCAAATATATTTTGAAATTTTTTATTGACCCATGTAATAATAAAATATTTATGTATATCCACCTACATTGAACAAGTTCTTTTCCCATAGGAAGAGGGACTAATTCCCAATTATTGTTTCTCAACAAGGAAACATATTCATTTTCTCTAGTAATATCCTAGTTAGGAGTGCCTGATGACTAAGAAAATGATTATGGATTAGAATTAGATAGAATGAAAGTGTGTTGGGCATCTTTTAATTTTGAACATGTTCCCCTATTGTCTAAGGGTTCTCTAATGCATTGCCAAAAAATTGAGGTTTTTGTCTATCCCAAAGTGGACCATTGATAAAATATTTAGGGGATATTTCAAAAATATTTATGGATAAGGAAGAGGTGAGTCCTCATTACTAATCTCATCATCATCATTATAATAATAATATACATCTTAGAGAAGTTTTTTTTGGATGATATGAATCACCAAAAATATCATCATGTCCCAATTCATCTAAGCAAAAGGGAAAAGTGTCATGTGTGGAATACAGAGGATCCTATTTGAAATGAACACATCTCTATATGAACAACTTATGAGTTATTTTATGGAGAATCATCTACACATTAACATAATTTTGATATCCAATGAAGATTCAAGGATGAATCTAATGTTGAATTGCCTAACGTTACTTATTTGTAATCTAGACCATCACTAGAGATCAAAAAACATAGAAGTGATTCACTATGGTTTCTTAATGCTCTAAGATTCATAAGGAGATACTCCCTTAAATAAATTAAGAAGAACTCAATTTTGGATATAAATAGCATAGTCGATGGCCTCAACCCAATACTGAGGTATAAGAGACATGAAGTGTAGCATAAAGTTGGCCATTTCCTTCAAGGACTTATTATTACACTCTATAACATCATTCTATTGAGGACTATATGGAATTGTGTGTTGTATTTATGTCCCCTATAGACTACAAAATTTCTCAAAATTATTATTTACATACCACCATTATTAGTGTGAAAAATCTTGATGGCTTAACCTGACTATTTTTATACAAACACATTGAATTCCTAAAAATGATAAAATAACTCAAATTTATAATTAAGAATGTACATCCATGTATACCTTAAAAATTCATCGATGAAACTAAGCATGTATTTTATCATATTAAATGAAGGTATTAAAAATGGACCAGTAATGTTATTATGGATAAGCTCTAATATCTATTCATCTCTCTATTATTTACAATTATCATACTTCTCTTTATGATACTTACCAAGTATGTAACCCTAGAAAAATCTATGATAAAACTTGACTCATGGAAACCATGAACTCATATGATGAAGTGATAGCTCATATCGATAAATAACTCATGACATAATTTAATCATCCCATCTTAATGATTGGGCAATGTAGTAGAGGGTTGATCAAGAGAAAAATATGAGAAAGTATACAATCATGACTATGATCTGCTTTCCTAAATACAACAATGGATTCACTATCTACTTCCATAATAACAATTAAATTAGATGCAAGTTACGTTTTATTACTTAAACCATGTGATTGATTTGATAAACAAATAGGAGAGTGGTGAATAAATATGGAATGCATAAAACATCATTAAATGTCTCATCATTCACTTTAACATATCCTCTCTCACTAACTTCTATGTAATTATTGTCACCCAAAAAATGGAATGTATATAACAAGCCTCCAAGGATGAGAACACATCTTGTGATGAATCCATGTGGTATAATGTAACAAATATAAAATACCCATGTGGAAGGTTGGAATATAAATGCAACAAATTTTTTACCATTATCTTTTCTCATTATACTATCTATTGCATTATGATACACTTATGTTGATGAAATTTAATTAAAAAAATTAAGGACTCTATTATTATGCTCCTTAAACATCTTAGTTGGTTGGTCAATTTTATTATTTATGCGTATGGATTCATCATGCACATATATCTTGCAATAGTAACATGTGAGTCACTCTTTTCTAGGATTCCCATTTGAAAAGGATAAATGTTTTGATACTTTTGACATAACATCATAATTTTGACCCTTTCTTCATTTTAGGTCCTTCTTGTTCTATTTATTCTCCTTACTACCAAAAGTCACCTATTTTTCGTGACTCTTAATTAAGGCATGCAATTTAGATGATTTTAGTGTACCAATTTGAATAAGCTTGTCTTAATTCTAAGTTAATTCAATAACATAGTCATTGAATTATAACATTGTCCATGCATCCTTGAGGGCATGCTTAGTGGCATGAAAGATATAGATGAAGATATAATAGTCATATCCTAATTTGGAAAGGATTAAAATAATTAATTGATTATCTTTTTTGTCAATGTCATATAATTTCAATTATAATATGAGTGATTCAAACTTTTTGAATAAGTCATGTATCATATCAAAATTGCATGGGTTCATCCTTATGATTCATTTTCCAAGTTATGACTTCTCATTATGTCAAGCTTTATAAAGATATTTTCTAATGTGGTCTAGACTTCATTAGGTGTAGATACAAATTCAATGGGAAAGAGTAGGGTGGGAGACATATATAGGCATAGTAAACCATATATGTAGTCACTTATGTAAAAATAATTCACTTTCTATGCATTAAGTTTTAGTCATTTATTTATACCCATCATGATATGGTGTAAGTATTTTCTCCTCAAGAGGATTTTCGCTTTGACTTTCCACCCATTATAGTTAAACGGTCTAAGAAACACAAGTTCACTATAATCCATGGATCAGAAATAAGTATGAATTAAATTATGTGTGATGAAATAATCGATATACAACCCCTTGAATATGTAGAGGTTAAAATTTACAAGGCATGATAATATCACCAATGTGCAGAGCTAGAAAAAAAATGCACCTTAAAAAAATTGTTGGAAAATGAGATGTCAGATAAAAGTTATAGAAATTTGAATATCTTTTTCTCAAAAAAAATAATGATCTCGCCTTCTCAAAAAAAAATAGGTCTATAAAAATTTTGGCCAATATTTATGAGGGAAAATTAATCCCCCTTGATTTGGTTATGACCTATCTTGAATTAACATTTGACTAGGGGACTAAGGTGTAGGATGAAGGCACACCCTTATTTTATGTTATTGATGTGGGAGTGATGTCAAACCAAAAATGGATCCAATATTAAAATTTATATTAGAAATTTTAACATGATCAAATTTGATAGTATCCTAAACATCTTGTAATGACACAAAAAAGAAATGAGATGGCAGATAGAAAATCAGACATGTGAGGAATGAAAATTCATCCTAGTTGATGAAACCTCAAAAAAAATATTTTCTATGTATGGTAAAAAAAAATAAAAAATACCCAATTGGTTTTATGATAAACCTACAAGAACCCCTAATGATTTTTCCTTAGCCACTAGATATACACATTTTTACAAAATTCAAAAATGACATTGAAACCCTTAAAAAATGCTCATGTCATAAAACTATGTTGTGTTTACAATCAATCCTAGGGTTTTTCCACCTTCTAAATTAAACTCTATCTAGTTTTTACTTTGAGACTCATGATATGATAATTTTCTTGGATTTATGAGAAACCCCACTAGACCCTAAAAAACTAAAATCAATGAAAAATCTTGAACAATCTAGGATGCTAGATCTCAGAACAAAATTAATGAAATTTGTATACCATCTCAACTATAATACCATATTTGAGTGGGCTAAAATTTAAGATATATTTTATAGGATCAAATGCATGAAGTGCAACACGTTTGGAGTAGTGAAATCTAAAGAAAAACTTAAAAGGGAAGAAGCTTATCTCCACAAACAAAACTTTCATTAACATTTATTCATTCATTATCTAAAAATTACATATGAAGGTAAATTATATAGTGAGGTATTAGGTCAACCAAAAATTTAATTAACTCAACTCATAATTATAATATGACTTAAATTACATTTACCCTAATGACCTATTACTAAGCTAAGAAAGATAATCTAACTGTATAAATAAAACTACATAGTGGAAAAAATTCTACAATAAAACAAAGAATTTTAAAGTCACCCACATTTTTATCTCTGGATTCAACCTCCACTGTATATAGTTGTGTAATAACTTATTCAGACATTATTATATAATCCTAGTAACTTTTTATATCAATCTTTTAAATGTATGTACCCCTTCTACCCTTTTCTACATTTTATTTTAATTGTTACAAATTGTTATGCATAAATATTGTTGATTTCAAATTTAAAATCACCTTTAACATTTCAATATTTTGATCCATTTGTAGACACAATAACTATTAATTAAATATCTAGGATTAAACTAAAAAAATTATGTGAGAGGCACATTGTGTGAATCTAAGGTTAAAAAATAATTCATAATTCTTATATATGAATTATGACTATTAGAGGGCTAATTGGTTCACCTTAGCCACCTAACACTTAAGGAAAACTACTAATTTATTTTAAAGACTATCTATGTTAGATATTTTTCTATATAGGAACATATAAGGTGAAATGCATAGATTTATTACAAGTAAGAAATGAGACTAGCTAGACAAACACACCCATAAAGTGAAATTGAATTTTCAAACATTATTATATTATTAATTTTTCTACTTTATACATATAAATATGAGGAAATGTATAATTATATTTTTTTTTAGATATAGAATGACAATCATTATAAATTTAGCTTCACTTTTGTAAAGTCAAATTTTGACAAATTTTCTTTTTCAACACTCTACCATTGTGTGTTTGTGTATGGCAAGGGGGTGGGTAGGGGGGTATACAGTGGCTAGAGATAATTAAAAGTATCTATAAACATAGATTCCATGATAGAGGGAATCCTCTACCATTAGATTCATTTAAATCTTACACCTAGCTTCATCTATTTGAGTATGACATAGACAAAATTGGATACGATAGTTTATCTAATTTTAGCATCGATATTTGTAAATGTTGACATCTAATTCTTGATAAAATTTATGTATTATATAAATTTATTATAAATACTTAATTAGATATAATATATTTATTTACATTATTAAATGGATGAAAAATATATCCCCTCATCAATGGGGAGGAAATACTATAGTTAAAGTTGAAATTAGAAATACAACATCTAATATATACATTGAGAATCATGTATAAAGAACATTTATTGAATGGAAACTAGGCATTTATTTGTAAATTTGTAATTTAACAAGTGTAAAACTTGGGGAGACTAAAAAAAATTTAATGAAAAGTTAAATATAATACACTCTGACATGTGATTAAAGAGTTGTTAAAATTGACCTTAGGTAGTAATTTTTCTAGTATTAAATAAATTAATCAAAATGTTTTTTTTATATTGCTTATCATATATTTTTATCAAAATGATAATTATTTTAGAGACATGCATACTGGTAGGGACAAACCTATGATTCATCTATGTATATTTTGATGTGGTTCCTATACTTGTCACTAGCAGTTGTTCCAATCACCTAGCAACCATTATTATGGCATTAATCACGTGCCTCTAACTAATTAGATAACTAGCATCATTTATTAATGATAAATAAATCATATATTTATATATAAGCTAAAAATGAAATATCAAACCTTAAAGTAGTTGATAAATGCAGATTAAGGAGTCAACACACTACTTGAGAACAAAGACAAGAGTTCTATTTACACAATAAGATAGTGAAGAATGAATGTGTACCTATATTCTATATTTACTCAAATGTCAGTTTTATGAAAAATGGGTAGGAAAAGGAGAAGGATCAAAAAGGAAATTAAAATGGTCTCTATAAACTCTATCACATCCCTTTAAGTCACCAATCTATCATACATCCCATAACAATGAAGGAGGGATATTGATCATTAATGGAGAAGAATTAATCATGTCATCTCTTATTCTATCAGAAGCACTAGCTAGACACTTCTTCAAAATGTAGTTGATTGTATAGGATTATTTGATCCTCTACAATTTAACAAGATAAAGTAACATAGTAGAATCATGAAAACAAATGTAGCTACTATAATTTATAATATAGTATAATATAATAAAAATTATTTTATTATAATATGGTATGGTATATTACAACATATTTATATTAATTATTATTATAATGTATTAATAATTTATTTATTATATACTAAATAATAGTAATAATTTATATCAACCATTATAATAATATATCTATCATATTATTATAAATATTAAATATTATTATTATAATATAATATTATAGTAAAATAGAATATATCTATGGTTAATTAATTTATAAAATATAAATAATATTAATAATAATATATGATATATATTATTGACTAATATAATATACAATACATAGTATTAATAATAAATATCCCAACTCCATGGCTGTTCCCCCACTTCCTTTCCCTCTTGCGGAACATTCAAATGGAATAAACCATAGCCCATCCTCCACTGATCCATCTAGTTCAAGTAGGTCATAGCTATTATTTTTTGTTCTAGCCACCTTTGTAAGCTTTCCATCCACTATATATCATGGGGAATGAGGTAGGTTTATTTATAAGGATGAAATAGGGGGTGTAAATGTTTTCCCTATCTGCAATAGAAATATCTTTGTAGGATCTTGCCGAGTATATCACATAGTGGTGGTAAGTATCAACCTTGTTGGATCTACTATGAATAATGTGACAGACCTAGATTTCCTACCTCTCATTGACATCAATTTTAGTTTCAATATGCTAAAATCCATAGTGGAGAATGAGTCAAAGATAAAATTATTTTTTGAAGTTACCTCAAGGCCACCAGTCAAATCAGCATCAAATTCTCTTAAACCTATGTCTTCATTAACTATTATCACTTTTAATGAGGAGGAGACTAAGGAGGTAGTCTTTCACAAATAACTTTTCTCATCCAATGCCATCACTTGTAGGATTGAAAATATTTGGCCAAAACTCCAAGACCTACTTACCTGAATCTTAGAGCAAATGCCTTTTATAAGATAATATGAAGTATATACATATAAAATAGTAAGGTATTCTCTATGTTTATATATGTATAGAGTGTATATGGATCTATATATGTATAGATATATAGTATATGCATATATTATCTTATAGTAATATTTAATAAATTATATTAGTGCCTTTTTCATCTTATTTTATGGATTATAATACCTTCTCTAAATATTTGGGTTTAACAATTGAAATATGTAATGTTTTCACAACAATAATATAGGACTAAGAATTATTATATTTGTTGTATGAGAAGACATATATTTTCACTCTTTTGTTTTATTACATAAATTGGAATTAAAATCTTTAGTAGAAAATTTCACCCTCCATAGAGGATGTTCTAAGACCTAGGGTGGTATGTAATTTAATATAAATCAAACTTCCATAGTGCTTGAAACACTATGTAGACACCGATGGGGATTTGAAGCTAAGTCCATTAAACTACCCAAAATTTACAACACTATGGGGACCTAGTGGCATTTTATCGCTCTTTCATTTTCCACAAATAAAAATGGGAAGTACTAGATTAAAAATACATTAGTTGTCATTAGTGTTCCTAAGAGAGATAATAGATAAATATTTGAAATATGTATACATATGTATCTATTTGTATATGTCATCCTCCATCGATTGATTAGATTATATAGCAAACATTTTTTCATTGAGGAAGCCTTTCTATTTTACATATAATTAGTTTTAAAGTTGTCTAAATTGGTTTCATATAGTAAAATCAAATAAATTAGTAGTGATATCACACTAAAAAGTATTAACACTGACCCTATCTCACATTTTTTCACAAAGTGTTTAAAAATAAAACTATGATATTTTTTTGTGATGGTGATAGTTAAAAATTGGGATGTGTGTTTATTCATTTGGTGTGGTATTGCACTATGTAGGGAAGGGAAGTTTTTTTTTAAGATGAACTTGAACAATGGGAAATTATTGTAGAAGGGCAAGCCCATTCAAAAAATGCAAGTGGTGAAATATATCAAGGTTAATTAAATGCTGATGGTGAATGGAAATGATAGGATTTTGATGAGAGACTAAAAAAAGCCTAGAAAAATACACATATAAAGTTCAATGACAAGGCACATATAATAATACAATTTGAATATTCCATCATTTTTTTTCAATTACCTAGTACATGATTTGAATAGGTGTCAAATATATAAAGGCAATTTTAAAAACATTCATAATGCACCATGTGTCAATTTAGACATGTTTAAAATAAAATTTATAAAAAATCTAATTTCATTAACTATATAAACCTAATTAGATCACTATAAACCAATTAGATAAAAAAATATTGAAAAGGATTATTCAATGAAACATTCCTCAATTACATATGAAAATAGATATGGACAATATATATTTACAATATTTTCTTTTAGCATTCCCAGTAGCACTAATAATGGATATTTTATTCATAACAATAGTACTTATTTCTATTTATTTAGTCAATGTATGAAAGTAATAATTTTTATGAAGACCATAAGGATAGCCAAATTTTCGGAGTTTATTTGAAGTGGATTTTAATCCCCACCAATTTATACATGCTCTCTAAAATCACTATGGCAGTCTAATCCCTTACAGTATAATCATGTACAAACTACACAAAAAGGATTTTTAAATGACTTTCTCACACTCTTTGATTGAGTAAAACACTCCAAACATATGGACATCATGAAATATATGTTTAAATAAATACCTCAATGATACATTTGTTTTCATTGAGATGACACTTATTTCAATAATTTATTGAACAACTTAAATAGTTTGGTGGATGCTACATATTTCATTCACATATGTGACATGTCACTTAACTTTTCATGTGTACGTCTAGTCCGACTTGTTCAAGTTCCTCACTTGAAATACTGTATCATTACCCATCACTATTACCACCCACCTCTCCTTGTAAATTTTATTTACTTTCATGTTCTATATGGCTTTGCTCTTCACGTGAAAATGGGGTCAACAATCATAGGTTTTGGATGAGACAAAAATATTATTTCAAACTCTTTCATGTTCATAGAATTTTCAAAATCATCTTAGGTTTAATATTTGTTTTTCCCACTTATAATATTGATTTATTTCTCTTAAGATATATAAATGATGGTTTTGAGAATTCAATTGATATATGAGTTCATAATGACTAGTCTAAAGCAGAAGGTAGCTTTGTTAATCACCATATCAAAGGAGGAATTGTCTTTGAACAATATGATAGTCTATGTAGAGAAAGACAAATTGGGAGATGAAAAAAGAAAGATATGTTAAAATATAGTTTATTTTTGCACATGAGTATGAAATTAAAAATGTGCAATTAAAGATATAAGGTGGAGGTGTAAAATCATCTCTAAAGATGTAATTATTATCAATGCAACAAATGACTGTAATCATCTCTCATGATTCATTCATCCACCCTTGATAATCAAAGATGGAAATTTAAAGATACAAACCCCGTGTAAGCTACAGACCCCTGTACAATTAGTGAAGGGCATGTAAAGTCTTTCATTATTACAACTAATAATCATGTACTTATACAAGGTTATAGTTTATGACTTCATTTTGTCAATTGAAGGAAAAATAAAGTATTAATGCACATGAATTGTTGGGGATTGGTATTTACATTCGGTAAATTAATTGTTAATTATTTTTTGTGTGGTAAATATTATTAGATTATTGGTTAGCTTGTTAGACATATTATTTAGAACATGAGCATGAAATTGAAAATTTTCAATGAAATATATAAAGTAGAGGTGTAAATTCATATCGAAAGGTATAATTATTGTCGATGCAACAAATGATGGTAATCAGATCTCATGATGATTTCATCCAACCTTGATAATAAAAATTTACAAATCAAAAATATCGACTTTGTGTAAGCTACACACCCCTCTAAAATTGGTGAAGGGCATCCAAAGCCTTCCATTAGTTTATCATGACTAACAATCATGCACTTACACAATGTTCAATAGTTATGACTTATTTTTGACAATTAAATGAAAACTAAAGTATTAATGAATATAAACTATTAGGGATTGGTATTTACACTAGGTAAATTAATTATTAGTTATTTAACATGTGGTAAATATTATTAAATTATTGGTTGGTTGGTTAGCATATTATTATTTTAAATAAAAACAATAGTTTTATATATAAGTTTTAGTATTATTAGGAAGATTGTGAGATGTTTATGAGAGTATTAGTTGTAGCAACCTCGTAGTAATATAGTCCACCATATCTTATATATGTATGTTTGTCTATGAAATGTTTATTTATTTTATAGTATAACTCATTGTACATGAGTTATATTTATGCATAAATCTCCTATAATAGCTAACGTTGATATTGAACATGTGTGTTGTTTGGGATTCTTTGAGAATGAAATATATAGTATTATTAAAAAAATGGTTTTATGATTTGTATAAGGGGTAATCACCATTGTTTATATAATTCAACGTCCATGGATATTATTGTTACAAATAGACACAAATGTGACCAAGGCACAACTAAACATGTTCAATCCACCCCGGAAGGGTTGTCATAAAGAATGAAAAAATGTTCTAGATCACAAATAAGATATTGACTATAGATGGGTATATGATTTCAATCTTCATTCTATAGAATTTGAAGTAACCTGGGTCAAATGTAAAACTAAATCACTATGATTCAAATCACAAAATGCAACCACATGTTATATAGAAAAGATTTTATGCATTTACAAGGTAAATAACAATTATAATATGCAAAGGGTGTATTATTTGTAGGGTAGGATAGATAGATAATTGTAAAAAAGGGTGTGGTGTGCTAGTGGTTTTTAATCAATAGGGTATCTTACATTCCTCATGACATTATTATTTAAAAATATGCATACAAAAATAAAATGTAAGATAGTGAGAACTATCAAGAGTAATTTACAATCATTGGTGCCATTGAAATGCAAATACTCAAATGATTTTGAAACCCTAGAAAGATACACTGAAACTAAAATATCACATGCTCTTTCCTATTAAATCCATAAACCTAGGGTACCCTAACAAGTTATTCAACAACATATTATAAAAAAATGCAAAAAGGGTTCTATAGTTCAAACATATGCTTAAAAGGTTAACCAATAGTAAGCATGGAGATAATTTCCCAACCAAAAATATTTTAAAAACACACTGCTTCACTTCATCAAAAGGACATAGTAAAAATCACAAGTATTTTACATTAACTTTGCAAGAAAATATTACATACATCAAATTTTTAGAATGTTACCATGTCGACAAGCATGATGAGTTTTCTCTTTTGATAAGCGAGACAATAAATGCTCTCAAAGCTTAGTAATGGATTTACACATATAACCACCTTAGAAATTTGAGACAAGATCTACAAAGAAGAGTTGATCCAAAAACAATTTAGAAATTACACCTTCAAAATAGAGTAAATGAACAACCAATGACAACCACCTTCAAAATAGAGGAAAATCCCTCTATTTATACATTTTGCACCCTATTCAAATCTGGGACCATGGGTTGCAATTTTACAGAATTGCAAAATAGCCTTTCAAAATATACAAAGATAATACCCAAATAGAATATATTATTTGTCATGCCTAATCTTCTTTCATTTGTAAAAAAATCATTGCTCTAATTTCCTCTATAAATAATGATGAAGATTTTCAAAAAACCCTTTGATTTATTTACTAGAGATGCCCTTTTGCATAATCTAAAAAGTCAAATTCTTGTGGTGGAGGATGAATAAACATTGTCCTCATGTCTAACTATCTGAATATTCCTTTAATTGTTTTATTTCACAAATGAAACATTCAGGGTAGCTTCCTTTCCTCTTATGCACACCATAGAACAACCTACTCTTGTAATGATGGCACTAAGATGCTCTAGCTATGGTAGAGGTAGAAAATGATCAATGGCTAAAAATATGATCTATAATGACCCATAGACCTTATTTTATGATTTTAATTATTGCCCATCCATGGAGGAGCCAAAAATTTCAACTCTTATGCCATATATTGCCACATATCGACATGTGTCATGCCACATTGGATTTGAGATCTATTGAAATACCCATAATTATCTAGGGGTATTGATCTTGTTTTTTGGATAAAATGAGCCATGTTTATCCTTTAACCCAAGATTTAATGCTGGTAATTGACCTTATTTAACTATGACTCACTTACAAGCCACATGGTCTATAAGATACATATTCCTTTAAAAATGAATTTTTAGTGTGAGTTATTTACCTATGTGGTAATGCCATGTCACTCTATTCAGTAGTTTGAAATGTGAAAATTAACCCTAGGAATCATGTCAACATGTCATTGGGTCTAGATCTTTGAATAGTCCACCTAAGACTAGCACTACCCGATCCTTGTTTTCATGATGAATGAGAGCCTACCACTTGGTATATCTATAGGCTCTCAATATCCCCTAAGCATTAGATTTTATTTTTGAGAGATTAGATATTTTTTATAACCCCCAAGATCAATCCATTTGGATAATTTGTGGTCTTTTTGCATTATGCATAGTCATTAGCTATTGGGCTAAATCCCTTTCACCATGTGGTGGTTTTTCATTTGGAATAATATTTTGAAAATTCCATACTTACCTTAAATAGTCAGATCATATCTAAATTGATCACCACAGACCATTGATCTAAACATGAAATATCAAATACCATTGGATGTCATGCAATATTTTTTTGCAGTTGTAACACTTGCCATCGATGCATTCATCCCAACTCTATTGATAAGTTCACATCAATATTGAATAATAGGATCTTGATTTGGGTGAGAAAATGCACTCCATTAGATCATGATCTGATGGGTTGAATTCTATTATACTTTATCTATACTTAGCCCTAAGGTCATGCCACTTAGTATTCCTATACACCTTTTACACTCTATACTCTATTAGTTCTACTAGGTTAATGTGTTTTTTCTATGTAGAGAAATTTTATTTTATCATAGCTTTGTGGACTAGTCTTGAATCAGTATGCTCCATTGATCATAATGTGTATGTTTCAATGTGTCTCATAGATCTTCTTACATATGATTGAGATTTAATTTTTCTCACATAGTTATGCCACTTGTCCTTTCTATGTTCACCTTGAGATTATTTAAAATATTGACATATTTCTCACCATCGATTGGGATCTATACACTTTACCATGTACCATCTATCAAGAAAAATATGATAAAAAATTTAATTGTGCCTCATAAGCTTGACACATGTTGTTTCTTCACTTGTCTTAGGTCGCTTCAAATTTTCATCCTCGATCATGCACTTTTGGATCAACTCTACCCAAATTAACATGTATTATTAGATTTATAAAAAGGGGACTAATGATGAAAATAATTAATCATGGAAATGACTATGTCATAGTTGGGGGAAATAAAAGACTGAGTATAAAGCCTTGGCCTATGTTTTTATTCCATTAATAAATATAATGGAGTCTTTAGGATAGGACTTTGATCTAGGTTTACAACAAAGGGAACAAATATTATCTAGATCATGATATAGAATATAAAAGGGGACCAAATAATAATTTTAGAATAAGGTTTGGTTGTGTTAATAAATTTGAACAAACCGTAGTATAAATTTTTTACTAAGTCTATGGAATATTTAAGTCATTCCCACATAAATTATTCCTACTAGTTTGGATTTAAGTCAATCAGTCTAAATGGTGCTCAAACATGAATTCATCTTGACTTTTGATAGACCAAAGGCTACTAAAGACCAAATTAACATGACACTTGACCTCTAATGAAACCTTGAAAATAGGAAGTGGACAAAACAAATTAGGCATCTATGCTTAACAAGGGCTCAATTGCTTTAGTGCAAATTTGGGGCACTAATACTAGCTCTCTCTTGGGGATCTATACCCTCTTTAGGTGTGTAAGTAATCACAAAATGTAAGATCAAGTGCAAATCCATTAGGATAAGGAGTCAACACTTAGAGAAAATTAAATCAATATAGGCCTCTAAAAGCTTAATAAAATAGGGTAGACTCATAAAAATAGATTAGGAGGATCTAAAAATTTACACACAAAAGAAAACATGAAAGGAAATTGTACAAGAAAGGCCCAAAGCAAAGGGGCAACAAAGAAAGGAAAAAATAAGACTATACACTATACAATTATGTACATAGTTGTAGGCTCAATAAAAGAAGTGTTTTAGATGCCTACCATTGACTAGAAGCTCCAATATTTCACCATCTAGGTCTCTCAAGAAAGTGTGTTCCTCAATCTAATAGTCAATGTAATAGGGACCCATACATAAGGCATCAAATTTTCCATGCTTACTTTTCTCCTCATGTACATTGTCCCAAAGTAGAACCATATCACCTACTTGGAAGGTTCTCTAAGTGACAATCCTATAAAATATCTTCTTCATCTTTTCCTTAAACTTGAAGTGACTTTTATGAACTTGTCTTATAATTTCATCAAGCTCAACAATCTAGTTTATTCTGATTTTATAGTGGTTGATTTTCTCATCATCTTATAATTGATGCATGAGCTAATAGTTTAGTAACTACAAATTCACAAGAAAAACTACTTGATCCTCATAAACAAGCTCAAAAGGGATTTTACATATAGATCTCTTGGATGTGATCCTATCAGCCTGGAAAGCAAACTTTAGCTGGTCACCCAACTTCTTATTTTATTCTAGTGTTTATCCGATGATTTTCAAAAAAAAATTGTTACTATATTATGCTTATTCATTTCCCTAAGGGTTTGATTGAGAGTCTAATCATGTACACTTTTCACAATTCCACTAAAGGTTTAGATTTCAAACTCATGGAATTATTAACAATAACATTGATAGTCACACCAAATCTATAAATAATTTTATCTATCAAGAAATTGATAACCACCTAGTACATAGATTTCTTTGTAGGAACCGCCTCAACCCATTTTGTGAAGTAATCAATTGCAATTAGTATCGACTTATGTCCAGTTCTTGACAAATCAACAATTTCTCTAATGAAATGCATTCCCCATTATTTGAGTGGGCCTTCAGTCATTATAGGCTACAAGGGAAGAGAATTAAAATCTTTTATCCGCCTAGTAAAAAATTGACACTTCTCACACTTTCTAGCTTTTTGAGTAACATCTTTGAATAGCAAAGGCCACCAATAACCGATTCTCAATTTTTTATGACTTTTAATCATAGGTACAAAATGGACACCACATGCTCCACTATGGAAGTCTTCAATTAGGTCCACAATTTGTTCTTCTAGCATTCATCTTAGGATAACCCCATCCAAAAAATTTCATGCAATCCCATTTTTAGTCAAGAGGTACCTTTAGGAAAAAATATTAAGAGTCCTTTGATTCTTGTCCAAGTTAAGGGGACAATTCATATTTTTTAAGTAATATACAATGTCTTTATACCATGAATACATGTTAAATTAACTCAAGGAATCATCAATATTCAAAATAGTAGTGTTTACCTCAATGACTTATTGATTGGTCTCAACCATGAGCTTGGCTAGACCCATCCCTCATAATAACTTGGTGGTATAAATATCCATGTCATACTCTAGAAACTTGTTCACCCACCTACATCTCTTATTGGATAATTCAATTTGAGTCAAGATATCCTTTACAATGGTATGTGAGACATAATAATTAATCTTTGAACTCAGAATATAAGGTCTCAATACTTTAACAACCTTGAAGAGAGCAAATGCTAGTTTTTCCATGATAGTGTAATTTATGTCAACACCTTACATAGCTTTACTAAATAAAGCTATTAGTTACTCGTGACCATCTTCAGTTTTTTACAAAAAGACAATAGTAATAGTGTTATATTATGTAAAAGATAAAATATAAAATGGCTTAGAGTAATCATGGATGGCTAAAATGGGGGTAGACTTTAGAGTTACTTTAATGTCATTGAATGCTTGCATAGATTTCTCCTCCCACTTGATGTTATGTTCCTTTTTATCATGGAAGCAATAGGCAGAGTCATCTATACAATTTTAGACATAAACCTCATGAAATTATTTTTTTCAAAGAAGGATTGAATTCCCTTCTTGGAATATTGGATGGGCACTTTGTCAATCACTTATACCCTTTCAAGGTCAATTATGACACCATAATTGGATACTATATGTCCCAAAAACTATGAATTTTATACTTTGAAGTGACCTTTCTTTAGATTAAGCAAAATGTTAATCTCCTTGCATCTAATCAACACTTTCTCCAGATGCTCTAAATTTTATTCTCTAGTCTTGGAGTACATAGTAATATCATACTGATACCCAAATATAAACTTGTTAATAATCACTATAGAAATAATATCCATAGCTAACTAATACATTCCACCACCATTCATTAATGTAGAAGACATCCTTGTATATACATACATGCCCCAAGGCATTATGAATGTGGTCTTGGTTCTCTCAGATTCCTTCAACACAACTTGGTTATATCCTGATAATCCATCTAAAGTGGACAACATCTATGATCTTATAACATGTTACAATAGGTTGTCCATATTGGGTAGGGGATAATTATCTTTTGAAGAAGATTTATTCAAAGTTTATAAATCTACACACGAGCAAATGTCACCATTTTTATTTCTTATTCAGACTAAATTTACAACCCATGATGAATACCAGATGGGATGAATGATACCACCATCCCTTAACTTCTTTAACTCATCCCACATCTTAGTGGCCAAGATGGGGTTAATAATTCTTTCTATCAAGATGCAATGGGATGACATGTTGGAACAAGTCTTCCATATATGTGTTTAAATTAGAATAAGACCATGCTAAAAAATCCTAGTACTTTCTTAGTAGCTACACGTAAGCTTATTTATTAGTTACACTTAGGTGATTACCTAGCCAAACCTTCCTTGGATTCTCATGAGAACCCAATTTACACTAAGTCACATCCTTTAAAATTATTGATTCTTGAGTCTTAATTCTATCTGCTCCATCAAAATATGCTTATAAAATTACCAATCCTCTAGGAAGCATGTTTGTCTTCAACTGGATAATGTCCTTCCAAAACAAGGTTTCTTTTACATCATAAACCTTAACCATGGATTCCAATTTTATGAGCCGATTATAGAACTTAGATTTACAATTCAAAAACCACTTAATTTGTTAATAATCATGAAACACCTACTAGTGATGAACATTTTCTAGGATTAAAGGCCTAATAGGCACCTCTAATTGATACTAACAATGAGGTCTTGCATTTTTAATGTCAAATTAAGCACCTAGTCATGCGAGTCTATAAGGTTCTTCATTAAAACTTTTGTCATGATAATGAAGATTGAATGCATCAAATAATTCAAGAAAATCCTAGATAACATTCTGATAATGTTTTAACCTTTTATTTTTTCTGACATAAGCACTATGAACATACTTTACCACTATCTTGAAATCACCCTTAGCAATCACAATTTTAATTCCATATTTGTGGGAAATTCATAAACCAAACAATAGTACCTCATAATTAATAGTATTATTAGTGCACTCAAAGGATTACTAGAAATAAAACTTGAAACAATTACCATTGGGGGTAAATAATCTAAACCTTACTCCATTTTCAATATTGGATCAAGCCCCATCAAAACACACCTTCCAAACTACACCTTCACTATCAGGTTTAACATTAAGAAAAATAGGCGTTCATTAGTGTCAATATTCTCAATGAAGTTCCCAAGCCCAACATCTATGTACAATACTTTATTTTGATTATTTTGATCTTCAGTTACATGTATCATCTTTAGCTCTCTATAAATTTTTACCATCTTACCATCCAATGTAATGGTGTCATAGGAAAGGTCTATTTATACACTTCCACCTATACTCATATCCCATTTACATGATAGCACCATCCCCCACTTAGGTGAGTAGTCCATAACTACCATGATCATATTCAAATACCTACCTAGATGCACTACCAACCCCTTGACTTGTCCAACAATTGGAACTTTTTGTTAGCCCATTGCATAACATTGCCAAAGCCTTATGTAATCTTAATTCCTAGTTCATTTAAGACACCTAAGGGAATTAAATTACAACAATAACTAGAATTAAACATGCAATTGTGGAAAATAATACCATTTATTAATGGGGTTGTATATAATTGGTCCACATTCAGTTGACTCTCTACTAATGTAGTCCCTAACTAGACTTTCAAGGTGAGTTCAATAGCCTCTTCAGATCCTTCATCACTTTCCATTAGTGTTTGGGGTAAATCAATTTCATTTGTATCTAACTTCTCACCAAATTCTAAGTATTTAAATTCACTCTTCCTATGCTCAGGTATTCTCAATAATTCAACAAGTGGCATGGTGATTTTTACTTGGCTCCACACTTGGGTATTTTGTGGAAGGGTAAAAACACCTTGATCTAGAATACAATCACTTAAGGTCTGAGGTAGAGTAGGTTGGTATGAATTTTCATGTTTAGTGGCAACTTTCAAAGGTGGATTTTATTTAACATCATTCACACCATTAGGAATACTAGATAGCAAAGGTACATTATTCTTGGTGGGAGCGTCTCTAGGTTTAACAACTTGGGAAATGGGTATTATTTTGGAAGTGTTTGGTACTTTTGTAGTTTTCTTATCTCTGTTAATTACATCAACCACATTTGTATTTTTAGGGTTAGTGTCTTGAGGAACATCAAGTAGTTGCCTACTTCTCAAGTAGTATTCTTTTTCTTGGGTAACTATTGAATTAATTAGTAGATACCTATCCTCAACTAAAGGAGTGCCCCCATCATATTTTTTAATCATCATTGATCTTGAAATACAAAATCATGAAGAGGTAATTCATATCCATATGTCATATTGAACTCACAACAAAATTCATGAGTTGGTACACACCACACTCCAAAACTAGTTAACATTAACGACACTCATCTATTCTATAGAAGTAGATATCTTTTTTAAAGGAAATTGACAGTTGAACATTATAATCTCATAACCAGATGATGCAGACTCAAGTTCATTCATATCTTCATCAATTAGTTCATCTATATCACATGGAGGATTTGGAAGGAAGCACTTTTCACACCAATCAACATAAATGTCACAACCTACCACATTCAATTTATCATTTAATGGATTATACACTTCTTTCATAGGCCCTATGTTCTAGTGTCTATCTATTATTTCATCTTGTGCAATCTCTTCCCTCTATAATTATCTGAATTATCAAAATTAGGCCCCCTTTATGATTGATTAAAATTTGAAGCCCTCTCATGACTGGTAGACAAATTAGGGACCCCCTTCTCAGTGCTGGCAAGATTTCATGACATTTATTTAGTAGTGAAGGATAGAGTCTTAATCATCTCCATAAGATTTTCATTCTTAGTAGACTGTGTTTTTAAGAATTGACCAACTTCACATCAGGCTACTTGTTCATGTGATTTCCTATAACCTTTATGTTATTAATTTCGATGGCCATATTGAATGCCAACTGTATGTTCATGAGAGCCTTTTCCTGCAAGTAATATGAAACCTTCTTATGAAAGGCATCCTAGTATTTTATCAAGCACACTATATCACTAGGCCTTATCCTCTCGTGTAGCCACATCATAGATTTGATAAACTATGTGTTGAAATATTACATGATTTCATTGGGGTTATTATTGATGTTTTCAAATTCATTCAAAAGGAACCTTGGATGAATTATTTCACCATACCAAATACTGAAAATTTTCTTCATTTCTTCCCACAAATCAATGCATCAATGGGGAAGAGAATTGAACCAATCTCATGGATCTTCCAATAAATGCACACAAAATTTAATATACACTTATTCATGCTCAACCTCATAATCTTTAATGATATTATTAAAATCCCTCAAGTGCTAATCACCACTTATTACATTATTCCCCTAAATTTTTTGAAGGCATTTCCTTACTTCATTTCGGACTTCACTAGGATAACCTTGCATGTCATCAAACTTTATAAGCCTAAATATGGTAATGCAGAGTGTAGGATGTTTATTCTCATCTAGGACCCTATGCCTCATGATTATTTTAATTGGATATTCATGAATAACTAGCAAAGGGATATGAGGGGGTGAATGAAGTGGAATTTGTGGATCAAGCTTAGGAGGGTATTCAACTAGTTGAGAATGAGTTAGGTAGTAAGTAGGACTAGAGTTTTAGAATAACTAAAAGAGATATGAAAGTCCCTTATAATGGGATGTTCAACAAAAATATCAAGACTATCAGAATCTTGGTAATTAGGACACTACTTAGTATCTAAACTTTGCCCTTTAATATGCCTCCAAAATTATCTCCCTCTTGTTTAATAAATACTTAATGGCAAGACTTGTTTCTTGGATGGGTCACCTTTGAAGGATGATATCAATCCTTCTAGATTTGTAAATAAGAAAATAATAAAAGATGAAATTTAATGTAGATATTTAAACTAGGCACTGATCTTTCTTGAAAGTAGATGAAAAAATCATAGTCATCACTAGAATCAAAATTCTATAATATAACAGTTAACACATTGATTATGATACATGCTGAAAACATACTTGATTAATTTAATGATGAGATAAAAGGAAAAAACACTAATATTTTTATAATTATGTCCAAAATTAGAGAAAACACCTTTTAACATGTAATTTTAACATATATTTACAATAAGCTTAGTATAATTCAAATTGTCAAACATTTCAATTCTTGGGATGTCCCCAATGGAGTGATGTATTGTTAATGACCAAAATAGTCCAAATGTAGCAAATAATAGTGGATAATTTCATAATATGAAATACTTATAGTTCTCTCAATGAGTCCTTTAGCAACATAAGTAATTAGGACTTCAATTTAATCCTTCATAATTACACTGATAAGGTGTTGGTTTCGAGTTGCATACCTCTTTCTCTCATCCTTGCATACTTGAAGAAAATGGAAAACTAAGATGAAAAGCCCAATGATATGTCATTTTATTTTGGGGAGGGATAAGCATCAAAAAGTAAACCAAATAGAGAAAATAACTAACATGCATTAACAAAGGGTATGGTCAACTCCCTGCTACTTCTAGCTTTCCCTGAACCAAGGTAAGAAGACCTATGGAGTAGCTTGATCACATGGAGATATTTTTAAATTCATCCTCCATGGTGATTATTAGCATAAAGAGACATAAGTGTGACCAAGGTATAACCAAACTTGTTTAATATACCAAGTAGGGTTATCACACTGAATGAAAAAATGCTCTAGATCACTTACAAGCTATTAAAGATAGATGGGTATATGTCTGCAATCTTCATTCTATAGAATTTCTAGTAATATGGGTGAAATATAAAATTGGAACACTATGTTTAAAATCACAAAATGTAAACACATTTTATATAGACATGATTTTAGGCATTTCATGTCAAATAACACTTATAGTATGTAAAGGATGTATTATATGTCAGATAGGATAGGGTAGTATAGTTAGATAATTTTAATAAAGGGTGTGGTGTGATTGTTGTATCAAAATAATAGGGTATCTTGTAGTATTCATGACATTATTCATTACAAAGATGCATAAAAAAGTAAAATGCAAGATAGTGGGAACTACTAGGAGTAATTTATAATCATTGGTATCATTTAAATGTAAATACTCAAATGATACTAAAATGATAGAAACATACACTAAAACTAGAATTGCACATGCTCTTTCCCATTTAATCCATAAACCTAGGGTGCCCTAACAAGTTATTCAAAAACAAATTGTCAAACAATGTAGAAAGGGTTTTATAATTTAGATCTATGCTTAAAATGACAACTAGTAGTAATAATAGATCTAAATGTCCAATCAACAATTTTTACAAAACATATTGATGCGCTTTATCAAAATTAAATAGTTAAAATGAAAAGTAGTTTCCATTAACATATTACATCAATTTTTTAAAATGATACCATCGGGACAAGCATGGTGAGCTTTCTCTTTTGACAAGGGAGACATAAACATGATCTAAAAGCTTGTTAATGATTATACATATGGAAACACCTTAGCAAGGGATATAATATCTAGACAAGTTAGTTGATCCCAATTTTTTTTGTAGATCCTAGACGTAGATAAAATGAACAACGAACAATATGAACCTTCACAATAGAGGAGAATCCCTCTATTTATATATTCTAAACCCTACTCAAATATGGGATTGTGGGTTACAATTTTAAAAAAATAGAAAGAAGAACTTAAAAATCCCTAAGATTTTCCCCAACTAGAAAATATTCCTTTTCATGCCTAAAATCTTTATTCATTTGAAAGAAAACTCATTGCTCTAACTATGTTTACAAATAATGATCAAGATTTGTAACAAACCCTTTAATTTATTGGTTGGAGATGCCCTTTTAGATGATATAGAAGGTGATTTTTTTGTGTTTAAGGTTGAATAAACCTTTTCCTCATGTGTAACTATCTGAAGATTCACTTGATCATTTGCTTATAAAAATAGAACCTCCTAAGAAACTGTCTTACCTCTTATGCATGCCATGAAACAACCTATTCTTACAATAATGGCACTGAGATGCTCCATATATGGTAGAGGCATAAAATAATTTGTGGAAAAGAATATGATATATAATGGTCTAGATACCTTCTTCTGTGCTTCAAATTCTTGCCCATCCATGCAGGAACCATCAATTTCAACTCTTAAGCCAAATATTGCCACATATTGGCATGTGGGATGCCACATTTAATTTGATATCCATGGAAATGTACACCTTCATATATCACCATTTTTATCATTTTATTGGATCAATTAAGCTTCATTGATACTTTAAACCCATGATCAAATGCTATAGATTGACCATGTTTAACTGTCACTCACCTATAGGCCACATGCTTTATAATCTACATATGCCTTTACAAATGAATACCTAGTTTGATTTTTATACCTATATGACAATGCCATGACACTCTATTCATTAACTTAAAATGTGACCATTACCCCTAGGACTTGTGTTAATATGTCATTGCATCTAGATCTTTGAATAGTCCATTTAAGACTACCACTACCAAATCCTTATCTGCATGATGAATGCAAGCATGCCACTTGGCATCTCTATGGGTTATTATCATCCATTTAGTTATAGATTTTATTGTGAGCCATTATATTTTTATTAAGACCCCTAAGACCATGCCACTTGGATAATCTATGGAATTTTTGAATTTTACATAGTCATTCACTATCGAGTTAATTCCCTTTAAGTATGTGGAAACTTTTCATTTGGCTTAAGATCTTTGAAAATTCCATATTTACCTCTCAACATTGGATCATCATTGTATAGATAATTATATACCATTGATCTAAATCTAAAGGATAAAACTTTGATCTTGCACCATCAGATCTTGCTTCAAATGACAAAACATGCTCCATTAAATCATGATCTAAGGGGTGGAATGCTATTGGATATTATCTATACTTGGCCCCAAGGTCATGCCATTTTGTAATCCCATAGGCCTTATACATACTGTACTTTATCAGTTCTATCAGGTTAATGGGATTTCACCATGTGGCGATCTCATATTTACTCATATATTTGTCGAATAGTCTTGACTTGATATTCTCAGTTGATCAAAATGTGTGATTATCAATATGCCTTTTTGATCTTTTAATAGATGACCAAGCTTTAGTTTAGGGCATGACATTTTTCTAGTTGTCATTTATACATTCACCATGAGATTCATTGAGATCTTTACCTATTTCTCATTATCGATCAAGATTTGTACACTTCAACACATATTGTTGATCGATTAAAATATGATCTAAATTTTAATCATGCATCACAAGCTT
>JARHVA010000895.1:2112500-2132500 GCA_037957365.1 Torreya grandis
TAAAGATAAATGTATATTTTACCTTAATGGTATAAACTATAGTTAAAATTTCTATTATGTATGTGATAGATAATATTATGAGATTCATTCATACGTGTGATCAAATAAATGTATGCTTTTAGAATATCCTATTCATATCATGTTATATGATATATAGTAAGATGTAATTTGTATGAATGTATTGGTTATACTATGTTAACAAAGTTTCACTTTATTGATACTGAGTAAGTTTTCAGATGGACTTCACTAGATTACTAGCATCATAACGACAGATGAAGGTAATCTAGTCAAGTGGTGTGTGTGAATTTGATTGAACCTTAGATCATTATTTATTATTAAAAAATTTGACCAATGTAATGTTTAGTGATACATTATCATTTAATGAGAATGATTTACATTTTTTTGTGATATCTTGAGTAGAAAGGATTTCTATGATACGCCACATTTTTAGTTTTATAAATCATATAACATATGGGTATGAGATTTTCTCTCTAGATTTATGCACCATCACTATCTATTCATACATGATGTTAGAGACATTACCTTATGAGATTTGTACAGGGGATCATTGGTTCATGTTTGGTGTGGAAAAACACTTTAATGATGCTCTCTCTCCCTAAAATAGTACAACTTTTGAGACAACACTTGAGATTGCCACAGATACTAGAGTCTAGGAAACTATGCTCCAGGGAGCCATGTTTCTTATATATACACAATTTACTATATTTTTTAGTGTGAGATATTAATTATTACATTTAATTTTTAAATACATTATCCCTACACATGTAGCATCAACTTACTTAGGTGTGATAAGAATTTTAGTGGTTAAGAGGGTGAGTTACACCTAGAGTTCCACATGGAGTTCAATTGAGTAACAATTTGAGTTCTCTTATGAGTTCCATAGTGAGTTACACTCATTTAAACAAATATGTGTCCTATGAGTTAACTCCCCTTACTCCTTTATACTCCTCTTCACTAGGCTATTATATTAGATCAGATAATTTATAAGAAAGGAAATTTAATACATCGGGAAGTTTTTGCACATCTTCTCACACATTTTTTAATACAATTAAGGTCATTGATTTTTAAAATACTTTGTGTGCTCACTCTACCATAAGATCACATAGTAGCCTATTATGACATGGTGTCATACCTCTAGGTTCTATAAATGAGAATTAGGTTATCTATTGATTTCTGTTTTGTATTTTTAATTAGGAATTTGCGTATTCCTTAATTCGATGTTTTTTATGTCAATTGTATTGGTTGTATAATTTTGTTGGTGAAAATATATGATATTCCACTCAAAGAAGCCACTCAACATCAACATTCATTCTATAAATAAGATAATTTGAATTAAGGGGCATCTTTTTGTTGTTAGGGTTATTAATTCACCATTAGATAATAAATGATTAATATTAAATTACTCATTTTTAACTATAATATGGTTATTTATCGTACATAGATTTGTAGGTTAGTAAATCTTGAAAATATTTTTATTGTTATTAATTGTAACACTTGATTTATATTTGTGATATTATATTATTTTTTTAGTTTTATCATTCCTATTTTATAGGAACTATTATGGGCTTATATCTGCATATAAATAAATCTCAACTAATGTATTTTTCTTTTATCAAAATAAATATAATTTTATTCTTACACATTATCTGGTATCAAAGCTTCATGGAGATATTTGAACCTGTGTAGGATGATAAGCTTGAGATATCCAAAAGTTGATAGAGATTCATTGTGTGAGGAGAAGCCTATATACTCCCACACTGAAAATAGAAGCTAAAAAAGACGCAGTAATATTTTAAAAAAATTCTTAGTTGAATCCATGAGGTTTGCCAACACAGATATTTGTAGAAGCTTTGGAGAAAGTAGTTCATTCAATAAAATAGTAGTCTTAGCATTTAAAAATAAATAAAAGTCAAACCCTAGATCATTGGCATTCCAAAGGAGGAGAAAAGACTAGAAAAAGCTTAGCATTGAGGAATGAAAGTTAGTATTTATATATATTTTCTAATTTACATGTTTCAAAGTCTACAAGCTCTTTGATATTTAATCTAAATAAAAATGCCAAAAAGAGTCTTTAGATCCCACCCAACTGCTAAGAACCTATCAAATCATCAAATCACTAATAAAATTTCATATGTTTTGTAATTATAATATAAAACCACCTCTTATTTTCTCAAATCCACCTTTTTATTCATCAAAACCACCTATAAAATATTTTACTTGTAGCAATTTTGTTTCAAAACCAGCTTTTTAAAATCCATGGTATTAGGTGGGAGGGTGGATTAAGGCTAAAAATTATAATATTCAGCTTTCATATATATGTTTGTGCTTTTATGTTAATGTAGTGATACATAGGTGAGCTGGTGGGAAATCATTTTGGTAGAGGATATGTGGGAGGTTCAAATCCCCTAAAACCAATTTATTTAGAGAAACTTTTAAGAGCACTCCAATTTTGTCTAATCTATTAAATTTAGTTATAAATAACTATATTAGCGATAAATGTACTAATTTTTTTTCAAAAAAAAGGAAAACTAAAAAAAATAAAAAAATTTCTAAAAGAGGCCAAAGAGCCAAAAAACACAAAATAAGTGAATTTTTATTTTTTTAAAAGCATTGCAAATATTTTTTCAAAATATTGTATTACACCAATTCATCAAATTTTCAGAAAGATCAACATAGTGTTCAGTCATAACTATGCCTCTGACTCACATTTATAGGTAATACCATCATGTTTGAGTTACTACATACACAACATAACATAGTCATAACAATGAAATTTTGGCATCATCCTTTTAAATCATCAAGGAGAAATAAGACACATTAAGTTATAGCCTTCCCTTCATCTACCATTCATTTCAATCAAAGGGTATAAATCCTAGCTGGTGGTATTTCTAAGTATATAGCAAAGTTATGCATGCGTAAGTAAAAATACATCTAATAAGGTGCTAATGATTGGAAAAACCCTTTTTAGTATTATATAGGTACCAAGAATTAAATTCTTTCCTGTATGTTTATGTCTCTTTCCTGTACCATTGGGTATATAAAAAGGGTAAGATGGGTATAAAGGAAGGGTGCATATAAAGAAAGGTCTAGTATAGCAGTTTAATAATGTATAAAAAGGGAGACCTATATACCTAGAATGATAAGGAACTAATCCATCAATTTTAGTCTTCATAATGGTTGCATAGGATCCAAAATTCTTTTTTCTAGATTCATAGTTACTCAAAGGTGACAACGACTCTACCTGGAAGACAAACCTTAGAACTCAACTAGAATTTGAATAAATTTGGTTTGTAGTAGATGGATCATATACCTGACATGCCACATACCTTGATCAGTAACATAAATTTGATCAATCCAATTAGAAGTGTAAATTAATTATCATGTTTGGTGTATAAGATGAAGTTCAACCACATCCATGAAGTCAAAACAACTAAAGAAGCTTGGGACAAACTCCAGACTATATATGAGGCCAAAAATGATAGCATAATTATGAATTTGTAAAGTCAACTCAATTCTCTTAAATTTAGATCAGGAGAAATAGTGGATGCCTTTTTAACACATGTTTCAATACTGAGGGCATCACTTCAATCCTTGGGTGAGACAGTCTTAGATGAATCTCTTGTACTTATTATCTTGAGAGCACTGGCACCCTCATATAGGATTTTTGTGACCACTTTGACTATCAAAACACAGAAACCATGTTTTGAAAAACTAATAAATTTGTTTCAATAAGAAGATTCCCTCAACACTCATGATAAAAAATAATAACATGTGTTGCCTTCTCATCCACAAAAATGCAAGAAACTAGTCAAATCTTCTCGAAAACCTAGTTCAAAGTAGAATTCACAAGGAGGAAAGTCACAGAAGGAATATCTCATATGTGGTCATTAGGAACATGACCAAATATATTATTGGTAGAATACCTTAAGAAAATATCTTCTAGTGGTCAAAATTTCACTAACCAACAATCATCCCCTAGCTCATTAAATAAGCCACAAGGACAGAAAAAGGGGACTTGGTAGAAGAAATAAAAGCAACAATGAAATATTATTAAATAAGATTAACTTGATGAGGAAGATGAATACCTATACTCTGTATATACCCATGATGCATTCACATCACAACGTGACATATGGTATGTTGACTCGGGTTCAACCTGATACATGATAGGCAGGAAAGATTGGTTTTTTACTTTAAAAGACACACCAAATAAAATTCATGTTTCTTTCGGTGATGATTCATCATATATTGTGTAAGAAATTGGCAACATTACCTTACCTCTAATCATGAAATAATTTAAAATTATAGATGTTATGTATGTACCTAGATTAAACAAAAACTTGTTATCAAGAATTCAACTGTTAGACCATAATTTTAAAATTGACATTGATGATAAATGTGGAACCAAATTATGTTTGATCAGAGATAAATATATAAACTCTAAATTTATTCCATGATCATCCAATGTGAATCATATGTTTCATCTTTATTTTATTCAAAAAAATAATCAAGCACTAATTACAAATGACATAAACTTGGCACAACTATGGCATAGGAGATTTTGCCAAATCATTTTCTGATATATTGACACACTCCACCAAAAATACATGGTAATAGGTTTACCACCTCTTAAAAATGGTATAGAAAAATGTTCTAAGTGATTAGCAAGAAAATAAAATAGGATTCCATTTCATAAAAGTACCCATAGATCTAATGGTAAACTTGATCTGGTTCACATAGATCTCTACAAATCAATGACACCTAGCCATGTTAGATTTAAGTAGTTTATGCTCTTTGTCGATGATTTCACTAGAAAAATGTGGATCTACTATTTGAAAATAAAAGATCAAGATTTTGAAACTTTCAAGAATTTCAAAGTGGCTATTGAAAATGAAACTAGTTAGCACATCAAGAACTTTTGCATAGATCATGGGAGGAATTCACCAATAATGAGTTTAAAGATTTTATAAAATAAAATGGTATTCATCATTAAATGGAACCTCCACTTAAACTAAAAAAAATCATTTTTTAATGTAAGAATCATACTATTGTATAAATGGTATGATGTATGATACATGATGCAGGTTTGATAAAGACATTTTTGGTAGAAGCTACTAAAAGTACCATTTATCTACTTAGTGATTACCCACTATAGTTCTTAATGGATTAACTCCACATGAAGTTTGGTCAAGGGAAAAAACCATCTATAACACATCTTTGTGTTTTTGTATGTCAAACAAAGTATGCACATTCCCAAAGTGGAATTGACTAAGCTTGATATCAAATCCAAAAATTATGTGTTCTTAGGGTACAGTGAGGAAGCACTTGCCTACATACTCATGGATCTAAAAACCAGATAAATATACACTAGTAGGGATGTTGAATTATTTGGAAATAAATTCATAGAAGTTCCTTCTACAAATTCACCTGATAAAAAAATCAATCCCATAGAAAATATATAATATGGTAATCTCAAAGATTAATATAGTAAGGATGATGGGAATAATGGTGTAGCTCTACTACCCATAATAACTACTTAATGTATGCCTAAAAGGTATACAAATAATCTCAAAGATGTAAAATTGGATGGTGTTCCAAACACATCCACCACTGGACCAAGGACACATAGTAGTGGGTCGTGGTGAGGTCAATTTAGACTTAATGAGTACAGTTGTTGAATCTATTTAGTCATCTACAATTTAGGAATCCCTACAGTTAAAAACATTGGAAAGATGCCATAGTTGTAAAACATAATTCATTGATGAAAAAAAAAATATGAAAAATTATAGATATTTTATCAAGGAAGAAGTTAATCAGATGCAAATAGGTCTTCAAGATGAAGTACAAAGTAGATGGCAGTCTTGATAAGCACAAGGCAAGACTGGTCATGAAATGGTATGCTTAGAAATGAGGCATTGAATATGAGGATACATTTCCACCTATAATAAAAATAAAAAAATAATGATGATTTTTGATCTAGCTACACAGTTTGGATAAAAAGTCTATCAAATAGATGTAAAATGTGCCTTCATTAATGGGGACTTAGAAGAAGAAGTTTACATGACTCAACCAGAAGGTTTTGTCAAATCTAGAAAAAAAGATAATGTTTGTAGACTTACCAAGTCATTGTATGGTCTTAAAAAGGCTCCCAAGGCATGGTATATCAAGATTGACGAGTATCTTTTGAAACATGGATTTTAAAAGAGTCCATAAGATCCAAATCTCTACCTCAAACAATAAGGGGGAGATAGTAATTATATTCATATATGTTGATGATCTACTCATCAATGGTAATTCAGTGAAGATAATTGGATCAACAAAGAAAGATCTGAATCGATCATTCAACATGATAGATCTTAGGTTTTTGGATTATTGTCTTTGTTTAGAATTTTGTTAGAGAAAAAATCACATTTTTTATCTCAGCTCAAATATGCTAGGACAATGCTCAAGAAATTTTAAATGATGGATAGAAAACCATTTGCCACACTTATGGAGACAAAGTTTTAGTTGTCTCTAATACATCCACCACCATAGGTAAATGTAACTCTATATTAGCAATTGATGGGGAGTCTCATTTACCTAACCTAAAATAGGGAAAACGTCAACTATGTTGTTATTTATCTCTCAAGGTTCACGCAAGAACCTAAAACTAGTCATTGGAAACTAGCAAAGAGAGTATTGAGTTATATCAAAGGAACTCTAGATTTTGGCCTAGAACACAATAAGAATGATAACTTCATCTTGTAATGATACTCAGAATTAGATCATGTAGGGAATCCACATAAAGATTTGTATCCATTTTGGTATTTGGATCAATATTATTAAGGATTAAGAAGCAAAATTATCTTTCAAGGTCCTCCATAAAATCATAATATCATGTTGTAGGAGGAGCTGTCTGTGAAGCATTTTGGTTTAGATGTATACTTGAAGCATTTAGATTAACATAAGATCAACCAATAATTATTTATGTATATAATGAAGGAGTAGTGAAGCTTTTTCACAACCTATTGTTTTATGAGTGCACTAAACACATTGAGGTACAAGTTTATTTCATCTACAAACATGCTAAGAACAAAACATCTAGCATTAGTATTACATGATAAATCAACAACGTCTAAATGTTTTTACAAAAGCATTTGAGTGGGATAAATTTGAGGCATTTAGAGAATTTCTCTCCTATTCATTAGAGATAATGGTGAATTAAGAGGGGGAATGTTAGGGTTATTAATTCACCATTCGATAACAAATGAGTAAAATTATATTAATCATACTTAATTATAATATGGTTATTTACCAGAGATAGATTGGTAGGATAGTAAATCTTGAAAATATTTTTATGGTTAGAAATTATAACTCTTGATTATATTTGGGAGATTATATTATTTTTTATTTTTACCATTCCTATTTTATAGGAACTATTATGAGATTATATTTGCATATAAATAAAGATTTACTAATATATATTTTTTGATCAAAATAAATATAATTTTATTATCAAAATAAATATAGTTTTATTATTTTACATTAGTTTTATCCATAATTTTGACATATCTCCTTGCATGTTTATCTAGAAATATTGAGAATATTATCGACCATCTACCTCACCACTAATGAGCAATTATTTTGCATAAAAATAAAAATTTTGGTCAATCCACTAAATTGTACAATGGCATTGTGAGCTCTCTAAATAGGTGACATGACGTACATGCCCTAGAAATTAATAACATAGTCATCTATAGTATAAATAAAATATTAACCATTTTCCACACAACTATCTACCTTGTTGTGTATACCAATGAATCAATCAACTTACTGGACTCAAATAAGATCAAATGTGCATCGATGGCCTAGTTATTTATACTAAATGCCTTTAATTGACAAGCATGGTGTTTGGATGCTTCTGATATAGTGATATGCATCTAAGATTGACATGAAGCACTTGGATACATAGATGTGTTATCTCCTGATATGTGTCAAAAGTGATGTAAAATTGCTATCACGTGCCTATATGACCCGTATTTAACCTTATTGGATAGTAGCATGGTAGAGGGTAGTTAAAAATTAATAATTAAGGGTCACTCTTTATTTATTTATTTATTGAGAACTCATACACAATCTCCCTAATCTGGTTCATCCTATTCATTGATCTAGTTTGATGTGCTCACTACTCGAATCTCATTTGTTTCTTATCAATACCAATGTCCCTCTTTAGGCAGTGTATTAGAGAGAAACATGAGGAGGTTTCTATAATTATACAAAGTGACCTTAGACCTAGATCATTACATCATAGACCAAGATCTCATTCTACTTAGAGCTCTATCTACACTTTGTTTTCTCACTTGAGGTATACCCTGCACCTCATGGAATGACTTATTTCTGAATTAATTTTTCATTTAAGCTTTATGTGAATAAATGGGATGTAATTCAAAGATAATTTTAGGTATTTTGGCCATTATTCCACATGTTTGTAAATATCCTATAGCTTCTTCTCTCCCATAGATGTTTAACTCTTCTTTTCCCTTGTAAAAACCATAAAAACCTAAAAAAGTTGCCCTAAAAGAATTAAAAAGAAAATAATCTTTTTTATTTTATTTAAATATATTTTTATTTTTTAATTAAAACACCTTCTAAATAGGATTTTTTCAAAAAGTAAATGTAGTGGTGACTGGGCCAAGTATTTTTTACTTTTATTGATGTGAGCAGGTTTAGGGTTTTTTGGCAATTCCCATGAGTGGTTACATGATATGATTTATGTTTAAACCTATTGTCATTTAAACTTTAATGTATTTTTTTTTAAATAGGCCTCATTTACAGGAAATTTATTATGTTATAACTATTACTCGTTAGCTCAAAATTGAGTGCCATATTTTGAAAAAGTTCATGTTTTTAAATTTTCCATGCATTGGTCTACTTTGTTTTATAAAATGGAATAAAGTTATAAATTGTCATATTCAGGGGAGGTTGTGGGCCATACTACTTTTTGAAACATACTTCATATATATATTGCTCTAATCTATATGGGCTTATTTTCAACCTATTCCAAAATCCATCCCTATAGCATGAATCATTATTTTCCCTTACTACAACATTGATTTCTCACTTGGACACATTTTCAACTATGCCCAACATCTAATTAATGAGTGTGATTTAGGGTTTCATTGTAGAGTATTTTATGCATTTGTGAAGATACTCCATATACTCTATATGAGGAAAGTTATTTTGCATCTAGTGATCTTTCTTAGAAAAGACAATTATCTTTCGTGGCATGCTTACATGGAATATTTGATCAGACACAAGAATCATATTCCATTCCTATATAGATAGATTCCATAACCCACTAATATTGTTTTGTTTTATAAGTGTGATAATACTCATGATAAGGTATTTTACACTATGTTACTACATGTTTCTATGTATTTTTATTTCCATGTTGAATATACAAAGTTTCCATGCACTATTTGTATCATATTATAGAGTCTTTTCAGTGATCCTACTGATATTTATGTCACACCTCCTCCACTTTATATTATATCTTATGAGAATGTTTTACTCTCTCCTCTTGATTTTATTTATTTTTATGATACAACCATAGTGGATAGTTGTCTTCCTTCTATCGAGCCCCCACTACAAGATGAGGTTCTACCAAAACTTTTTTTCTTATTAAAGATTATACATCCATTCTTATGCAGATTGTTACTGTTTAAGATAATTCACAGACTTGAATTACAAAAGAATTTATTGATTTCAATGAGAGTATACATGTTTAGAGTATTGATGACTCATATTTTCCTATGGACATTCTTCTTATAGATCTAAGTGCTTCATTTATAGATTAGTCTTTAGTTTCAATGGTTGTTGATCGTTGGTCTCCCCTTCCCATGCACATTGTTTCAATGAATGTTCCATGCCTATCTTCTTATCTAGTTGTTTTATCACCTTTATTGTATATTTATTCATTTCTATTTTCAAGAGTTATTCCTATATATATGATTGGAATTTCAGACATTCAATCATTAGTAGGGAAACATTTGAACATTTTCTAGATATACAACTTTATTTCTATACATATTTCACTTGAGTGAGAATTAGGCCGTTTGATATCTCGTGGTTTATTTCTTCCAAAAGGAAGAGACATCATTCTTTTGTAGAGGGATATAACACCATGCAACATTATGTGCATACCTTCTCTCTATTCTTTATTAAGGCACACATCCTTCATATTTTTTAGGATACTGGGATCATTGCTATGTACTTAGGTACCTAATAAGGCCTCATTTTTAGGACCCAATTTTATAGCCCACCTAAGCTATGTTTAAGGGGTGGGGGTGTTAGAGTGGGGTCTTTAGTCTTGACTTATTTTAATTGTATCTCTTTTAGGGGGTATTTTTTCCCACTAAGTTTTCTCCTTTTACTCCACTTTTTAGAGTTGCATTATATGTGGGTACCTCATCACGCCTTCTTATTGAGACTCATATGTCCATTTGTCCACCTAATCTATCCTTAAGTGGGGGGGGGGGAGGGGGGGGTTGGTGGTGTAGAATATTAATGATTTCATTTAATTATTAAGTGGATAATCCTTGCACATGTAGCTTTAAATTAATTATGTTTGATAAGAGGTTAGGTGGGTGAGAGCATGAGTTATAATAGAATTCCACTAGGAGTTCAACTAAGTAATACTATGAGTTTATCAGTTCCATATTGAGTTACACTTAGTCCCATAGAGATTTCTCTTATGAGTTAACTCCCTTTACTTCCTCTTTATATTCCTCTTCACTAGGCTATTGTAATAAAGTAGATAATTAGTAAGCAAGGTAATTTAATACATCAAGCAATTGTTGCAAAACCTTTTGCACATTTTTTCATACAATAAGGGTTGTTAATTTGCAAAATAATTTGTGTAATCACTCTACCAGAAGATCATCTAGTTTCCTATTATAATAGTATTTACTACTAAAACATGATTATGATTAACTATAATTAGTTATTTACAGTATATTAATAGCAATGGTTATATGATTGTACCAATCATGGCTAGATATCTATAAGTAAAATATATAATAAATTATGATGTGTTGTTATGATGATACGGATCATTGATGTATGATGCAGTATGCTTCATTTACAATTATCACACTTATTTTATATGGATAATTGATTAGATTTTCATGGTGTAATTTATTTAAAGTATATATTGTTAAATTAAAAAAATATGTATTTCTAGGTAGATCCCAATTGGGATGTTACATATGGTATCAAATCTATGAATTGAACTCTAGGACCTAATGATTCCACTAATATTTTGATATCATTTTATTATATAAATGAGGATGGTGAAAGCTAGAGTATCTGGAGAGGGTTCATTAAATGTCAATGATAGTAGCCCTTTATTTGATCCTTGCTAATTTGCCATAGATTAGTCAATAAGGATTGATTAGTTTATCATAGACATGAATGAGATGAAGGAAAATATTACATACTTAGAGTAGGTATTTCATGTATATGAAGATGAAGAACATTAGGATGTACCTGAAGATCATCCCATTAAGTAGGTAAACCCTTAGGATGTGAGAGTTTAGATAGTTGTGGAGTTGGTTAGAGATTTGAAGAATTTGAACCCACCTAAGTTCAATGAGACTATTATAGGTGATGGAGCTGATGGATGGTTGATATATATGGAGAAGTATTTTTATATTCAAAACTAATAGAAAGTCACTAAGGAATTATGGGGAGCATATGAGTTGTATATCAAGGAAGCTATGTGGTGGGACAACAAGAAGTTGGAAATGAAACTTAACTCAACCACCACACTTGGGATGATTTTTTTACATTGTTCAACTCGTGATGACTATCAAAAAATTATTTTGATAAGAAAATCATAGGTCTCTAGAAAATAAAATAGGGATACTTATCAATGAATGAGTATTAGGAGTAATTAACCAAACTTCTAAAGTATGTTCCTCAGTAGCAGGGAGATGAGAGGATCAAGATAAGAAATTTTATCATGGGATTGAGACCCCATATTGATGGAGATGTGTATTTTCATGGAACGTCTACCATGGACTAGGTATTTCAAAAGGAATTCAAATAGGAACAAATTTTGAAGTCTCTTTTGTAGGCTAGGGACAAGTTCAAAAAAAGTTTGTAAATTCTAATTCAACATTAAAAAAAATAATTGGAAACAAAGGAATGGAGACTCTAGGAAGCAGTTTAAAAACTAGAATGTCAAAATCGACAATTGGTTAGGCATCAAAAAACTGGGCAAAGGATCCAAAGTTAGTTTCAAAGGAAATCTACAAAATTATAAAAAATGACCATGTAGAGGTTATTACATTTATACAGATGACCATTATTATCATAACTATACTCAAGACAAGTCAAATATTAAACATCCTATTCCTTAGTAGTGTATTTTTTAGTAGTTTATTCATGCCATAGCTGATAATCACTAAGTTGAATTTCAAGCATTGCCCATAAAGCTATCAGGTACTTTACTTGACCAATCAACGTCCATTTTGATAGATATAGGGGCTATATAATGTTGTATAGCACCTAAAATGTTTAGTAAGTTATCTATAAGATCTATATTAATGGAAAATGCATGGTTAGTAAAGTATGAGAATGACTCAAAATTCATGGTTCACAAGTGTTTAGTTAAAGTAGAGATTAAATTTTTTGAATTCACAACAATAACTCCCCCTCCTTCATCATCTTCATCACTACTTCCACCTAAAGCAAATTCCTCTTTTCCCTTATTATTTTTCTCATATTATTGTTTAATTTAATTAACCACACTAAAATTATTTTAGATAAACCATAAAAACTATTTTACCTCAGATAAATTATAACTACAAAATTATAAATAAACTACACTAGGTGCAAGGTTCAAGATTTATTTATGAATTATCTACATTTACTAGCATTAAAGTATAAATAGTTTTCATTTTTAAAACATCTAAGTGTTCTAAATTTATACCTTTGATAAAGTTCACATTCAAATAGATTATTTTGAAGATAAATTATTATAGATATAATAACAAAATTAATATGAGTACATGCATTAATTATAGTGATTATATTAGTTTTAGAGACAACACTTGAAGGATAAAATGTTATAACTGATTTACACCTTATAATTATGTGAAAAATCAACTTTACATCTATTTCCTTTCATTATTAATTTTTATTTTTTTATCTTTATTCTCTATTTCTTTTTTTTAATCTATCTCAAAATAATAAGTAAATACCAAAAATAAAAATAAAAATAAAAATGTAAAGGTGATTTTGTAATTACACTTTATGATGGGTTTGAACCTATTGAAAGGGTTATGAGGGGCTTAATTTTAATCAGAACTATCACAATGCCTCATTTAATCTAAATTTTTATTAGGTACATGGTTTAGTGTTAATTGAGGTTGGACCCCTTTATCTGATATCTATTCATGATTGGTGTCATGTTTTATTTTGTGTATCCTTTGTTTATATTATATAGGATCATAGAAGAAGATATGTTTATTTATATCAAATAATAAATTAGGTAATGTGCTTTAATATATATCTCTTCATATATAGAGGTAACGTGATTAATCTATTGAATGTTTTTATGACTGGCTCCTAATTTCATATACCAACTATGAGATGAGTTGGTTGGATTTTCATTTAGTCCATAATATTTCTTATTTGAGTCAACATGATATAGTAGGGAGCTTAAATAAATGACATTTTCAATAATCATAGATCTCAAAAATAGACTTGTAATAAGGTCCATGATACATTGGATGTCTGAGTCCTTGTCACCTTACACATATGTGGCATAAAAACAAGAGAAAATTTAGGTTTATAAATATTTTTATCTAGGTGTAGATGATGAAGAAATAAAATAGGAAGAGAAGCCAAGAGATTCATAGCCATCCAAGTAAAATATTACTATAATGTGAAAAATAATCTTTATAAGTATCCATGAGGAATCCACAAGAAATATTTAAGCAACAAATAATTAAATAAAGGCCGTGATAAAATCCACAATGGTTGGAAAATATATGGTTTGCAAGTGGGCTATGAGTAGCATAATGAAATTGATCCCTAGATATGTTAATAGGATAAAGACTAACTCAATAAATTCATGCTTTAAAATAAAATTAAAGGTAGTAATGATAAAAAGTTGGCACAGTCATATTTATGTGCTTAAAATTTAAAACACAGAATAGAGACTACTATGTAATATATTATAGTTTCCATAATATCCTTAATAATATTAAAGTGATTACTAGAGGCATATCTAGCAAAAACATGTTCTATTTAGTTTGATTAACTAGAGGCATATCTAGTAGTAAATGATCGGAATGACTCTCTAATGAATGGATAAAGATAAATCTAGAAGATATACATATGAAGAAAACACATAATTATATATAAAGAAAATTAATTTTAAGGAGAGAAAATTAAGGACCAACATGGTAAATGGAGTAAAAACTATACATTGTTAAATCCTCACATAAACTATAGGTAAAATTATATATTAAAACCTTGATAAATTTAACATGTTTTCTATATGGCATATACAAATGTTTCAAAAAAGGAAAAATTAGTGAAATAATTTTAATTAAAGTAAATATTTAGATTAATTATTAATTTCATTGGTTTTTAGCCAAATCAAATTGTATCAATGAATATTGTTACATCTACAAAGGATAGAGAAATCAAATAAATTACTCAGTTTCACCATAAGGAATACATGTAAATGTCCCATGGATGGTTGGGTGGATCATAGAACTAAATCATCTTGTTCCTAGTATCAAGTAGAGATCATGATAGAATCTTTTGATTAATAGAAGAACTTTGATAAATAGGTTTATAAATTCTCACTTATGCATGTGTTTCACATCCATGGAAAGTATAATACCAATAGGAAAATTGAACATTGGTTTGAATAATCTCATAGGCAATTATGATATGTTATTAATGGTCATGTCTAGGACCTATATTGATTGATAATAAACTAATTATTTTGATCCCATTATCTTACTTAAGGAATTATATAAAAAATATTCAAACCCATGTGTTTTATCTCATTAAGATTTTACATGGATCAAATTCACATATTCACCCATTAAAGGGTTCAAAACCCCACCAGTAAGATCCACACATCAACTTGTCAAAGTTTCATAGAGTTTTGAAGGGACAATAAGAATTTTTATTATGAGCTTGCGACATAGTAAGAAGGTGACAAGTTCCCTCATGGTGCATTATCAAATAAAAAGAAGATATTTATATTTATGTTATTAAACATAGTTAATATTGTGAAAAATGATGGAAATTAATATCAAATACAAAGGTAAGCAGACATGTCATCACCCAATTAACAAGGCCATGGTTCGGTCAACTACGATGGCTTGTGAGTACCTACTTAATGTTTTACAATGTACCTCCTTTTGAACGATAAAATTATGAAGATAAAATATAAATAACTAGGTTAATATATCATATTCTAGTTATTATTATCAACCTTGGATAATAATTACAATAAATTTCTATCATCTTATAATGAGACTTCAAGCATTTAATAACATGTGAAAAAGAGGACTCATATTTTGATCCATTAAACTAGAATTATAATTAACACATGGATATTTATGTAAGATCAATTTTTAATCATTATCTTGACCAAATTAATTAAATATTTAATAAATTAACCATAACCCTGATCATGAAGGAGTTGTCTTATGTGGTCCCATGTCCCATAAGTCCTAGTATCATAGCCTGGTCATTTTTAGATATAAGTTTAATTTTGTTGACCATACATATTAATATAAATGGATTAGTCATACTAGATGAATTTTTAAGGTTCATTTCTATAAACCCATAAGAGTTTTTTTTTAAATGTGTTATTAAGCATTTGGCTTATTTGATTCACACAACTCCAACTAAGTAAATTCAAAGAATAATTAATTAATTAAAAAATTTGTAGTTGATTTGAAAGTAGTGCATGGGGGTGCTACACATTGGTATTAGAGTTGGGTTAACTTTTTTTACCTTTGGTTCATATTTTCATATAACATCTATGCATGTAGAATGCAACTGTGAATGCTAAGATAATAACATATGGATTTAGTCACTAGGTGACAGCCTTACTTAAGGGTTTGTAATTTTATGGCATAAAAAATATCAATTTTGGATGGATATTTTGAATAATTAATTATAAAGTTTACTCTCAAGTAAGTAAATATAAACCCCTATACGTTAATAAAACATGCCCTTTGATGGTTGTATAGTAATTTTTCTACTTCATGAATTGATAAGTCTAGTAATTAGAACCGTACATTTTACAACATGTAATAACCATAGTAGGATTCCATGGGACCCCTCATAGCCATGTGTGAATTTCTATAGTACCAATTGGTGTTAATAAAATAATCAAATGTTGTGTTGGACATCTTATAAAATCATGATATTCCCTTATCTATTAATACTATAGTAATTATTTTCACCAGATATCCTCTATAAATGATTAATATAGTAATCATAGGTAGAATAATAGTAATAATTTTAGAGCAAAATATATTAGAAAAGGAACTTGGCATCATATTATTAAGTAGGAGGTGATGTCCAAGTGTTTGATTTGGATTTATATTGTTTAGTATTTTAGCTACATATAAATATGTTATTTATCATTAAGAAATTATTTAATAATGAATTTTATTTTATTTCCCTAACCAAATTATTTATATTTGAAATTTTAAAACTCATATCTAATTCGATTTATTATAAATTTCCTTTGAGGACTTTTACATTTTTTTAAATAGTTCCTGGAATGTTTTATTGAAATTTATATGATTCTTATTTTTTCTATGTTTTATGATTTATTTATTTGGGTTCAATAAGATTAAAAAATATGTTCTTAAATCTTATAGTAATTATAGTATCAATAACATTATTGTCTACATATAATAACTATGAATTTTTATTAGAGTTAATTTTAATTATGTGGGAGCTTTAGTAAAAGACATATGTAGTAATTATGAATCTTGAAAATAGATTTGCAATAAAGTTCAGCATTATTAAAACTAAATGTATGGAAAATTATATGTCTAATTCCTTGTCACCTTATGCATATGTGGCATAAACACAAGAAGACATTGAGATTTATGATTATTATTTCCCTTGCCTATGTGAAGAGGAAATAAAATAAGAAGAGAAGACAAGGGATTCATAGGTATAAAAGTAAAATATAACTCTAATGTCTAAAATAATATTTCTAAGTATCATGTAGTCATAAAAAATAACATTAAATTAATAAATTATTAAATAAAGTCCATGATTAAAGACACAATGGTTGGAAAATGTAACCAAGTGCACATCCTTCTAGACACCTAGGAAATAATTTTAATAACATTAAACTACAATTTTAAGTGTTCATAGTTTCTCTAAAACATATAATATGTAGATAAGTGTCCTCACTTCCATGAGACATAAAAAATTTAAGAATTTGGAATTTAAGAGGTAAATGTGCATATAAAATGTTGTGCATAATAGTATTATCATAAATTTAATTGAATTCAACCCAAGTGTAGTATGAAATATTTTTTAAGAATAATTGATGTGATTTATCTTTCAGATCACCTTCAACATGCATTATGGATATGACTTCTTGAGAAACGGTATTAAGGTTCCTAAGAGGCTGTATAACGGTTGAATTATATTATTAATTTTAGCCATTCGGGTACTGTTTATAATAAGACAAGAGAGTGGAATGATATAATATTATTTTTGTTTAGGATATTCATTGGATATGTATTAATCACTTACTTATTTTAGAACAAGATCATTATAAATAATATTAGTATTAATATATGCATTGTAATTATTTGACAAATCTATGTGAGGTTCATAATAATGTGGCATAAGAATATCATCAAGGGAAGACAAGCAAGATATTTAACTAGAGACAATGTCACAAAATTTATTAAAAGTATTACACTTATTCTAAGAGTAACTTGGGGTGTAATAAGGGAAGATGAAATAAGTTGATCCTCATCATTTGATAACAAGGAAGAGCTATGACCTATAGGATACATAATAATTTTTAAAGGATAAGAGATACAATCATGATTCTTTTAAACTAATTTCACTTATAGAGAAATATAAAAATTAATTTTTCATGAGTAACATCAGCTTTTGTTATGCATATTTTAGGGAAATTTATTTTTTATAATTGAAAATGTGATAAAGTGCATTATCAATGTAGAAAGAGAAGTTAGGTGTGACGTAATAAATTTCCTTATTTTGGATATTAGGTGGTAATTTAAGAGGATAGATAATCATTTTGATAATGCTATTTTTGATTTATATTATAAGTTAAGTAAAATTTTAAAGGAGGATCCCATGTAACATCTGAATTTAAATATATACTGGAAGATAAATAAGAATCAAAAGAGGAAGATAGAAGTAAATTTGAAGATGAATATATAGGTTCCCCTAAAGAGGAATTTAAGGGTGAAAAAAAGGAGCAATATAAATATGTATCTAAGGAGGAATCTATTGGAGAAATTAATGAATAATATAGATTTGATACCAAATAAGAATATAAATATGAATCCAAAGATGGATTCAAGGATGAATCTAGATGGAAATATAAATAAATATGTAGAGGTGAAATGGAAGTGGGATTCAAGGATGAATTAATAGTTGTATTTTTCTCTTCAAGGTTAAAAATTCTAGTTGTTTATATCTTTTCACATTTCAAAGATGCATAAAATCATATTTTATATTTATTGCTATATCATAAAAATTAAAATTATCTATACATGCTTCTTTGATAATTTTTTATTATTATTTTAGTTTATCCATTCATAATCATAACTAAAGGACATAGAATGAGTAGAGAAGACTTAATCTTTAGGATTAACATCATTATCATATTTACTTTGAATATTCATGCTATATATAAGTATTTGGAAAATAGTAAATTAAATAAATGCATCTCTTAATTTTAACAAATGATTAATCATACATGTACAAATGAGTTAATGATTAGGAACATATTACAAATAAATGGTATAAATGGGTGATCTAGGAAAGGTTTTTAATGATTCAGTAGGCTCTTAAATATAATTACTTATTTGTAGACTATTTTTATTCCAATATTATAAAACACTAACTACAAAGGATAAATTGATCCTATAGACCAATATCCCATCTCCAAGGGTACAATCAGCATAAATTTCCTAGGTAATATGATTATCTTGGGTGTAACATAAATAAAAATGGATAACAGAGGTTTATTATGGTATAATTAAGGGATCATAGGGATATAAAATAAATGTGATGTATGGGAAAAATAAAATATGTGATTAGTGGTGTATAATGGATTCAGTATTTGGGAAGTTACCCTCACACAAAAGTATCCATAAAGCATATATTTTCTTAGCATTATAATATAGTGATTGAGTAGTATTAAAAAATTGGAATACATTTTCTAGAAATTACAAGAAAAAAATAAAGTAAAATGAAATCAATTTTTTTTGTATAAACCAAAAAAATTCAAGCTAAGGTTAAAATAAATAGTTTCAGTGTTAAATGTAATCCAAGGTTATAGGGGAATTTATTAATTATTGGATTAAGTCTAAAGATGAATAATAATTACTCATGGTTTTTTAATTATATGTAAGGTTTGATTTTATTTCATTTCTATTTCAAGAACTTTGAAATTTTTTTATGAAATCCTAGGACCAAATTCAATCAAAAAATAATAAATGCTCTAAATAAAATATGGGTTCACAAAAATGTTTATTACTCTTATTTTTTTAATGTAAAATAAACTATTAAATATTTACTTAAGTCTAAAAATATACATACATATGTGCATGTAAAATATAAAAATATAATGAATTTGAAATGATATTTTAAAAGTAAATAGACATATATATATTTAAACCTAGCTGAAATCAAATTCATGCGTAGCGTGTAGGATGACTATTGATGAA
>JARHVA010000895.1:2137500-2145000 GCA_037957365.1 Torreya grandis
TGTGGTTTCAGGTCCCTGTAAAACCTGATTTTGATGTTGCTCTTCAGTAGGTTACATGACTACTTTTCCTGGTGTTTATTAATGCTTTATCTTTCTTGATTATATTAAAGGCTTTTGGGGTCCCTTAAAAACCTAATTTTACCATAATCTAAGACATTTTAATGCTTCAAATGCTCAATGGAAGGTTTTTGGGATTGAATATATAACTATTTAATCTTATAGTGATAGTGAGGAAGAATGTGAATGTCTAGATTTGATTTTGAAAACCCTTATGGATGTTTTTAATCATGCCTTACAAAATATGGAACCTTGTGTACAGTCTTTGGATAAGGAGGATAGCGTATTGTTGAAGTATTAGACTATGTTATAAGATAAAAATGTCATTGTATATTCTGATGAAGGCTTGTTTAATTGGTTTTTTATAGGATAAGTATTATTAGTCAAATTATTAAAAGAGAAAGTATTGGATGCACTAGAAATTTCTATGGCATATTGCTAGATCCTAAGGAGGAGGAGAATGTAACAAAAGGAGAATGATTTTTTGAGTAACAAAAATAAAGGAGAATAAATCTTTCCTTGGGGATGTTCCTTCTCTAAGGTCACTATAATAATAATAATAATAATAATAATAATAATAATAATAATAATAATAATAATAATAATAATAATAATAATAATAACAACAACAACAACAACAACAACAACAACAACAACAACAACAACAACATATATGAGTAATGGGTGTGATGATTTAGTAATTAAGGTTCCATAGTGATGGCATGGAATAGGTATTGGCTGCAGTGACTAAGATATGTTTAAATGAGATTGTGTATAGAGAGTGTTGTGGGAGATAAGTTTGGTAGGGAAGAATGTGGAGACAATAGGGGATATATGGTGTGTAAGAGGTAGAGGATGCGATGAGGCACATATAAACTTTATATGCATAGATTCATCCTGGCTAATAGAATCCAAGGAGGTAACATTGAAAACCCTTATTTTTAAGGTTGATAGTAGTAAGGACCCCATGTTGATGGAAGCAAATCTTGAGTAGAGACTAAATTAGGGGTATTTTACTATAGTTTTTAAAAAAAAGATAAATAAAATTTTAACCTCTTCTAAGTCAAATAAGTCTTTTTACTTTGAGGGAGACACTATTAAAGGGGTTTTGTAAAGTGAAACTTGGTATTTAGTTAAAGGTTTAATTTTTAAATTTAATCAATTATAGATAGATCTTTAAAGCCTTCATAGTTGGATTAAATAGATCTAGAAACTTGTAATGAATGAAAATCTAGAGATATATCCTTGTGCAAAGTGTATTTTATAGATGTTTATTGATAAAACAAAAGATAAGGATAGGATTTTACATCAACATATCTATTTTATGGATTATCATACCCTCATGATGAAGTCATGGTATACTAAATTCAACCCAGCTACTGAATTTTTCAATACTAGGCCTATGTGGATTTCCTTTCCTTAACTTCCTTTCTAGTTTTGGTTAAAGGATTTTATTAAGGTCATAGGTGATGCCCTAGGAGGATTTGTATCCATAGATGAATCCACTCAAGATTATTTTCACACTACATATGTAATGATTTTGGTTAGCATTAATGTTAGTGCCTAAATCTTGGAAAATTTAAAGTTGAATGTTGTTAAATGAATTTAGGTACAATCCATTAATTATGAAGGATGATTTTTCAGATGTAGAGGTTATTTGTTAACATTACATTTGGTCAATTAATGATTATTAGGTATAATAAATAAACCTATAATTTTTTTGGGGAAAATGTTCATAGAGACCTCTTGACATTGAAGTCAAAGATGATAAGACAATATAAGAACAAGCCCCAGAGATAAAATAAAGCATAACCAATTTGAATGAAAATAAAGAGAAGCAAGTGGTTGGTGATTCTAAAAATTTCAATATTATTACAAACCCTAATATGGTTTTTGAAACTCTAGTTATTTTAGTTGAGGAATGGTTGTCTAGAATTCCATTACAAATCATCTAGGATTCTTAAATTAAGAAGGGAATGTCAAAAGATAGTTTAGTTTTAATTGATGATCTGGTAGTGTCTATTCACATTCAGCATGACACTAGAGAAGGAGGGAATTGGAATGTGGTAAGCTAAAAACCAATATAAAATGTAAGGAGAAGGTAACCAATTGCACATGCTTATATACTCTTAAGAAATATTTTTAATAACATTAAACTAGAATTTTAAGTAGTCATAGTTTCTCTAAAATATTTAATATTTAGGTAAAATTACAAACTTTTGTCAAGCATAGAAATATTAGGAATTTGGAATTTAGGTGGTAAACATGCCTACAATTTTTTGTGCACAATAGGATTTTCATAGATTTTAGTGGATTCAACGAAAGTGTACTATGTTTTAGTTTGTAATGATAATTAATGTTGTTTATATTTTAAAACAGCTAAAAGATGCATTAAGGGTATGAATTATTTATCTATGTGATGCTAAACTTATTAAGATACTAATTTAAGGGTTGAATTATATTATTAATTTTAGCAATTGGGTTAATATTTATAATAGGATAAGAGGGTGGAAGGAGATGATTTTATTTTTGTTTAAGAGATTCTTTGGATATGTATGAATTACATGATTCATTTTTAATAAGATCATTGGAAATAACTATTAGTGTAAGATATTAGTTATTCAATTTACTTATTAAATGGATAAGTCTAACACATGTAGTTTTAGCTTACTTAGGTGTGATAATAGGTTAAGTAGGTGAGAAGGTGAGTTCCACAGTGAGTTCCAGTAGGAGTTCAACTGAGTACCACTGTGAGTTATCCTATGATTTATATAGTGAGTTACACTTAGTGTAATAGATATTTATTTATTGAGTTATGTCCCCTTACTCATTTATATTCCTCTTGACCAAGATATTGTAATTGAGATGTGTAGAACAAAGCAGAGTAGATAATTGATAAGTAAGGTAGTTCAATATATTAGGTGATCATTACACATCTTCTTATTCATTTTTGAATACAAGCATCTTCATTTTTGTATAATACTTATGTGCTCTAATACTATATCAGAATAAGCCAATAGGTTATACTTTTGATCCTTCAATAGCCACATCCATCTTGCTAAAGACATGCACATGCAATGCATACCTATGCATGCATACTAACAATGTATAACTCCAATCCATGGTAAACTACTCCTTACATGAATAATTTCAGTAATAGCTCTCTTCTATATATTTATAAGTCATAAATTCAAAACCTAAATTTCCTTAAAATAGTTAAAAATAAAATATGTTTCTAATTTTATTTAAATATATTTTTATTTTTTTAATTAAAACACCTTTTAAGGATGTTTTTTCAAAAAAGTACATGTAGATGTTAATGAGCCAAAAAAAAATTTATTTTTGTTGATTTTAGGAGGTCTAGGATTTTTTACTGATTCCAATGAGTGGTTACACAACATGCTTTCTATTTAAACATATTGGCATTTAAAAATTTAAGTGCAATTTAATTAAATAGGTCATTAATGATGGAAAATGTATTTTGCTATAACTTTTGACTGGTAACTCAGAATTGAGTGCCAATTTTTTAGAAAGTGCATATTTTTCCATCCTAATTTCATTTAGATACTTTATTTTATAAAAAACACTCAAGTTATAAAGTACCATACTTAGGGGGGTTATGGACCTTACTAGTTTATATAGCATACTTCTTTTAGTTATTGCTCTCATCTATATGGACTCATTTTTTCCCCAATCTAAAGTCCACATGTAGAGTGTGAACAATTTTTTCCCTTAAAGTGGAAATTATTGCTCAATTGGATAGATTCTTCAGTTTTCCCGACGTCCCTTTCATGAGCATGCTTTAGGGGTTCATTGCAGAGTATTTTACACAATTATGCACTTTCATGCTTTCTTTCCTCAATCATGTTAATACCATTTGAGAAACTCAAGATGAGGACAATTTTTTCATCTCCATTGATCCTTATTGGAAAGGATAATTATGCTTTATGGCATGCTTACATGGAACATTTACTCATAGACAAGAATCATATTCCATTCCTATATGTATATATTTTTGAACCCACTGATCTTATTTTATTTAATAATTCAGATAATATTTTTGATAATGTTTTTTCCTCTCTATTACTACAAGTTTCCATGGATTTCCATTTCCATGTGGAATATACCAAGTGTCCATGCACTTTTTGGAGCATACTACAGATTATTTTTTGTGATCTTACTAATATTTATATCACACCTCCTCCTCTGGTTCCTATAGTCTCTTCTACGACTCTTGTAATCTCTCTTAATTATTTTATTTCTTATGATGATACATCCATGTTGGATAATTATCTTATTTTAGTTGATCCCCCATAATAGGAGATGATTCTGACAGACCTTAGTTGAATCATTGTAGATTCTACATCCATTTTTATGTAGATTTTTGTTCTTTTAAAGCATTCAAAGAATTACATTTGTGAGGAATTTTATGGTGAGAGTACACATATTGATAGTATCGAAGACTCATATGTTCATGTAAACATTCATCTCGTAGGTCTGAGTGCTTCATTTGCAAACTGGTCTTTAGTTTTAACAGTTATTGAACCTTATTCTCCTCTTTCAATGGACATTATTTCAACCAATGCTTCATGTATATCTTCTTTTCTAGTTGTTCTTTTCCTGTAATTATATACTTCTTCATTGACATCTTCTATAACTATTCCTATGATATCTGATTATACTTTTGCACATTTAATCATTAGCAATGAGACATTTGGGAATTTTACATAGATCTACATCAAGATTCCTACACACATTCCACTTTAGTGAGAATTCAAAATTTTCACATCTCATTATTTATTTCTTCCAAATAGAATAGATAACATTTGTTACAGAAGGACCTACTATAGTATTCACCATATGACATTATGTGCATACATTCTCTCTCTTTTTTTTGGAGCCATACATCCTTCATATTTTTTTAGATCTTAGGATAATGTTTATGTACTTCAGTACCTTATCAAGCCTCATTACTAGGAACTAATTTTATAACCCACCTAAGCTATGCTTAATGGGAGGTGTTCGAGTGGGATTTCAAGTCCTACCTTCTTTTCTCTATCTCTCTTTTTTTTTTTTTTGGGGGGGGGGGGGGGGGGGGGGGGGTTTGTTTCCTACTCCACTTATTGAGAGTTTCATTATATGTGAGTACCTCATTAGACTTTGTTGTTGGGACCCATATTTTATTTTTTTCCCACTTAAGTTATACTTAAGGGGGGTGTTGGTGTAAGATATTATTTATTCCATTTAATTATTAAAAGTATAATTCCTACACATGTAGCCTCAGCTTACTTAGGTGTGATAAGAGGTTAACTGGGTGAGAGGGTGAGTTATAGTGTGGGTTCTACTTGGAGTTCAACTAAGTACCATTGTTAGTTATCTTATGAGTTCCATAGTGAGTTGCACTTAGTCTAAATGTGAGTTCTTTAGTGAGTTAAATCCCCCTACTCCTTTATATTCTTCTTCACCAAGATTATAATTAATATGTGTAGATCAGAGAAGAGTAGATAATTTTTAAGCAAGGGAGTTCAATATGTTAGGTAATTGTTGCACATATTTTTATTCATTTCTAAATACAAGCAGGGTAATTGTTGTAGACTACTTTTGTGTTCACTCTACCAAAATCTCACCTACTAGTTTATTCTGATAATAACATTATTATTAATATATGCATATTATTGATATGGAAACTATATGCTAGAGTTATAATAGTGTGGCATATGAGTATCATTAATGGAAGACAAGAAAAATATTGAATTAGAGTCAACATGAAAATAATTGTTAAAAGTAATGTCATTATTTATAATGGTAATTTATGGTGTGCTAACGGAAGATAAAATAAGTTGATCCTCATTAGTTGAGAAAAAGGAAGATCTATGACATGTAGGCTCAGTATCCAAAAACTGTACAGGAAAAGAGATAGAATAATGATTTTTATAAACTATTTTCACTTATAGAGAAATAGATAAAATAATTTTCTATGAGCAACATCATCTTTTGTTATAAATATTTTAGGCAAATTTATTTTTTATAAGTGAAAATCTGATAGAGTACATTAACAAAGTGGAAAGAGATCTTAGTTGTGAAATAATAAAGTTCATTATTTTCGATATCAGGTGGTAATTTAAGAGGATACATAATAATAAAGAGGATCCTAGGTTAAATCTAAAGTTAAATCTATAGTGGAAGATAAATAAAAATCAAAATAGGAGTATATAATTAAATTTCAAGATGAATAAATAGGTGACCCTAAGGAGGAATCTAATAGTGGAAAATAGGAAAAATAAAAAAAATGGATCTAAAGAAGAACCTATAGGTGAAAATAAATAATAATCTAGAGGTGATACAAAATTAAGAATCTTGATATCAATCTAAATATGGATTCAACGATGAATCTATATGGAAATACAAATCAGTATCTAGAGATGAAATCAAAAAGGGATTCAAGGATGATTTAAGAGGTGAATTTTTCTCTTAAAGGTCAAATTTTCTAGTTCTTTGTATGTATTTTCATTTATAAGATGCATCAAAATCATAGTTTCTATTGATTTTTAGATCATAAAAATAAAAATAATTTATACATGCTTCTTTGATAAGTTTTTCTTATTTTGGTTTGTTTGTTCATCTTCATAACTAAGGGCATAAAATAACTAGAGAATATTTGATCTAGAGGATGAACATCATTATCATGTTTACTTTGAATATCAATGATATGTATAAGGATTTTGAATATATTAAATGAAACAAATATAACTCTTAATTTTAGCAAATAATTAATCATACATGTATAAATGAGCTAATGACTATGAACATATTACAAGAAAACAAGGTATAAATGGGTGATCTAGGTAAGGGTTTGAATGATTGAGTAGGCTCTTAAATATAATTACTTATTTATAAACTATTTTCTATCCAATATTTTAGAGCACTAACTAAAGAGCCTAAATTGATACTACAGACTAATATCCCATCTCCAAGTGTATAATTAGAGTAAATTACTTAGGCAATATGCTTCTTTTGGGTGTACCAAAAATAAAAATTGTTAATATATGTTTAATATGGTATAACTAATGGATTCAAGGCATCTCCAAATATTTGATGTATGGGGAAAATAAAATATATGATTAGTGGTGTATAATGTCTTCAATATTTCTGCAGTTACCCTCACACCATAATATTAAAAAAAAAAAAAAAAAAAAAAAAATCTCTGCTTTGCCTATAAATATAGTGACCCAGTAGTTTTTTAAAAAAACAATATTATTTATATAAAAATACAATAAAACATAAAATAAAATAAAAACATTTTTGTTTAAATAAAACAAAAAAATTCACCTTGGGGTCAAAATAAAGAGTTTCAATGTTAGATGTAATCTAAAGGTATAGGGGAATTTATTCATTGTTGGATTTAGTCTAAAGATGAATAAGATTTACTTATGGTTTATGATT
>JARHVA010000895.1:2150000-2155000 GCA_037957365.1 Torreya grandis
ACATAATCCTACGGCAACACAAAGTATGTGCCTTCTCAAGGGCATAAAGAATGGCCTAGCCTTCCATCATGTTGATGGTTTATAGCCCCTCAAGAACCACAAAGAGAAAAATCACTGTACCTTCAAAATCCCTGCCTATCCCTCTAGTGCTCGCGGGGACCGAATTACCCTTGGAGGAACCATCTGTATTGATCTTGAGAATCCCATTGGGAGGGCACTACCACTGACAGATACTTAGAATCTTCTCCTTAACCTATCAGCTCCTCCTAACACATGCTAAATTAGTAGTTAGTTGTTGGAATCCAAGTCATGCCACCACCTCAGTATCCTATTTGGTTAAAGGAAGGTAGATCGCACTCTTTGATTCAATGGTCTCCTACATCATCCCCATGAATTTCATCCATACTTGATGTGCCATGACCCTCACACCCCAAAAATTCCACCTATTTCTCTCAAGCCATATTTACCAGAACAAAAAGATGGGGCCCCCTAACCATTCATCCTATAGGAATGGCATCCTTGAGGGGAATTCTGCCATGCTATTCCAAAAGTTGACCATAGTTAGAGCATGAAAATAGGGGTGATGCCAAACATCCCACCAATATTACCAGAGTTTCAAGGCAAAGGAGCATAAAAAAAATAGGTGTGTTGAATCCTCCTCAGCTGCTCCGCACGTAACACACACTGAAGGGCCTTGGAAGCCTCTCTTCTAGAGATTGTCCCAGGTCAAGAAACTATTCCAAGCCAACATCCAAACAAAATAGTTGCATTTTGGCCATGAAAATTTATTCCAGAGCTATCTCCACCAATGCACTTCCCCCTGCCTAATCTCTGAAGAAGAAAGGCCCAGTATCCAGAGGCAACAGCGTAAGCTCCCTTAGGATTGGGAGACCAAGCAAGCTCATCTTCCTCTTGAAGGAAGCTACAATGACACCTAGAGAGGATGCTCATCAACTCCTCCTTCTCCTCCTGTGTCCCACTAACTAGCCAAGCTTTGGGAGCTTTCCAACATGTTACCTCCAACTATCCACGTTAAGTGTATGCTTTGAAGTCACTCACCAAAGAACAACCAGCATCAAGGAATCTCTGAAAAAGGTTTGACAAATTTGGGAACTAAGAAATGATGGGAGGATAGACATCCCAAGAGTCAGTCCAAAAGAGAGCTTTGGATCCCTACTTACAAATCCAGAATAAGCCTTCCTTAATTAGAGCAACCCCTTTTTTGAGAGTACCCCATATCACAAAACCTTTCCCAATAAGGGGATAGTGAGGAATATCCCTTTGAATGTTCTCAGAGTAGTACTTCTGTGAGAGAATCTTGGCCCAAGCCTTTTCTTGTTCAGTGTACCAATGCCAATAAAGTTTAGCCACCAAAGCAACACTATTTAAGTCCGTTTACCTCAGACTGAGCCCCCGATATTGTTTGGGGCCACAGACAATCTCCCATCTAATTAGGCTCCATTTATTGGATGATAGACTACCAGCCCATAAGAATTGCCTAGTAACTGAGTCAAACTCCTTAACAATTTGCATCAGGGCAACCTAGAGCATACATATGTAAATGGGCAAAGCCTACACCACAGATTGGATAAGTTAAACCTAGCCAGCAAAGGATAACCACCTGTGAGTCTAATGATTCACTTTCACCTAAAATTTCTCCAAAATATTTTTCTAGGACTCTTTAGATGTACGGCCAGCAGAGACAAGGATACCCAAGTAAATCAAAGGGGGAGTCCCAATCTAAAAATGCATAGTCTTAGCAATATACTACTAAATGGGATCCAGAGTGTTGAAGAAGAAGATGGATGACTTGTCTTCATTGACCTTTTATCCTAAGGCCATTAGGTAAACATCCAACACCCTGCACAAATTAGCTTCTTCACTCATTATGGCCATACCCATCAAAGCAGTGTCATCAGCGAACTGTAGGTGAGACTGCACCAGCAATTCACCTCCCCATTTCCATCCTTGGATATGCCCATCCTCTCTATTCCTACTGATCAACCTCCCCAAACCTTCAGCAAGAATAATAAAGAGGTATAGAGATAGAGGATCACCTTGTCGCAGCCCCCTTGAAGCACCAAATAGATCTATATGTTCTCCATTAATAAGCACTAAGAAGGAAACTAAGGAAATGCACCTCATGACCCATTGAGTCCATTCATACACAAAACCAAAATCACTAAGAACCTTCTGTAGGAAATACCATCTGACCCTATCAAAGGCCTTAGCCATGTCCAACTTAATGAGCATCACCTTATCTTTTGAGCTGGCCATGGAGTGAATGGACTCAACAGTAATAACAATACCATCTAGAATTTGCCTACCTTCCACAAAACCACTCTTCTCTTCAGAGATCACAACACTTAACCCTCTTTTTAACCTATCTGTAATGATTTTAGATATAATTTTATAAACAACATTGCAAAGGGATATAGGGTAGAATTGACTTAGCCTAGCAGTTCCTTCACATTTGGGTATGAGGGCAAGATAGGTCACCTTTTTAGCCTTAAGCATTTGCTTATTCTATTGATATTCTTAGACAATAGCTAAAAGGTCAAGTTTGATAATGTGCCAAATTCTTGGTAGAATTCAGTCAAGAAGCCATTAGGTCCATCTTCTTTCCTTTTTTTCATCTATATAATGGTTTCCTCAAGCTCTCCAAATGTGATTTCCTTCATTAAATTCTCATTCATTTCATACATCACCAGCGGTGGAATATAGAAGAGAACTTGAGCTTCTTTCGGTAGTTCCCCATTTGCATCTTCCTTAAAAATAGTAGAGAAGAACTGCACCACCTCCTCTAAAATTTTTGGAAAGGAGTTAAGCCGCTCACCTCTTTCATTGACCAAGGCTGAAATAGAATTATGATGCCTCCTGGCTTTAGACAAATTAAAGAAAAAGGATGTATTTCTATCCCCTTCTTGGATCCATTCAATCCGAGCTTTCTGCTTCCAAAAAAATTCCTCCCATGGCTCACATTCCTCCATGTCTTTCATAGCCTAAGTTTCATCTTGAAGTAAGTCTTCAGTCAATCCTTCCTCCCTTATTATTCTTGTCATACCATCAATCTTGGTCTGTACAACAACCTTAACATGAAAAATATTCCCAAAGCATTGGTGGTTCCACTGCTTGAGCTTATACTTCACATATTGTAGCGATTTGGAAAAAATATACATCGCAGTACCATGGGAAGTCCTACCCCATCACCACCAATTTTCCACATACTCAAATAGAGATTGATCCCATAGCCACATGAGTTAGAATCTGAAGGAAGGAGAGTGAATGTGATACTATGAAACACTATTAAGCTTAATAGGCCAATGGTCTGATCCTCTCCAGTCCAAAATTTTAGACCCCGTAGACCACATACCACCTATCTAAAAACCAGAAACTAGAAAATGGTCTAGTCTCTTAGCAATGCAGTGTTCCCTGCTCCTACGATTATTCCAGGTAAACTGACCATTGTTGGACCTGATATCAACTAAGTTTAAAACATCAATATAATTTCACATAATCAAAGTAGAGGGGTCTATCCTTGACGTGCCACCACACTTTTTAGTCAAATATAAAATAGCGTTAAAATCACTTGCCATAATCCAAGGTTGGAAGGGGACCAAGCTACGAACAAAACTTATGTGGCCCCATAAGGAATTTTTACCTTGCCAGTCATTAAGGGGATAGATATTGGAGAGAAGAATGACTTCCCCCATCTCAAATCTGGAAGCAATCATAGTCATGGAAAACTTAGAAGACAACCAACCTATGAGACTGATCTTTCATGGGTTCCATAGACAAACTAGTCCTCCTGAGGATCTGATAGCGCCAATGCATTGACATTCTCCTTGCCTCCACGACTTAGGTACTAATATGAACATAGCTTCAATTAAAAGCTTAGTCTCCTGAAAAAAAGGACATCTGGTCTATGACTTCTAATCAGGTTATGAAGATCATTTTGTCTAGGGTTGTTGTTCAAGCACCTTACATTCCAAGATAGTACAACCATTTCAGAGGATTCAAAAAGTGAGCATCCAGAGTCTTTACTGACCCCAAATCCACCAATGTCTCTCCCATTAGCTTGATCTTTTCTAGGTCCTTTTTCCTGCCAGGCTTGCCATATTTCTCCCCCCTCCCTTCTTAAGGTCTTTTTGTAGAAGTCCCAAATAAGGAGAAGATTTACTGCTTCTTCCTGCCCCTGAGTCCCCAATTTTCCTGGTGAGGGGCAGATTTCCATCCTTTTTTGGAGGAACTACTGAGGAAGTTAATACTTTTGAAATCATCATCTACTGATCCATATCCATATGACAATCTCCATCATCCTATGATTCAATTAAAGCACCTAAAGCATTGGTCTCCTGAGCTGGGCCCTCAATCCCCTGGTCTAAAATCATCAACCCTGGATTCACCTCCTATTGATTAAGGTCATCTAGTATTTCAAATCTATTAAGTGAATCATCTAATTGTCTTTCCTTCAATTACCATTTTTGGCCTCTATTTCTATAGCGGCCTTTAACCGGTGTAAAACCATCGACTTCAGGAACCTCACCTAGAATCGAGCCCTTTTCTTGGTCTATTCTAGGAGGAGTGTGAGTAGGCTGAGCAAGCTGAGGTTCAATGGATTTTGAAGTGAGACACCATCACTACAAGTGTCCATAAGCATGGCAAAGATGACAGTGGAAAGGAAGAGTTTCATAATCTAGTTATTACACCCAAGAAAAGGGTCCCGTACTCATTTCAACAGCATCTGGTTTGGCTTACTAAGATCAATTTCAACACAAATGAGGGCATATGTCATTACCCTTTTCCCTAAGATTGACATTGAAGAGTTGACTGGCCTTCCCAGCAGGGATGCAAGCAATTGCAGAGTGTCTTCGCGACAAAATTCCACCAGAAAGTGAGGCAGACGCACCCACACCAGGACATGATTTGGTAATTCCTTTGAAGGTATAAATTTGGCATGCCAAGGCTTGATAAATAGTCCCACCTGGCTATGAAAGTAA
>JARHVA010000895.1:2160000-2220000 GCA_037957365.1 Torreya grandis
ACAACAACAACAACAATAATAATAATAATAATAATAATAATAATAATAATAATAATAATAATAATAATAATAATAATAATAATATAGTAATTTGATTTTTGTAGTGATGACATGGAATAGCTATTAGTGGCAATGGTTTAGATGTATTTAAAGGAGATTATGTATAAAGAGGGCTAGGAGAGATCAATTGGATAGGGAAGAGAGTGGTGATGATAGAGGATATATGTTGTGTAGGAGGTAGTGGATACGATGAGACAGAGATCAACTTTAGATGCATAGATTCATCTTGGAGTGATATAATCCAAAGAGGCAACATTCAAAACCTCTATGTAAGGACCCCATGTTGACTAAAGCCAATCTTGAGTAGAGACTAGAGAAGGGGTATTTTAATATAGTTGTTTAAAGAAAGGTAAATAAAAGTTTAACCTCTGTTAAGATGAATATTTTTTTTTTTGATATGAGGGAGATGCTCTTGAAGGGGTTTTGTAAGGGGAAACCCGATATTCAGTTAAAGGTTTAATTTTTAAATTCAGTGAATTCTAGACAAATATTTAAATCCTTCATGGTTGGATGAAAGAGGTCTAGAAAGTTGTAATGAATGAAAATATGGAGATATATCCTTGTGCAAAGGGTTTTTTTATAGATTTTTTTTCATAAAACAAAAGATAAGGATAGAATTTTACATCAACATATATGGTTTATGGATCATCATACCCTTATGATGAAATCATGGTATTCTAAATCCAACCCAACTACTGAATCTTTCAATACTAGGCCTATGTGGATTTCCTTTGTTTACCTTCCTTTATAGTTTTGGTCTAAGGAAAGTCTTAAGGACCTAGGCAATGCCCTAGGAGGATTTATATTCGTAGATGAATCCACTCAAGATTATCTTCACACTACATATGCAATGATTCTAGTTAACATTGAAGTTAGTGCCAAACTCCTAGCAAATTAAGAGTTGAATGTTGTTAAATGAATTTGTATACAATCCATTGATTATGAAGGATTATCCTTTAGATGTAAATGTTGTTTTACAATAGTACATTTGGCCAATTAGTGACTATTAGGTTAGATAAAGAATCATGGAATTTTTGGGGAGAAAATGTTCATAGGGACCTCTTGACATTGAATTCGAAGACAATGAGACTATACAAGAACATGCCTAAGAGATAGAATAAAGCATAAAAGATTTGAATGTAAAGGAAGAGAACCAAGTGGTTGGTGATTCTAACAATTTAAATATTATTACAACCCCTAATATGGTTTTCAAAATTCCATTTCTTTTAGCTGAGGAATGGTCGGTCAGAATTCCATTACAAATCATCTAGTGTTCTTAAATTGAAGAGGGAAGGTGAAAAGATAGTTTAGTTTCAATTGATGATCCAATAGTGTCTATACAGATTCAACAGGAGATTGGGGAAGGAGGGAATTGGAAGGTGGTAAGCTCAAAAAAAAATCTAAAATGTAAGGAGAAGGTACCCCCTCATAATGTGACCCATCGATCTCAAAAAAAATAAAAAATGCATAGATTCATGTTTATGATTGTGGTGTTTGTTGAAAATCTGGGTTTCTTGGCCTTTGGTATTAGTTTCATTGTTTTGTTAGTTTTAAGGTGGTCAGTGTCGTTGTCTTTCAGCTTTGGATCTCAAATGTTCAATGCTTTGGATGGGTCATAGGCAACTATTTTTAACTACTTTTTGTTATTGTTGTGTCGTTGTACAAACAATAATATTCAACTTTGTTGACCTTAGTTGTTTGCTTATCTTCTAAGTTTTGGGTCCCTAATTTCTTTTTAAAAAATAGCCTTTACCCTTAATAAAATAAAATAAAACTACAACATATTTATTTTTAAAAATATCTATAAAAAATTTCAAAATTAAAAATTTCAAATCCCTTATTCTTTCTATTAAAATCTTGATAATGCTTTTTAAGTATCAATTATTTTATAATTATTAAAATGATAATTACTATTTATGTTAGAATAATTTACTTTAAAAAAAGGTCAAAATTTAAATGGTATTATTCTAATTCATTTATCAAAACAAAATTATAGAAAAAATTAACTATAGCCTCGTAAATACATTCATAAAATAAACCACACAAAAAGTTGTAAATGAATGTATGGTTCCTTTATTTGTGATGTTGGGTAAGAAAACAAAACCCTCTAGAAAATGCAAATTGGGTCAGATCATTATCCACTATCCATGCCGATTCTTGAGTTACGAAGTGATTGCACATTTGAAGCAGGTTTGCAAATACAAATACAAATGAACTTTCTTCGATTACATACATTTTAAGTAGGTTTAGGTTTTTAAAAGGCCGATGGGCCTAAGGATAGGGTGGATGATGTTAATTTTAAATGTAGCTTGGATAGGTGTTCTAGTCTCTGGCGGTGATTAAGAGGCTAAAAACACAGCTGGAATAATTATCTCCATACCTAGAAAATTGATTTCTTGAGAGACTTCTAGATATTAGGGTTTAGAGTCTAATTAATCCTAGCCATTGATTGAGATTAAATCATGGCCATTGGTTTTAAATGAGAGGATTATAAAAGAGGATCAATGGGCATTTAGAGAATATAGATTCGAGAAGTATTTGCAGCGATAGCAAATAAATAAATTTGTAGCGATAGCAAATTGATTTGCAGTGAGAGCAAAGGGCGCAGTGATAGCATTGGAGAGCAGTGGAATTGCCAGAGAAGGAAAATATTGCCAGAGCAATTTTAACAGGAACAATTGAGGGAAGGGAATTTATAGGAAAGAAATTCCCAGAGATCTGCCAGTAAGAGGCAAGAAATTTTGTATCTCTTGATTTTCTGCAGTTGAATAAAATTCTTATCTACTGACTGGTTTTCCCTTTGGGGTTTTTCTAGGGACAATTTGTCCAAAATATTGTGTTAATTTTTTTTTTCTGTCTCTGTGATTTTTCCATGAAATTGCAGCTGTGTTATTAATTAATATTTGCTGTAAGTTATTTTTTGGTAGCCAAACAATCTAACATAAGATAGGAAATTAATAATCAGTAGCTGTAATAGATTTTTCACATGGTATCAGAGTAGATCTGAAGGCAAAATAGGCACAGGGAGAAAGGAAAAATAATAAATAAAAAATCTAGGGTTTATAAAACCCAGTTTGACCTCCTCAAAATTATTTTTTTCTTTTGAGATGGCCTCAACAGGTTTAAGAGATTAGAATAGATTAGATGGAGCCTCAAATTTTGGTGTCTAGAAAGCCAAAATTTATTTATTGCTGTAAGAGAATGGTATCAAGGAATATGTGACCACTGTTGTACCTATACCTATAGATGCAACACAGCTCTTAGCATATAAGAAGGAAGATGCCAAGGCGAGGAGGCTGATTCTTGACGGTGTTAAGGATCATATTGTTCTGCATATTGCAGAGTTAGATACATCAAAGATGATGTGGGATGCCATTATGAATCTGTACTAGAATGCTACCCTTAATCGAAAGCTGATTCTTAGAGAAAAGTTATGAAATACCCCAGATGAATAAGGGAGAAGACGTCACAAGTTACCTCACCAGACTTAGACTTATCAAGGATGAATTGGCAGCTGTTGGAGACAAACCAATGGATGATGAGCTAGTACGAATAGCCCTGAATGGGTTTACTAAGCAGTGGGATGTCTTTGTTCAAGTCATTAATGGACAAGACACCTTACCGAGTTGGAATCGACTATGGAGTGACTTCACTCACGACGAGCTTAGACTAAGTCTTGTCAGTAAAACCAGCAGTAATAGTCAAAAAAGTGAGGTGGAATAAGAAAATGTTGCCCTAGCAGGAAAAGGGAAAGCGAAGAAGGGGTCTAGCAAAGGATCAAATCCAAAAAGTGAGAAGAAGAAGAAGGACTTGTCTAAGGTCAAATGCTATGGCTATCATAGGTTTAGCCACTATGTCAGTGATTACCCACAAAGGAAGAAAAATGAAAAGAAAGGCAAGAAGTAGACAGTAGCTTCAGCAAGTGTAGATGACCTTTCTAGTAGAATGGAAGATGAGTTTGCACTCATAACTTGCCTAACTAGCTCAACCTCATAGGGTGTTTGGTATATAGACAGTGGGGCATCATTTCATATGACATGAGTTAAAGAGTACTTCTCCAGCTACAAGGAGGAGGACATCAGATTCTAGATTCATATGGGGAACAAGTCCAAGTGCGATCCAGTTGGGAAAGGGACTATTTTATTTCAGAGGGAGAATGGCAAACCTATTTCCATTCATGATGTGTTGTATGTGCCAGGCTTGGGCATGAATCTAATTTATGTATCTGTCTTTCAGGATAAAGGCTATAATGTACTCTTTAGAGGGACGCATGTTTTAATCAAGCATAAGGATTAGAAATCACCCATAGCTATTGGAGTTAGGAGTGGCTAACTTTACAGGTTACATTTTGATTCTCCAAAGGCACTAGTGAGCAGCAGTAATCTTAGAGATCAAGGAGAGCTATGGCATAGGAGGATGGGCCATATACATCATGGAGCACTTAAATTTCTTTGTGAGACAGTGACAGGTGTTCCAAAGGTGAGCACAGAGCATGATGATGTATGTAAGGGATGTGTATTGGGGAAGTTTTTGAAATTAGCTTTTCCAAGGAGTGACACCAGATCCAAAGGGGTTCTTGATCTAGTACATTCAGATATATGTGGACCAATGTCAACGAAGTCTCTCAGAGGATATGATTACTTTGTTACTTTTATTGATGGTTTCTCTAAGAAGACCTGGATATACTTCTTCAAGACTAAGGATGAGGTCTTCAGTCACTTCCAGGAGTTCAAAGCTCTTGTGGAGAATTCGATAGGCAGGAAGGTAAAGGTTCTTTGGTCAGACAATGGAGGCGAGTACAAAGGGAAAGAGTTCCAGGATTTTTGTACCAAGGAAGGAATTAAGAGAGAGTGGACCATTCCCTACAACCCGCAGCAAAATAGGGTTGCTGAGAGGAAGAATCATTCTATATCGAAGGCAGCAAGGGCTATGTTGTATGACCAAAATATGCCACGTTACTTATGGGCAGAGGCATGAAGTATAGCAGTATACATACGTAATAGGGTTCCACATAAGGTATTGGGCAAGATGACACCAGAGGAGGCATTTTTAGGGAAGAAGCCAAATCTCAGTCACTTCAGGATATTTGGGAGTTTCGTGTTTTGTCACATTCCAGGGGCTACACGTTCCAAGTTAGATCAGACTGTAGAGAGAGGATACTTTGTGGGGTATAGCAAAACCTCAAAGGCATTTCAAATATTTATTCCAGGGAGCAGGAGGATTATAGTTAGGCGTGATGTCAAATTCATGGAGGACAAGGCATATAAGAGGTCAAAAGATTTACCAGTAGATGATCAAAATGAGCAGCCAACAAAAGCTCCAAGGATTGTTCAACCAGAATAGGGGCAGCGAAGCACGAGTACAGTTACTAGTACAAGCACAGGCTCAAGTGCTGAGAGTTCATAGAATATGGAGCAACAGATACATCAAATCCAAGAGATACATCAAGAAGATATGGAGTTTGATATTTCATCCTCTATAGTTTGTAGGAGGAACCATGAGGTTCAACAGACACATAGGGATACTCAGGAGTTTGTGGGAGCTCCTAAGACGAGTAGTAGATAGTAGAAACAACTAGCCAGGTATAATGACTATGTGGCATTGGTTAGTCAGTTGGTAGATAGTGAGCCTTCTAGCTATTAGGAGGCTGCACAGCAACAAGTGTGGCAAGATGTGATGGTTGAGGAATATACCTCAATAATGTAGAATGATGTGTGGAAAGTTGTGCCTAGATCGACAGATAGGGCAGTGGTTGGATCACACTGGATCTATAAGATTAAGCATGGTGCAGATGGTAGCATCGAGAAATACAAGGCAAGGTTTGTGGCCAAGGGGTTCTCTCAGAAGGAGGGAATAGACTATGAGGAGACATTCACTCTAGTGGCTAGGTATACTTCTATACGAGCCGTAATCTCACTTGCAGCGCATATGGGATGGCAGATCCATCAAATGGATGTCAAGACGACATTTCTTAATGGTGAATTGGTAGTGGAGTTATACATAGAACAACCAGAGGGCTTTGTAGCACACATCAGCAAAACTCACATGTGCAGATTGAAGAAAGCTTTTTATGGACTCAAGCAGGCTCCCAGGGCATGGTATGAGCGCATTGATAAATACTTGTAGGGAATAGGCTTTGTGAAGAGTGAGGCGGATGCTAACCTCTACTACTTGATGGTTGGGGGTGAAGTTCTCATTCTTGTTCTATATGTGGATGACTTGTTTTTAACAAGTTCACTGGGGCTCATAGAGGAGTGCAAGAGGGACCTTGTAGCAGAGTTTGAGATGAAGGATTTGGGGCTTATGCACTACTTTCTAGGCATGGAAGTGTGGTAGACAGATGGAGAGATTTTCCTTGGACAAGGGAAATACTGCATTGAAATATTGAAGAGGTTTGAGATGCAAGATTGCAAAGCCATGTCTACACCTATGATCACGAATTGGAAGAAGGTAGATGCATCCAAGGAAAAGGTTGTAGACCCCACCTTATACAGGATGTTGATTGGATCTCTCATGTATTTGGTCAATACTAGGCCAGATATATCTTTTGCAGTAAACTCTCTTAGTCAGTTCATGGTTGAGCCAAAGAAAGTGCATTGGATAGCGGCAAAGCATGTGTTGCGGTATTTGTGTGGTACAATCGAGTATGGGATCAGATATGCTCGAGGTGATGGTATTAAGTTGATAGGCTATACTGATGCAGATTGGGCAGGCAGTATAGTGGACAGGAAAAGCGCTTCAGGGTGCTGATTTAGTTTGGGATCAGGAGTTGTCTCTTGGTACAACAGGAAGCAAAAGTCTATGTCTCTGAGTTCTGCAGACGCAGAATACATAGCAGCTAGTATGGAAACATGTGAGGCTATATGGCTTCGGAAGTTGCTGGTAGCCTTGTTTGGTCAGAGGGTTGAGACTACCGTGATACACTGTGATAATCAGAGTTGCATCAGATTATCTGAGAATCCAGTATTTCATGATAGGTCTAAGCATATAGACATCAAGTATCATTTCATCAGGTATTGTGTACAGCGGAGGATTGTTCAGCTACAGTATATACCTACAGATCAACAGGTAGCAAACATTTTGACAAAGGCATTGGGGAAGGTGAAATTCATCTTCTTCAGAGATAAGTTGGGTGTTATGCAGAACACCTTCCTCGCTAAGAGGGAGTGTTAATTTTAAATGTAGCTTGGACAGGTGTTCTAGTCTCGGGTGGTGATTAAGAGGCTGGAAACATAGCTGGAATAATTATCTTCATACCTAGAAAATTGATTTCTCGAGAGACTTCTAGATATTAGGGTTTAGAGTCTAATTAATCCTAGCCATTGATTGAGATTAAATCATGGCCATTGGTTTTAAATGAGAAGATTATAAAAGAGGATCAATGGGCATTTGGAGAATATAGATCTGAGAAGTATTTGCAGCGATAGCAAATAAATAAATTTGAAGCAATAGCAAATTGATTTGCAGTGAGAGCAAAGGGCGCAGTGATAGCGTTGGAGAGCAGTGGAATTGCCGGAGAAGGAAAATATTGCCGGAGCAATTTCAGCAGGAACAATTGAGGGAAGGGAATTTACAGGAAAGAAATTTCTAGAGCTCTGCCAGTAAGAGGCAAGCAATTTTGTATCTCTTGATTTTCTGCAGTTGAATAAAATTCTTATTTGCTGACTGGTTTTCCCTTTGGGATTTTTCCATGGACAATTTCTCCAAAATATTGTGTTGATTTTATTTTTCTGTCTCCGTGATTTTTCGGTGAAATTGCAGCTGTGTTATTAATTAATATTTGCTGTAAGTTATTTTTCGACAGCCAAGTAATCTAACATAAAATAGGAAATTAATAATCAGTAGCTGCAATAGATTTTTCACAGATGAAAGCCTTATACTCTCTTGTTTGCCTTCTACACATTCAAACGGACACGACTTCATTGTGGGTCAAAACTACTGACTTTCACTCATCACAACAACTTTAAAGAGAACACTGAGGTGATGGATCTTTAGACAATGCGTGTACCCTCGAAAGCTCTTATAGCTAGTCTACTAATGGCCGAACATAGTTATTTAGAACCGGATTTTGATTTCAATTCGCTGCAATTTCTTGCTAACCTCGAAATGCAGACACTGTTTTCCGACAATTTGGTGAGCAACTGCTTAATGGAGGACAGTTGTTCTACTTCTCAGATGGGTCTAACCGCTGATTTGATAGACGAAACGGCCAATATTGGAGGCCCCGATATTTTTGCAGAAGATGCAAATGCGTATTTAGCAGGCGAATTGGAGAATTGTGAAATCGCTGATGAATCCAGACTCAGTACCACAGAAACGAGTACGAACGGTAAGAGAAAGGGAAGAGTTTTTGAACAAGCCATATCCAAAAATGCTAGCAACTATAGTCCTTTCAGAAAACGGAAAACCGTCGAAAAGGTATGAATTTTAATCCTTGCAATAATAGATTTAAATCCACAGTAAAGACTGAAATGCGACCTTGTGCAAAGCTTTCACTCGATTTTAGATTAACTGGAGAATCAAGTTCGGAACTGAACTGGCCTCTAAATATATTGTATAGCGTAGCTAGCATTTCTTTTCACGTCTTTGTTTTCTATATCTACCTGTGGAATGTAATGTACAGGCAATGCATAGTTATACAGAGACGGCGAAAGGAAAGCGCTGGAAAGGGGAGGACAATGTCATGGACACCGTTAAGGTTTCGGAGAACAAAGCGGATCAGAGCAATAATGATATATGCTCGGAGAAAACAGAGGAGGAAAATAGCGTAAAGGCGTTTTCGGCACTGCTTGAGAAGCCAAATTACATTCACGTTAGGGCGCGTAGAGGTGAAGCCACGGACAGGCACAGCTTAGCCGAAAGAGTAAGTTAATTCTAACGCGTTTTATCTCGAGGAGTTTCCGGCAAAGCAAAATTTAAGTAGACGGATAGTTTTCTTTGTTCATAAAGAAAGATGTAAATATTTTGGGTGTAAACCAAATGTCGCATCGTTTATATTAGAAACGTTAAGAAGTTGTAATATTTTTGTAAAACAAAGCCGAATTTTTTTAGCGTTGCAGGCGACAAGGAAAAAATCAGCGAACGCATGAAGTTTTTGCAGGATTTGGTTTCCGGTTGTAGTAAGGTACTGTACATCTCTACTTCAACAAAACTTAGTACGGTGAGGTGCATCTCAGCTTCCACACAACTATTTTTATAAGATAATGTAGCATGACGGCGAGGCTTTAGTATTTAAATGCTCTTATTTAATTATTAGCGGATTCTTTATCGTTTCATTTACACAGTCAGATAGGGATAGGGATCTAAATTAATTATTACTGTGCACCCTGTTTGGAATCAAAGTTATTACTGTTCATCTCATTTTATAAGACGTTATCAATTATTTTAAGTAAATTAATAATAATAAATTAATTAATATTTCCATTCTTCGATAACATTTGTTTATTTTAAATTATTTCAGATGATAAGTAGAGCATTAATTCTGGAGGAGATCATCAATCATGTTCAGGCTTTGCATCGTCAAGTTAAGGTATAGTAGTTTTTTTAAATAAAAAATCATAGACAACTCTGAAATACATAGTTTCTGCCGTGCAATACATGTCGTTTATAAATTATATCACACAAACAGTTTCTTTCGATGAAGGCGATAACGGTGAGTGATACCTCGTTTCGACTTCGGTAAACATCCTATTTGCTCTAACGACGTAATTGCCCAACTTTAAATTTAATGAGTGTAAATTTATTTTTTCGTTTGAGAAAAAGAATTCCAAATAAGTGTAATGTTTTTACACGGTTCTATATTTAATTCGTATTTTTGTAGGAAAGACCAAAGTTGTAAGTATTTTTATTGAATTTTTGCACAGATAACGACTAGTCGTCCACCAAACGGTGGAATATCTGCGGACTTAATGGCATCCATATAATCCAAAGAGGTCCGGAGACCAATGCAGTTTTCCCCACTATGTGGGATTATGTGTGAAAAAATATGTAATATGGTATATTCGATTGCATGTAGTGATCTATTTTATAGCATGGAAAATACTATTCATGGGTTGATTTTTGAATTATTCAGAATTGTAATATGATTGCTCTATGATTGTTTTGGAAATAGTAGACAATGAGGTATAATATCTCAGTTGTGAAATTTATTTTTAGTAGTGTAGTTAAATCTTGCGAGGTGCTTTCTAGATTATTAATGAATGGGATTAAACTTGAATCTATATCACAATATTTAAAAATTAAAAGGATGACTCATACATATCAAAATATTTAAAAATTTGAAGCTTTGTTAATTATAGGCACATGTTTGAATAAGAGACAATAATTTTGACTATAATTTCCAAGTCTGAGCACAAGTGTCCAATAATACAGAATGTTTTTGAAGCTTTGTAATTAATAGGGAATGATATATATCAGATATTCATCATACTATGAACTGTATGTGATCTAAATAATAATAATAACATGGCAGGATTATAATATAATCATTTAGGTAAAGTGAGATTGTGAATTCAAGCCTTTCCATCATGAGGAACATCAAGAACTAAAAGGTAGAGTCATAACTAATATTTTCCAAGTGAAAAAGACTAGTTTGACATATAAATCTAGATTTGTGTATCTAGAATTGATAGTTCAGATTTAAATCAGGTTTTAGATATTGTTTTCATGCCATCATGCATTCGAAACATCCTTTGATTTTTACATTTTTATATGCACATGTAATATTTTGAGCATGTAGTTTTTTTTAATGTTTTTTGGTTTCATAAAGCCAAGAGACGTAAACTTTAATGATTTTTTATTCTTTAAAATGAGATAGTATATTGGAGAGGGTGTTTAAATAGTTTTTTTAATTGGATGGTAACCAAGTGGAAGATATGCAATGTTTACAAGTGAATACATTTTATCAATGGTTTTTTATTTCCATAATGAAGCATTCAGTTTACATTTTCAGTGGAATAATTAAACACTTTTTTTGGAAAGGTTTTTTTTATGTTTTAATTTTTTATTAGTAATTTAATAGTTTTAGATTTATAATATGATAATAGAGATTAGAAATGGGATTTTTTTTGGTTCTCTATGTGCATATACCAGATTACGGGTATGCATTCGTTGTGAATTCATTTTTGGTAACAAAAATTGACAAATAAAATATGTGTATAGTTGTGTCCTTCATTTTAATGTAATGGGGGTAAATGTAACCTACAAACCCTAGTCAGTCTCCATTATTATTTTAAATATTTAAAAATTATTTTGAGGTTTATGGTACTTATTAATATTTAAATATCACATAGAGGATTATGGTTATTATTAGAATTTATATAAGAATAGGTTTTCGAGTTGACACTTATATCAATTTTTAATAATTTTTCTTATAATTGTGCAATGTTTAATTATTACTTTTTTTTGTCATTAGTAAATCTATTTTGAAAAATATGTTTTTTTTCACAACGTGAAACATTCATTTTGATTATTTAGTGGTACATCTATTCACATTTTTAACAAGTTATTGAGCATATAAGAAAGATCAGGAAATAAGAATTATTACATGGGTTAAGATTTAATTTGTTTATTCTATGTGCATGTATTGATATTTTTTATTCTATGTTTTTTCACTGGTACTTATATAAAATTATTTCCAATAAGGTTTCTAATGCAACTCTATATTTTATGTGGAAGCTTTTGTTTGCAATAGTGAAATGTATAAACTTTAAAACCATTTTAAATATATATTTGGCTCATTTACAATTGGTTATACAATTATAGTAATTTATTAAGATGAAAATAAAGATTGAAATTGGGTCTTAGAAAAAACATTCACATTTTGAGTAATAATTTTTTATTCTTCTTAGGGTTTATGTAAATATAGGTTGTTCATTTTAAATATCATGTATTTTTTTATAGTTAGACTTATATAGATGAGAGATTGAAATTGTAACCATTCCTAGCTCAATATTTTTTAAAAACAAATTTCTAAATAGAAAATAATTATGTATCATTGTCTTTGTTGATGTGGTGGATGTTCCCGGGTTTGAAATGGTAACAAGATATCAATGGTTTAAGTGTAGAAGAATACATATTTAAAGAATAAATGCACTATGAAGACAAAAGGCATCCATGTCATTGGTTAGATTTTAGTATGTCACAATATTTCATATCTACCAACTAATCACTAATGGTATGATCAATCCATATCAATGTTCATTATATCCATGTGATCTAGCCACATAAACGTGGGTCAAATGTAAAAACTAGGGAAGTATGATCGTAATCATCATCCATATTACAATACAAACTCTCGATTGGGTACATAGTAAAGGGCTCATTTTGATAAGTGGCATAGGTTAATTTTTTTCAAATATTATTTTTAATGATGGATATAATTCAAACAACCATATAATTAAAAATATAATTTTTATTAATGCACAGTTATATAAATGAGATAGTATTGGTGTAAATTTAAAAAATAAGTAAAGTGCTTGGAAAAATGCCTCTAATAAGAATTATATTAGGTTAAAGTGATGGTTATCCATTGTTTTTTAATTGATATGGTAAATAATATTAGTTTTTAAGGATCCCATAATTTTTATAAATGGAGAAAGATAAAATATTAAAGCTCACTTGATATGCTTCTACTAGTAAAAATTAGATATAAACATGAAAATAAAAATAAGATGCTACAACTGATGCACAAGGTGTATCCAATGTTTGAGGGTCACGCACATGACCAACACATTATAAACTAGAAAAACTATGCTAATATTTCACCTATTTCCATCAACCCATCTAAATTTAGGTAACGTTTCACAAAACATCCATTAAAATTAGCTTTCTAAGAGGCAAAATATCATTCTCCACTTTCAACCACATTTCATGAAAATTCTACATGGGATCCCACCTGAGTGGAGGGTTTTAATAGAAGATAGGACCTCACCTCTTTTGCCTTTTTTATTTTTATCCATTTTGGTACACTCTTCATTTTATTGAATTATTTTTTAGACAACTAATATTGAAATTTAAATTAATTTATGGGGTTGAGATTTGTCTTCTACCAATGCATCATCCATAGGTTCTAATAGATGAAATTATTCGAACAATAATTTTTTCACTAGCCTCCACAAATTTCATGACTTAAGCAATTTGTAAGTGATATGTTTCATGTTTTATTCGTCATTAATCTATTTATCTTCTATGTTTGGGTCTAAATCCAATGCATCACTCTTAGTATCAGGTCCATTTATTCTAAGATGAATAGTGAAGAAATCTATCCACTGTGAGGTTTTCCTCCTATTAAAAATGATGCACTCTTTATCCAAATGTCCTATAGAAAATAAGTTGTCTCAATGAATCAAAAAAATTTCATAGTATGTATGTTTGGAATAAGAGTGGTCACCAACTTGCAAAATAACTTTTTTGAGTAGGTCTGTAGAATTACCAATGCTAACTAGAATTATGGAAAATGTAGTGTGCGAAAATAGGGTGGTATCTAGGTGTGTTTGCATAAACTAAATAATTTAATTACCAATATATTTATATTTATCATCATTATAAAAGTGGAATGGGATATGGGTTAGATGAAACCATTTGGGTCTTTAATTGAATGGTTTGGTGAGGGGGTTCAATAAAGGGGACCATAGTTTTAAGACTAATGGATAGTAATTCAAGATCCAAAACTAATTTTGAATCTTCTTTGTATCCTCAATGTGATCACATAAACTAATGAAAAAACATTTAGTGAATGGTTAAATTTCAAGCCTACCTTGAATGAGGGATTGTCAATGTTCCAATATACAAGCATGGATATCTTCATGTTTTTTCCAAATAATCATGAATCTAAATGTGATGCCTCTGGAAGAGAACCATTATTCCACATCAAGCACTACTTTGCTCTCATTCTCATCTACAACCACAATTGAAGGTAAAGATGCAGGTTTGAGAGGTTTTTGATCTACTTTGAGTGGCACATTATTATAAGAATCTACCTTATCAAATTATTTTAGGGAGTGACCTATTTACTATCTTTCTTTATTGAATTATGGAGCTTTCCATCCACCAACTTAGGTAGCAAAATCATTTTTTTAACCCCATCAAAATATGTTAAGCATGAAATATATGTTGGTTAAGATATGATGGTTTTCCATTATAAATTATAAATTGTTTTATTTTCTTATTAGAGAGCATAAATAAATGATGGTGCTTCTTAAATCTATGTTTATTTGAGGCACTTTTTAATTGAAAATTCCAAACCTATAGATAGATTAGATTATATGTTTTTTCCTTATTGTTTAAAGTGTCTATACATTAATTATACATTAATGTTTAATTATAAATGTTAATTTTATAAAATTTTCATATAGTAATGATATCATATGTAGATTAGATATTTTATAAATAATGTTAATTTAAATATTAACCTAAATCAATAACAAATGGATTGAACCTTTGCATTGATATAGACAACTATAACATAATAATAATAATAATAATAATAATAATAATAATAATAATAATAATAATAATAATAATAATATTAATAATATTAATAATAATAATAATAATAACAACAACAAAAACAACAACAACAACAACAACAACAATGATGATGATGACGGCGACAACCACAACAACAACAACAACAACAAAAAAAAAAAATATGTAATAGATGAATATAGGCATACAAATTTTATAGAAAGAAAAAATGCACTCACATCATTTCTTGGATTTATGTGCATGTATAAATATATCAAAAAACATGATGTTCCAACCCTAAAATTTATTTTAAGATAAACCATTCATAAATATTTATTTTAAATAATATAATGATTCTATGGAATGAAACATCATAACAATATAATTATTTTTTGAGTCACTTCAAAATCAATGTACATCAAATATTAAGAAAAAGAAGATGGAAAACTTTTTTAATATGGGGATGATGGATATATACTAAAACATTCTAATAATTTCAAAGGATATCTAAACTATATCCCTTATCTAGAGTGTAAAATTATCAACCCATTTGCTGTTAATGTCTCTAAGGTGGGGTAAGACTTGTTGAAGGATTCTTGTTCGTGGAAACTTAGTGAACCTACTTCATCTTTGCTAGGTACCTCTAAATATAATCTTAATTTGAATTTAAAAACCTCTTCTAATGGAACTATAAAATATAAGGTAGACAATATAAAGTAACCTAGAAAACTTGAAAGCTAAATTTCCAATATTTGTATGAAAATTTAACTCTACCAAAGTAGTTTTATTCAAACGCAATTATAAATAATGAAATTAATTATAATTCTAAACTAACTGGCACTAAAATGTATACACTAAATTAAAAGAATTAATTTCCAAAGTTGACATCATATTATGCCCATGTTGAGTATGAAAATGTGTAAAAACTAAAAGATTTGCTTAATTCAAAAGCTATTTGTAAGCCACAAGTTTATGATTGGTTACAAGGACTAACCCTACTTGTCTTTAACTAAATTTTAGTCATTCTAGTCAATATTTTTGAAATTATTATCATGTGACCTGAGGAAGTAAGTTTTCCTTGAATTTTTATTTTAATAACATATATGTTTCCTTAATTTTATGGTTCGTGATTGTTGGTAGATATGTAAAAATTGAACTTAATGATAATAAATGTCTTTATTGATAAAATTATAATTAAATAATTAAAATCAACAAGATATTACTAAAAATTAAAACATAATTTTTTTTTCAAATAATCAATTCTAACATAAAAAGCTTGTCGTACATGCATCTTCACAAACACATGGCTCTCATGTTTTCAAACAAACACTTTCACTAGTGAGAATAAAATCATTTGTCCATAGTCATTTGTTACATGAAATTTTATTTAAAAAGTTTAAATATATTGTATATATGTCAACAATAAAACATACATGCAACAAATATTTTCACCATATTTACACAAATAAATTAATTTGAGTGTAAATCATTTGTTGTAAAAATGAATGATCAAATAATTGGTTTTGTTTTATTTAAAAAAAATATTATGTAATTTAATAGAATAAAATCATTGGTTTCTTGTAAACATAATTATTTTAAAATTTATTGCTTCTTCATGCAAAAAGTATTGGTAGTGTTACTACCCAAAATTTCACTCAAATTTTTTTCTATTATATAAATATTAAAGCCTAAATGTCTAATCATTACTCCTATATGCAAATTTCTACCCTGAGTAAAATCCCATTCTTTCCCTTTGAAAATCCTATGTATTAGGTTGTTCATGTTCATAAAAATTTGTCTGATGTTTAAGGTATATGTGAAGATTAATTGCTTTCAGTTGATAAAAATAATAAGAAACACTGTTTGTGTACATTTAAGTATAAATTGGATGTGCATTTAGAGGATATTGTTTACAATGGCATTTTGTTGGGTTTTCATGGGGATGAGGAAAACAAACATGAAATTGTTGTGAAATACAAAATGGTGGATTTGAGCATTAATGTTTCCATAACAAGTGGTATTTTATCATGCTACAAGGCCTCATTGAAATGAACTAGATTATTTTATAAAAGGCTAATTATGATCTCTAATGAAAAGTGAAAAAGGGTGTTGATTTTCACCTACAAGGGTGGTGCTTGATTTTGCTGAGGTTTTTGATAGGTGAAAATCTTTGATGGGATTATTTGGATATCCTAATTCCATGCCAATATTGATAAAAAAATCATGCCAAGTATTACTCTACATGGTCAAGTCATTAAATGAAAAGAATACAATAAGAGACACAAGGGAAAAGGTCAATAAGATTTTCAGGGTCAAATACAAATTACATGAGAGAGGTGAAACTCCACAGAACTATTGGGGAAAGAGGAAAGTTACAAAAAAAATTGTTAAATATACATATTTTAAGTTTCTCACTAACCTCCAAAGTCTATAAGAAGATGAAGGTGTGAGCCCATGAACTGGTCTTGAAGCCCATGCCACAATTCCTAGCAATAACACCAAATAACATGACTTTCCCAAATGAAAAAATAAGAAAATATAAACAAAATTATTAGTAGCAACTAGGCATAAATAAGGTAAATCATGGGCCTAGGTAAAGAGGTCAGTGGGAGTTTCAAGGATGAAAGGTAATCCTAATAATTTCAAATTGCAAAATGTTAATTACACGCCAATCTCCCACACCCACAACATGTAGCATAGGAGATAGTGGAGCTTCCAAGGATAATTACAATTTGAAATTTGTAATTGTAAACTTTAAATATGCATAAAAGTTTCCCATTCTCAGTGGGAATACATGGTGGAGAAGACACTTGCAAAATGTAGTTTGGAAAAATACACATTACAAAATGCATTCAAGTATTCCAAGGATTGTGGATTCCAAAAGATATATTGAAATGCTCCAAAACCTGTTCCACATGTCAATAATAAGTGAAGTGGAATCATGAAGATAATAAAGTAAATTATTGATGTTTAAATCTATCCCTATAGTGTTGTTTTTGAAAAATTGCTCAGCAAGGCACATCTTGTTTCATCTATTTTTTGTTGGCAGTGTGTTTTTGGGTGTTGTTTTGTTAAATTCATTTCCAGGGATGAACACATGAAATACATAGTTGGGAAGATTATGGGTCAAATAAGTGTTTGTTAATATAATAAGATTCTATCAAAATATGCCATTCTTATTGATTTTTATATAAAAAGTTGCCTCTTATCATATCAAGAATCATTGCATTGCTTGGATTTTTGATACATGATGAGACACCAAATTTGGTAAGAGGTGCTGTAAAATCCATTTAATATATTTGTGACATTATTACCCATGATTTTTTTTGATGATATGAGAGATCATTATGACATCTAGATAATCTTTTGGGAAACAAGGAGAGAGGTGAGACTTTTCTCAAAGCTTGAATGGCCTAAGGATTCTAGACATAATGGAATAGATCAAGCAGATCCATTTACTAATAATTATCAAGGACTCTGCTATAAACATTCAAAATAATCTAGAGGTAAGAGGTTGATTAGAATTTTTTACAAATTCATTTTTTATGAAAATGACTCCTATAAAACCTATATGTGATATGATTCCATTCAGCATGTTTATGCCATACTAAAGCAAGACTATAAAAAAAGAAAATGATATGAAATCACTACAATTTTATGTCTTTAAAAAATATTTGTAGGAATTTAAGATGAATGGAAAAAAAATTGGAATGAAAGGTATTGTTGGCAGTCCTAGTAGCCACTATCTCTGGGATTTAATGAGAATATCTCCAAGGGATGCAAACTACATGGGCCTTACATCATGATATTGTGTGTTCAGGCTTGAAACTTGTTGCTTTATTTTGTTAGATGGAAAGTAAAGAAATGATAAAGGGATATGAAAAATGAATGCTTGCTATAAGTTTATAATAGGAAATGTAATTTGAAAAAAAAGTAAAACTTGTAGTTTGTTTCCCGATCTCCAAAGCCAACGAAGATCTAGCTAAAAAAAGTAATGTGTAGAAAAAAGTCTTCAAAATGAAACTTGTCAGTCAACCCAACATAAGAAAACTCAACTCAAGTAGATGGCCATAGGATATTTCAAAGAGGAATGTTGTTTTGTATTTTTTTCAAATGTGTTAATTGCATAGTGCACTTAGATCTCCCAAACTTGCTAGTCAACATGATGTCCCAGTTCAAAGTGAAACATTCAAGGAAAATTCAAATTTTGTATTTTAATAAATTAAAAATTAACTGGAAGTTCCCAAGTCTATGAGGGAAATTTTGAGTGGAATTGCAACTCCAAATTGCAAGTTGCAGATGTGTTATTGAGTTCCATATTCCTTCCATACAAAAGAAGTAAAAAATAAAAAATGGGACCCAAAGTTGCTCATAAGGTGAAAAGGTGAAAATTAATTCTCTTATGCATTAAGAAATTTTGTGACAACTCTAAAAAGTCAAGAGGGAAGAAGGCAAGAGTGGAAAAGGCATGTTGAAGTAAAATGGTGAGAAAGGTAAAATGAGTTAAGTCTTGAATTTTTTCATGTTTTTATTACTTAGAATACCTCTATGGAAGGGATGTTGTAGGATTTCAAAGGCCAAGGTGGGACATTCCAGTAATATCATTCAAATGACCATGGATATGGAGTATTCCAATGCCATCATTGCTAGGCAAGGGTTGTTCTTTAGCATGCACAAGAGGAAGGGAAGCTATCCAAAAGTTTCCATCTATGTAAATAATTATTCAAAGGCATGGCCAAGTTGTTACACATGAAGAGAAAGAGCTAGTTTTATTCCTAGGGGAATATTCTCCCTCAAACCTAGTTATAATGGATGTCCATTCAAATAAATCAAAGGGTTTGTTTGAAATCTCATCATTACAAGGATATGCAGTTGCTTCAATGATTCTCATCTTCTAGTTGGAGCATCTTGGTATAAGTTTGAGATATGATTGTAAGTTTTTAATATTACAAATTTAAAAACATATTCCCAGAGTAAATAGGTGAGAAATTTGTGTAAAAAAGGGTTTGTCCTATTTTAAATGGTTGTTGGTTGTTATTTCTAGGTCTTAGGCTCTTTTAAATTTTGGGATCATTGTTGTGTGAATTTTTTTTGTCTCCCTTAATAAGGTGGTTGTATTTGTACATCCATTAGCAATCTTTGAGAGCATTGTATATGTCTCCCTCATTAAAATATCAAACTCACCATGCTTTTACCAATGGTAGCATTCTTAAACATTGATGTATGTAAGATTTCTTTTCAAGATAATGGAAAATATATATGATTTTTACCATTTGTTGTTAATGAAATGGAATAATATGTATTACATGATCTGTTGATTAGATATCAGGTTTAATTTTTATGAATCATTATCATCTTGGGCACAAATCTAGGTTATAAACCCCTTTCTACATTTTGATTTGGAATATGTTTTTGAGAACCTATTAAGGGCACCCTGGGTTTATGGATTTGATAGAAAAAAAATCTAAATCTATAGTTTTAATGTATGTTGCAGGGTTTTAAAAGTGATTTGAATATTTGCATTGTATTGGCATCAATGGATTCAATCTATACTTGATAATTTCCTTATCTTGTTTCTCAATTTTATGTATCTTTGAAAATAAATGATATAATGTATGTTGAAAGACTTACTACTATTTGGAAAACCATGCCACCACACACCACTCTTTTACATTTACCTAACTTGTCCTAACTTGTCCTACCCTGCAAATAATACACCCTATTACTTATTTCAAGTGTTATTTGCCTACATATACATAAATCTTACATATCTAAAATGTTTTTATGTTTTGTTCTTTGAAGTTTCGCATTGCAATCTTCCATTTGGCCATATGTTACTAAAAATTTGTTTATAAAATGAAGGTTACAAACCCTTTTACATCCATATTAGTAGCTTGTGTCTAACTTAGAACATTTGAATATTCTTTGTAACTACCCTTCTTGGGTAGAGTGTGCAAATTTGGTTATGATCTTGTTAGATTTGTGTCTATATGACAAAAATTCCCATGGAAATAAAATTATGGTATACCTCTATGTGAGAAAGCTACCCTTTATGTCCTCTCACCTTAGCTCAAGTAGAGCTTGAAGTAGCAGGGAGTTAACCATACCTTTTGTCAATACTTTCTAGTCATTGTATGTGTTATGTCCATCTTTATTCCAAACCCTATCCTATCTATAATGACATATTTATGGTTTTTTCATCTTTGTTTTCTATTCCAACCAAGTGTTCAAGGATGAGAGAAATATGTGTACAATTAGGAACCAACACTAAACTAGCACCGTTACCAAGGATTAAACATTGAATCTTGGCACTTGTGTTGCCAAGGACACTTCCAAAGGGTTGTATTAATTTAGGTTTTAAAGTTATCTTCTTATCTTCATGTTGATTCACTACTTTGGAATGTCAACTATGTCATACTTCACTAGGGGTGTTTTTGGGGACTTGAAAGATTTGATAATTTAACTTCTACTAAATTTGTTTCAAAGAGCTATAAATTTGACATGTTTTAAGTTGGTTTCCCCGATTGGACATGAATCTAAAAAATTTAGTGTCTTTGATTTCATATCTCATCACTAATTTAAGTAATGTATGGTTTCAGTATGTATCATTACATATATGTAAATTATTATATTCTATAAATTTGCTTCTAGTGGTGACTCCAATAAATCATCTAGTTTAAAAGAAAGATCAGTGCCCATTTTGAATATCTTTAGCTTTGAGTGTTATTTTTTTTACAAAAATGGAAGGACTAATATCATCCTTCAAAGGTACTCATTAAAGTAGCATGTATCACCCTTAGATGTTCATCAAAGAAGTGGGAGACATGTTTGGAGACCAATTGAAAGACAAAGTTTAGTGGTAAAGAAGTGTTAGGGCTATCAAGATTCTAGTGTACCTAAAATTTTATTTGTTGAACTTCCTATTATTGAATATTATCATATGTCTCCTGATCATTTAAAACCTTATAGTCCCATTTATTACCTAGCTCCTTCTCAACTAGATCAATCTCGTCCTAAGTTTAATCCACCAAGTCCACCACACTCACCCCCTCATATTCCTTTGACATTTTTTATTAAACCCATCATTGAACCAATCATGAGGCATAGAGATCAAGATGAGAATGAATGTCTTGCATTCAAGATTACCATATTTAGACCAATTAACTCTGATGAAATGGAGGGATATCCTAATGAAATTCTAAATGAAGTAAGAAACCTAATTCCTAAGATTCAAGGGAACAATACAATGACTGATGACCAACATTTAAGGAATTTCCACATTATCATTGAATATTATGAGGTTGAGAAATAGGTTATTTTCATTAAGTTATTTGTGCACATACTGGAAGAAGACGCTCATGAATGGTTCAATTCCCTTCCATATGGATGCATTGATTCATGAGAAGAAATGGATAATGTTTTCAAAATTTAGTATGGTGATAGGGTTGGTACTAAGTTTATCTTGGTAGAAATCGAAACCATTAATAATATCCCTAATGAGTGTGTGTAGTATTTTAACACAAGACTTAATAATACTATGATGAGTCTACCTGAAAATATTAGGCCTAGTTATACAACATGCTTAATCAAATATTGTGATGCCTTTAACAATAATGTTGCATACTACTTGAGGGACAAGGTTCTTACAAATTTCTTATTGACATTCAATATGTCCATCCAAATTGAGAACAACATAAAAGGTAAGTGAAAAAAATTAAGGGACAAAAAGTGGCCTATCTATGGACATGATTTTCTTGAAATTTTAGAAATCTAGAATTCTATAGATAATTTGAGATATCTACACTCCAAATTTGAAGATGGTGTAAAATAAAATGTAGCATTTAGAGTCTAGTTTTCAAAACACTATATTTTTTTAAATGGTTAATTATAACTAGGTAAGAAATATAAAATTTGAAGAGGAACTCATTTTTTTAATTAAAAACATAGTAGATAGATGACTTGCAATGCACCATTTTTATAGTAGCATTTAGTATTATTTCAAATGCTTTGGGGAAAATTTAGTTAAGATATTCTTGTTTGTGACCTACATTTTTTTTTTATTTTCAATGAATACTTTTTTGTTATGAATTTTTCAAGAAAATAGATCCTAAAAACTGAAAAAAAATGGATAGTGATCCATGGGGCATGCCTAACTACCTCAAAAAAATGAAAATCATTTTTTTTAATGTGTGTATAACTAAGCCTAGATTGTGACCATATAAATTATTTTTCACTTGGATCAATGAAAGAAAAATTACGTGAACATGTATAGGCATGTATGTTTTTTGCATGTAGTGGCCTAAAATAGGTAAATCTAGAAATCAACGTAGTTTAAAACCATAAATTAGTTTAGAAATTATAAAATCATATTTTTGGAAAGAGGAGAGTGTGCTCATCATGATGGTATTAAGTTTTCTAATTTTCACATTGAGATTATTAGTTATTTGGTAATCAAAGTTTAATTTTTCTATTTTTTATCATAACTCTAAAAAATTAGCTATACATTGATAGTCCAAGCTTTTGGCTCAAGAATCCAATCCATTCTCGAGCCAAAAGGCACGATAATTAAATTCAAATTCAAATAGCATGATCACGTTAATAATGTGATCATGTTATTAATGAAATTGCATTATTAAATACATTAGTAACATGATCACATTACTTAATAACATGATCACATTATATATTCTTAACACCCTAAAACCCAAATTTACATTTTGACCTACTAAAGTAGCCACTAGGCCTGGTAGTCTTAAGATCAAATATTGGTAGATTAATATTGTTTTTTGGGACCAATATTTATGTCAAGATTTGTTAGAATTGAATGATATTTATAGATTCATTAACATATGAATCAATTTATTGTTCATTTGAAATGAGTCTAATCTTCCTTAAAATGTAGATAGTTCATGTTCATCCTAGATAGGGTCAAGAACTTAAAAGTTAATTTTTGGTGATCCAATGATCCAAATCACTCATATATTTGTAGATTTGATTTATATTTCATTTATTACATGATTAAATAAATTATATTATCCAAAAATCAATTGGATTACAAGGATCCTCTAACTAAGTATTAATAAACATAGAGTATTAGGTTTGAAATAGAGTTCAATGATATTATAAATGTTTAAGGATTAGTTATTTGAAAGTTGGTATTTAAAAAACAATCTATAGTCTTTATAGGATTGAAATGGTGTTTTGGAAAAACGAAAAATAAATCAAGGGTCATTCTCTTTTGTGTCAATAGTGTATACAATCCTAAAAGAGGTTGGATTTGGTTGAGTAGGACTACATTAGTTTTTGTGGATAATTGGTGATGTTTGGAACTTGTAAAAAAATTTATAAACTCTTTAGTATTGTTTAAGTATCTAATAAGATTGTTTGAGTTAGTAAGTGAAGTTCTATAGGGATTTATTTTCAAGGAATATTAATGTGTTAGTACCCTATTTTGCATATAATTTTTTTTTCAAGTTTAGAGTTGTTGTAAACATACATGCAACAAACATACATTCTATAAAACATACATGCCTTACGATATAACTAATTTTATCATGTGATGTCATAAAATTCATTTTTTAAAACTATGGACAAAGTTTAGCCTTCTGAGTACCAATATAGTTGTGCATTTGAAGTAAATTAGGGCTATTCTAAGCCCCTTTAACCTAATTACATAACTATAAAATTTTATTTAGGGGTTGATCAACTCTGATTTCATTATCTTTGTTGAAGAAAAGAAACAAAATTTATTTATGTGCAAGTTATACATGTATAGAATGTGTTCTTAAACCCTATACCATTCAACTTAAACCCTTAGCCATATACCATTTACCTTAAATCCCAAGACATAAGCCTTAAACCCCAAACCCTTTAAATTGTAAGCCCTAAACCAATAAATTGAGTCACAATTAACATCCTTTGTATATATTAAGAAATAGGTTCACATGGATGAACTTGGTCAAAATCACATTAGGCATTACCACAATTGACTTCATAGGCTAAATATATGATGATTTGGGGGATAATTGATCCCAAATTCACATTATTACTCACAAATATAAGTTCAAGGTGTTCAAATTTGCCCTAATCACCATCATGATTATATCTTATATACCCTAAACCTATACCTTAAGCACTAATCCCTAAAATCTAAACCATAAATATAAATTATGTAAACCTTGAACCAATCATTTTAGCCCAAATTAACATCATTTAGACTAAGAGTTAAGTTCACAAGGTTCAGTTTGGCCTAAATCACATGACTAATTTCCCCATTTGACTAATTCGCTCAAATTGCACAATGACAAAGGGTATAATGACAACCCAAAAAAATATTCTATAGTCACAAAATGGTCTAAGAGATACAATTTATCTTCAATTATCCTTGCATTGACCCTTTGTACCCTAAATCATATATACATTAAAAATTAATCCCTAAACAATAAACCCTAACATTATACCATAAATTATAAACCATAAATTTTATCTATTTAACAATTATTTTAGTCTTAATTAACATCCTTTGTAGTAATAATTAGGTTTGATCATGGAATTGAGTGATTATACATTATATATAGGTCCTTAAACCTAAATCATACGTTTTAATCCCTAATACCTAAAATATAAATTGTAAGCCCTCTGCCCTAATGCCCACTACATGTTGTAAACATGCATGCCTTGTGAAATAACTTATTTTATCATGAGATGTCATAAAATCTACTTTTTAAACCTATGGTCACAACATAGCCTTTGAAGTACCAACATAGCTATGCATTTGATGAAAATTGGCACTATTTTGAGCCCTTTAAACCTAATGAACTAAAGAGGAGGCTAGTTGATTTTTTTAATCAAGGAGGCATTTAAGGAACATGTGAACCCCTCCAAGAACAAGATATGATTTAAGGAAAAATCAAAAGATCAATTCTATCATAAATTGATCCATTTAGTTAATTTGTGTAATTTGAGACATGATCTAGGCAAAAATTGAACCCTTAAACTAAATTTATGGATAAATCAATTGTATAACATTTATGTGACATATACATGGCATAAATAAACCTACATTAATTATAAATGCAAACATGAAGCTAATTTTCATAAATTACCTTGGCGATTGGAGCTTATATCTAATATATTAAACTCTAAACCATGTACCATTTACATTAAAACCTCAGATAGAAGCCCTAAACACCAAACCCTTTAAATTATATACCATAAACAAGTTAATTTAGCCCCAATTAACATCCTTTATATATATAGTAAGAATTAGGTTAACAAGGATGAACTTGGTCAAAATTTCATCACTCATTAAACCAAAATTGACTTAAATGGCTCAAACTGTGATGATGTGGGGGATAATTGAGCTCAAAATCACATTCTTTACTCATAGATATAGGTTCAATGATCTCAAATTTTCCCCAATTACCTTCAGGATTATTTCTTATATACCATAAAACCTATACCCTAAGCCCTAATCCTTAAATTTCCTAATCCATAAAATCTAAACCATAAATATAAACTTTTTAAACCTTGAACCAATAATTTTAGCCCAAATTAACATCATTTAGACTAATAATTAAGTTTACAAGTCTCTTTTTATTCTAAATCACATGACTAATTTCCCCATTTGACTAATTCACTCACTCTTCATGATGACATCCACTGTACAATGATAACCAAAAAACACATTCTATAGTCACAAATGGGTCCAAATGATTCAAATTGTTTTCAATTATCTTTGTGATTTACCTCATGTACCCTAGACAATATATACATTAGAATGTAATTCCTAAACCATAAACACTAAATACTATACCCTAAATTGTAAACAATAAGCTTTCCCTATTTACCAATCAATTTAGTCCTAATTAACATCCCTTGTAGTAATAATTAAGTTCACATGGAATAGAGAGATTAGACATTATATACAGGTCATTAAACCTAAACCTTGTGCCCTAATACCTAATCCCTAAAACATAAATTGTAACCTATGCCGTAATGCCCACTACATGTCAAAAACATACATGCCTTACAATATAACTAATTTTATCATGACATGTCATAAAATGCATTTTTTAAACCTCTGGCTAAAACATAGCCTTTGCATTATCAATCTAGTTTTGCATTTAAAGTAAATTGGGGCTATTTTGAGCCCCTTGAAGATAATTACATGACTATAAAATGTGATTTGGGGGTTGATCAGCTCCAATTTTCCCCAATATCCATCATAACTCTATGTCATATACCCTAAAACATATACCCCAATCCCTAATGATTAAATTTCTTAATCCCTAAACTCTAAACCATAAATATAAACTCTTTAAGCCCTGAACTAATCATTTTATCCCAAATTAACATCATTTAGACTATTAATTATATTTGTGATTGACCCAATTTACCCTAAACCTAATCACTAAAAACTATACACTAGATTGTAAATTAAAAAAATTCTCTATATACTAATCAATTTAGTCCCAATTAGCATCCTTTGTAGTAAAAATTAGGTTCACACATGGCATAGATCAATTATACCTTATATACACCTTTAAAAATAAACCCCACATGCCCTAATTCCTAATCCCTAAACTATAAAATAGGAATCATAATCCCTAAGACCTAATCCTTAAACCTTATACACTAATGCCTTAATCTATAATCCATAATCCCTAATCTATATTAAGTATAACGTGATTGTGTTTTTTAATAACATGATTGCATTATTATTATTATTATTATTATTATTATTATTATTATTATTATTATTATTATTATTATTATTATTATTATTATTATTATTATTATTATTATAATATACAACACTCAGTTCTCAATTTTAGTTTCTTACCCTAACCAAGTATTAAGAATAATGGGATCTTGTTATTACATAAGGTGATCACATTATTCTTAATATAAGCTTCTCAAAATGTTGGATGAAGTAGAACCTTGTATAACAAATAATGTGATCACATTATGTAATAACATAATAACATTACATAATGTGATCATGTTATTATTACTATAGACTAAGCTTAGTTTTCATAATCTATTTTCAACCCAAATCAATAATTATGTCCCATAAACATTGTTTTCATACTTTTATAGGATTTGTGGTACCTATGTACTTGACACCAACTTTGAAAATTTTCTAATTATCCTTGATGGGTGATGGATCATGTTCCAGGAAGAGGAAGATGTTGAAGATAAAAACACTAAATTCTTTTGAGATAGAAACACAAGATACAAATTCAAAAACTTCATTATAGACAAAATACAAACCCTAATATTGATAAATCAAATGACATAGATAATGAGCTAATTTAAAATAATGTATTAAACAATGATGAAATTGACCATAATGAATTTAATAATAATGAAATTGAACATAATGAAATGAATAATAATGAAATTGACAATAATGAATTAGATAATATTGGAAGTTTACATTCAAAGTTCTATGTTTTTAATTTTGTTGATGACGAGTCTATTTATGATGTTTCACACCCCATGAATGAAGAAATTTTGATGGAAACAAATAACGATGAAACCAACCATAAAAATAATTTCAAGGAAACATATAGTAAATAAATAAACAATGAAGAAAATGTCATCCCATCTCCAATAAATGAACATAATAATGATTTTAAAACACCTTCTCAACAAATTCCACTGTTAATAACACCTCAAATAATTATGCATAGAATATACAAGTACTTAATTGATGTCGATGAAAATATTTTAGAATCAATGAATAAAAAAATACTTGATCACCATTCAAGAAGACTGGATCAACAAATTTGGGATATTTTCTTTCATAATTTGGATTATGATAGTCAAAGATGTTGATGATTTGTTTAATTGATCAAAGTGATTAAGATGAGACCTATAATGTAAACACTATGACTAATAAAATCTAGCATGGATGATGAAAACAATAAATTATTGAAAATATAAATGATGCATATAATACTATAGGCTCAAAATCACACAGCCAAGATTGTAATGTTATGTAAAATATACTTACAACTTGTGTAGTAAGTGAAAAAAATTGGGAAAAAAATGAATGGTTTCATAAACAAGCTAAACACATAATATAAATAGAAAAATAATGAAAGTAATTGAAAGTTGTCTAAACATACAATGTGCACTTAGTCAATCATGTGCAGAGCCTTTCCCTTACCCTTGAAACTCACTAGAATCAAAATAGTATAGAATCTCATTGAGGATAAACTCACAATAGATTTTCCTCAAAAAATACAATAGGACCTCATAGTTATTACATGGTGCATAGTCAAACACAATCCACCATCGATCCCAAAAATTAGTTATGATTATGTTATGTACTTAGCAATGGATTGTAAAATGTTTAGTAGTTATGAGAAATGGAGCATTGGTGACTGGGTCAATAAATAGGGTACAAATGGAGGCTTTTGATGTTTATTTGTTCTTGAGCTAAGGTGTTGATAATTTATCAACATAATAAACCCTAAAAGTATCCCTATATGAAGTCCATCTATCAATTTTACTTCTTGTAGACTCAATTTGACTTAATAAGGTCTCCAGGGAATTAGTTGGCTGGGTGTGGTAGGGGTTAGGGGAAGTGGGATCCCTCATTCTCCCAATTAATTCTTGAATTTTAATTTTATTTCCCACAATGTTGTCAATTAGAATCCCCTGACTACCAAGGGGTTTTGTGGAACTGTAAGAGGGTTAGGTGGGGGGATAAGAGGATATAAAAGAGGTTTTTGTGGAGGGTTAGGAGGAGGAGTAATAAGAGGGTTCTATAGAGGGTTAAGAGGGTTAGCAGGGTGGGTTGTTCAAAATAAACAAACTAAAATAAAAAAAATTAGGGTTAATAAGTATATATTTCTATCAATTACCTCTTCTACATGGTGGCATCATCAATAATCAGCTTCATGGGATGAATTTAGAAGATTACTAGCATTCATTTATCTATCTCACCCAAAACATGATTATGAAAGCTTGAGTAGAGCAAGGAAACTCAAATACAAAATGATGATATTGGATTTGGGTTTTGGTTTATAATGTTTTTGGGACACAGGTAATGCAATCATGTTATTAACATTCTTGTGTTGCTAAAAATAAAAATAATATGATCACATTAATAATGTGATAGCACTATTCTTTAGAATAACATGATCAAGTTATACAATAATGCGATCATGTTATGGTTCAGTAATTATCAATCCATAATTTAAATAATGTGATTATGTTAATTAAATAATGTGATAGCTTTATTAATTAATGTGATCACATTACCAAAAATGTCCAAGGAATTTTACCCCAACTCCATGTGCTTACCCTAAAGGCTATGGGTAAACATTTGAATAAGCAGGCTGATGTAAAGTTGGTTAATCCTAAAAAATAGTAGTCCACTAAGTCAACCAACCTTGAGGAAACAATTAAGGCTCTGGCCTCTAATTTCAAAGAGATGTTCTATAAGTTTGATATAACTAATAAATGGCTTCTCATTAGTTTACAAGTTAGGATATAACTCCAAATCAAAATGAAGCACAATGGAGACCCCATTTCCACATTAGAGATAATGATATAGGGAAGAGGCATGCCCATTATGAAATAAATGACAAAAATCATAATACTAGAATTAGAAAAGAAATGCATGGTCCATATAATTCCAAAGTAAACACTGTAAACTTTGACCTTTATATTGATTGGTTTAATAAATGATTCTTTCTCCATCCTCCATATGATACAACTGAATGAATTGATGAAGATGGAGAGAAACCTAAGTTTATGTCTAATAATGATGAAATTTTGATGTTGGATTATCAAGTATCCTAAAATAAAATGTATACCTCTATACACTTACTAAGTACTAATACTATTGATTACTTTTGGGGTTCTGGCAAAAATTTTAGTGTCCAAACTCTTGAATTGTTTGTGATGTCAATATGACACAAGCATATGATTTTCCCAATCATGGTTTTGAATTATTGCATTCCATGATGATTATTAAATATGATATAGGAATTTCTTCAACTAAGGATAGGTAATTCCTAATTAATGCAACAATTTCCCAATAGAAATAATATAGACTTAGAACTAGGCAACAAGGTGTTGCTCCTCGAGACACTACCATTGAAAATTAAAGGACAGGGGATACAAGTAGAGAAGCTAATAAAATTATAATAATCCTAAATTATTTCAAGTTAGTACCTACTTCCCAAGTTATCAAACAAAGAGGTGCTCAATCCACAATATATTACCTTTATTTTCTAGCATTCCTAAGGGTGTGAATGATGCTAAGAATCTTCCCTTAAAAACTATTTTTAAACATGCAAATTTATCCAAGCCTATTCCAATTCAAACATGAAGTGATTTTAATCATGTTGAAGATGTTGTCACCATTCCTAAAAATATTCCCCTTCCTCTGTATAAATTTTTTGATATGGTTCATGTTTTCAGTCAGTTAAATATCATTATACCACTTGTTCAATTATTGTGAATACCTATAGATAGGAATAGGGCTTATGAATACTTGGAATTTGGTGAGAATACAACTAATAATGAAATTAATTCACCTAAAACACTCCTAGTTGATGATGAATAATATAAAGAGGTTATTGAAACATCCCTGGAGGTTTATTTGGGGACTCAATTATTACAAAGTTAGCTGAACATGGATCTATTTTACACAACCCTATTGATTAATGGTTTGATTGTTCATAAATACATGTGTGATTTTGGATCTTCTTACAATGTAATTCCCTTGGGTATTATTAATTATCTTTTAAGGAACATCACATATCATTTTGTCAAGTGTTACACCATCGATTTATGAGAGATTCAAATTGTTGGACAAGTAAAATAGTTGGTAGTATAACTGGCATTTCATTCAGGTAAGTATTTGAATATGGACATGGTAGTTGTGGACTACCCACCTAAGTGGGGGATTCCACTATCACAAAAATGGGCTACCAACATGGGTGTAATTGTTCATATGGACTTGTCTTATGCCACCATTATATTGGAGGGTAACATGGTCAAACATCATAGAGAGCTAAAGATGATACATGTACTGGAAGGTGTGAAATTTGGTTTGAATGAAGTGTTGTACATGGATTTGGAATTGGGTAGCTTCATTAGGAATTTGGATGTTTTAGACCATCCTATTATTCTTGATTTTGGGTTTGATAAAGAAGGTGAAATTTTGAAAATGTATTCTTATAGGGTTTATTCCAATCTTTGAAATGGATCTAGGGTTGTCTTATATGCCCATAATGGTAAATGTTTTCAATTTTATTTCAAAAGATATTTTGAGTGCACAAATTATATTACTAAGAATGAGGTACTCTTTCATGGTACTCACTTGATTGCATTAGATAAACTTGTCTACTTACATATGATGAATAAGTACCAATATTGCTTGGCTTGGTCTTATTTAGATGTGAAGACATAAATGAGGGATTTATTTCAATATGTCATCCTACTACAACCTAGCTACAACCTTTTAGGTGAATATCAAGATTGATCAACCTTATCTTGGCCACCACCCTACTATAAAATTTGAATAAATTAAGGGATGATGGGATACTAGAGCCATCAGTTAATGACAAACATCTTAAACACTTCCTTGACTGAGTCCATAATTGTGTAAAAAAATTGTATAGGGTATAGTTTTGTCCTTTTGTTATTTTCTTGCCCTTCTACTTTAGACCCTTATTTTTATAGTTTCTTTTAATGTTTTTTTCATGTGTTCATTTTAATATCTTCCTAATCTATTTTTGTCAATCTAGAATTATTTTTTTGAGCTTCCATGGGTCTTTGCTATGAAATTTTCATGTTGATGCTGCCCAAATTTCCTTTTAGATGCTCTAAATTTTTTTGACAAAGCTCTTGTAAATATGTTTGTTAGTTGCTCCTTTGACCTATAAAATTATAAATGTATTTCTCTAATCACAACTATTTCTCTTATAAAGTGATTTATTATGGCTATGTGTTTGCCACATCTATGGAAAACTAGAGTCTTTGATAGAGCTATAGAAGATAGGCTATCATAAAATACTATCGTTGCTTATTTATTCTCCTCTTTCAAGTTTGATAATATTATTATAATCCAAATGGCTTAACAATATGTTGAATTTATTACTACATAATCATTTCATACTATGGAGAGTAACATAATAGGTTGTTTCTTAGAGGAACATGAGATACATCCAGACCCAATATAAAAGATATACCCAGATGTATTCTTTATATCATAAATATTACCTAATCAATCATTGTCTTTTTAACCAACCAACACAATTATTAGATGCATTTACAAAATTCAATGGCCTTTGGTGTCATTGATATATCTTAAGATTTACATTTCTACTTGCCAATGTGATTCCTTTGGATTCTCCATGAACTTAGATATTAGACTAACTACACACATTATGCCTATCCTTATTACTATGAAATACATTAAACTTCCAACCAAACTCTTATATAACAGTGGATCTATATTGTTACTGTAATCATCTTTGCTCAACATTAAACCTATTGCTACTGGTGTTGATGTAGGTTTATAATTCAACATTATAATCTCTTAAAAATAAAATTTACATATTTGGATTGAGATATGAAAATACCATCATTTACTATTTGTTTAACCTCAATAATATGAAAGTATTTCAATAATCTTAAATATGTCATTTAAAATTATTTCTACAATTTTGATCTAAACTCTTCTATTGAAAATTTTTCATTTCCAACAAAAATTTAATCATCTAGATATAATCATATAACTAGAATTTCACTTTGATTGTTGGATTTGATTGTAGAGTGTCAGTTTATTATTGCTTTTCTAAAAACCAATATTCAACATGTGTGAATCACTTCTATTTTACTATTGTCACTAGATATTATACCATAGAGGAGAGTGTTAAATACTCCCATTTAATTTGGAAACATGGGAATACTTATAGATATGTGGGTTTACCAATAGGTAGAAGTAAACCTCTGGGTTTAAGTGTTAGCTCCCTAAATATACCTTGAAATGCATATCACCTAATTAACTAGTTGCTTCTGGGAAAATAGATAGAATTCTACATGAAATGAAACTAATCTAAGGGGATAATACACTAGGATAATTTACACTAGACCATCATACTTCTATCACAATGAAATAAGACATGCAAACTAACTTCATAGTCATAAGATATTCTAAAATAGATATTTCAATATAGAGGTGATATGCATGAGACAAAATAATGTAAGTGAATGAAAGGGAAGATTTAATATTATAAGAAAAATTATACACTTGAATGGATCCTAACACACTATATACAATGTATATTACCTATTATACAAAGAACAACCTACATCAAGCATGAATGTATTGAGAGAAAGCAGTGATAGATGAATATCTCTTAACCATTCACTATACATCTCTCTGCACTCTTAGAAAAATGTTCCTAAAATAAAAACCAGACTTCAATTTATCATTCAAAGGTAGAATACAATGTCAATCTAGTAGGGCTTCACCATACATGGTGTGTTATTAGTCTAAGAGAGCCATAATGGCTACTACTTAAAAACTTGGAGAGAGAGGATAAGAGAATGAAGTTTAAGAGTAAGTCAGACATGTGTCATGATAATTAGTTAAACATATAGGAGAGATGAATTGGAATAATTTTTTTAATTTATACTTGGGAAAATGTCCTTCAGTACATGAAAATCCTAAAATGTGTTGTAGAACTCTTCAATTACTTACTCAAAAAATTACCTTTATCATTTGGCCACTTGGAACATCCCATAATAGACTAGGAATAAATTTTTATGATTTAACTAAGAGGGAAGGATTATATAAATTTTCCAACATTCATTGGTTGCATTCTTAATCATTAGGATTGTTTTTTACATGAATTGTCACTACCTGCATTCTAAATAACTCCTCTTTCACTCAACCTCCACACATTGCACCAAAGTTGGTCTTTAGTTTTTTAATTTGATCCATACAAAGGATTTCATGACACATATTAGGACTCATAATGTATTTAAATTCATCATTCAGACCTTAAAAGGCCTCTCACTTAGAAACTTCACCTTATCACTTGCTTGTTCACTATGCTCGTTTTGACTCGCTAAGATGAAGGCACTTGTAGAGGCATTTGTGAAATTAGCAAAATCATGAAATGAACATGGTGACTTATTTTAAGTCCTAATATCTCTCTCAAAGTGTATTTCATCCTTTTAAACCCTTCCATACCTATAAAACACCAAAAATAGATAAGAAAAGACATTTTCCATCCTATCCACACAAGTAGGGTATAAATCAAGTTGATGGGAGAGCCCTAGAGAGTCATATACAACCTTCAATAATCTCCCAAATCATTCTAGTTCATCTCACAGCCCCTTCTCCATGATTTTCCCAATTAGGTAACTACTAAAGGCTTTAGTGGGTTTATAGTACTTTTTATCTCTAAATATTATTAATATAGGTCCAATGTCATATTTTTTAAACAAATTATACTAAAATAATTTTCAAGGCCTATTTCATCATTCCCTAACTCCTTAGACTTCCATGTAAAGTCTCAAAGTAAGTGTGAGCTCTCAAAGTTTCCCTCTCGATCTCCTCCTTACATTATGTGTAGGACTGATGTGGTTTGAGATAATAAATGGCTTAATTTTGGTTTATTATATATGATAAAAGCTTGAACACACTTTAAAATATCATATGAACATGTTTGAACTGAATGGGATGCTTATTTAGTTACAAAAGTAGTAGACCCCCAAATGGACAATAAGCTTATTCTAAACCTAAAGGTTTGCGTAGACCATCATATGTCAAACATATGAGAATTTTTTCATGTTATTTTATGTCTATCACAACTTTCCACATATTCTTTAAAGGTCTCATCAACCCCTATTTCACCTTATCATCCTCTTTTCTCCAATCCTATAAGTTTGCACTCTTGGTGAGTGTCCCCTATCTAAGATAAAATAGAGGGCACTTCCTTTATTATCCCATATAAAAGGAATCCTTGGTGGGCTTACCTAATTTGTGGATATTATTTATACAAATTTTTAGGATTGGTTGGTATCCCTAGCATGTCTAAATGGATCAAACCCTAAAATAGATTCATGCGAAACTCACTATATATAGGGTCTTGAATGTGGATTATGTTCAGCATTGTTAGAACCTCTCCTTCCCTTATTTCCATGTGGTAGGATCCTCATGACATGATAATGACACTTTAGGGTCCTTTTCAAATATTTTTATCACTTAAACCTTTGTCAACATCTCTATTGCATACTTCTTCACTTGATTGGTCCGGACTATTGACTGTGTTTTCATGCTTGAAAGAGGTACCTATAGGTGTATCTACATGGTTTAGGCCTCATGTTAGTATATTAATATTCCCTTGAATTATTTAATTAACTTTTAAAATCACTTATAATTATTCAATATATATTCATATTATGTCATTCCTGAGATATTCATGCTTTTAGTTCACTGTATACATAGTCAATTAGATTTGACCACTGCCAAGGTAACAAAGGTCCTGTAGGTGAATATTCACATTTAAATATATTATTAATACATTTTATGTCATTTTGGATGTATTTTTAATAATTTTTAAATGATGATGTTTTTTTTAAGTTGATATCTTCCAAGGTTCACTTCATGGTTTTGTAAGTCGCCTATAGTTAGGCTGTAAGTGTGCTTTCCTTAGTCGATGACACACTTGTAGGTGTTGATAGAGGTTCATACCATGCATTTCAAACATTTTTGATGACCTGTGAATAATTTAAATTCCATTCTTACTTTCTTATAACCCCTTACCATGAATATATGTTCTCACCTTACTGTCTTTGCGTGTTAGACTATTTGGAGCCAAGATCCTATAGAAAACACTAAAACAAAGCAGTCAACAATTTCATGACTTTGAGGCCTTCAAACATCACTTTATTCTAGTCACACACCCACTCCATTTTCCAGCTCTCATCCCCTAGTATAGGAATACTATATATATATATATATACACACACACACACACACACACACGCATACACACACACACACACACACACACACACACACACACACACACACACACACACACACACACACACACACACACACACACACACACACACACACACACACACACACACACACACACACACACACACACACACACACACACACACACACACACACACACACACACACACACACACACACACTTGGATTCACTAAAACTCTTTGCAAAAATACCATATAACATCTCCAAACGTGATTAGACCTCTATTTTTGGGTTTTAGGGAAATTTTTCTGTGAATTCAAATTCTCTTATCTTGAAGTGACTCCTCACTTTGCTTACCAATATAATGTTTCGATCATAACTTTCATGGTCTCATCCAACTCCAGAAACCTCATGAAGATATATAAATATGATAATCTCCTCCATGAAGCACTTTCAAATCTCTTTAGGGCAACCTATAGGTGTGCATTTCTATATTGACTTTGATTATAGGCAGTTTATATGGTGTAGAGGCTTGAAAATGGTTCATAATATTATCAAAGGTTTTGAAATTAATGGTTACAACCCTGATATTATTTAAACAAGTTTTAACACCCATTTCAATGTGACATCTTTTTGAGAACACCTGTAGGTACACATCAATGGACTAACTGTGTATATATATTGCAATAATTATTACCATATTTCTTATGTCACTTGGAGAGGCTTAGTTTTATTTATCATGTTGTAATAATATATGCAAAACCTTTTAGACTCTTTTATCACACCTTCATGAACATTATAAATACCTTCATACACCATGATTACAGTTGGAAAGAAGTAGACCGTTGACTATGTACTACATATGACTATTTACTTGATCAATACATTATCTTGAGAAACTAAGCTTAGAAGGAGGGTAATTTTAATTACATGTAAAATATGAAGTACAACATATCATATCCATAGGCAACCATTGTAGAGAAATAAACCTTCTGCAAGTGTTAGAAATTGAATGCAACCTCACTACCAACATCAACTTGTAACCTAAATTATTTGGCTCATGAAATCACTTTTAATCATAAAAAAACATGGGAAACATGATATAATTAATTCAACATTCTCTATAAATAAATACATCAACTTAGTTATATGAACTAGCTCAAATAAGAGAAAAACCTATAGGGTGCGAGAATTGGTAATGAAATCTAGCACATCAACGTCTTAGGAAATATTCATAAATTATACACCACCATTAGTCCAAATAAAAAAATTAAAATTAATATAACCATGTTCAATATCCAACACCAATATATTTTGACCTAGATGTCCTCCCATTAGTCGTACTATCCCAAGACATGTTGACCAGTTTTGATTGCATAGTGGAGAGATAAAATGGTTTTATCCCTTTTTGGAACTTTAAAAGCATACCCAATGTGAAAACATAGATAGGAAAGTTTAAATGTCACTCTATAAGCTTTTCCCATGTGCCACTCTCTCCCATAGTCTATACAACCTTTGGAACTCCCTATTTTTCACTTATTTTCTTGATTTTTAGTTAATACCTACAAGTTTATGTTATTAATGACATTATTAAAAAGAAGTATAATAATAAATCCCATTATTGATGTTTATAATGATGTTTAGGACACTTGGACACTTAGAAAATTGTAACACCTTCATTCATGACCCATTTAAGACCCCTAAGTGACATAAAATGACATAAGAACTAAATTAGACTATGACCAAAGATAATAAGATATTAAATTACTTCAAATAAACCATTACACACCATTTATAATGATAATATACTGCTATAAAAAGTTTTGGACTGTAGGGGGTTGAACCACTTTAACTTGTGGTTAAAAATGGTCAACATTCTTGGTGATTTCCCAAGGTTGGTATGCTTGATATGCCAAGACCAATATCCTAGTCTTGTACATTGGGAAATGGGGTTACCCTATACATAGGTTTTAAATATAATTTGCATTTGACACAACACCAAACATAAGGAAAATATATACAAAACAAGACACACATAAAATAAATGCACGTGTTCAACTAGAACACTTATGGGACACAACACAATTAGAAGAAAGACACACACAGACACCTAAACTACTATTTAAGAAACCTCGCTCTTGAGTTGAAAACATCTTATCATACTTCAATTAGGGTAAAAAATAGTTCCCCTTGCTTCTTTGTCACTTTATGAAGGCAGTGTATCATGGTAAGCATGATCATCATCAATCACTTGCATATGTGTGTGGTCAAGAAGCCTATAAAATTTAGATCTTCTTAGGCATACAAGGGAGTTAATTGGAGCCTTAATGAATGATATTTTTTTCTCTCTAATAACCTTGACTAGAGTGAAAATTCTCTTGATCACTATCATATTTTATATGCCTTCCTCAAAATATAAATTAGATTGTATGACAATTGCCTCAACCTTTCTATCTTCTTGAACATAATGTACTTGATGTTTGGGAGCATCAAGATTCTCTTGACCATGTTACAACACCTTTGAAAACTATTATACCTTATGTGGACTTCATTATTATCCTTGAATTAGAACCAAATATTTGTTGACCTCATTCTTCATGTTTACAACTTCTTGAACACTAGCATCATCAAGATCGTTGATGATTGCAGAATCTTGACCAACAAAATGACATTCATCCTTGTGCTTGATGGAACACTCAACAACATGATTGTTGGTCTTGTTATAAATCTTGACATCAGATATATAATCTCTTGGAGAAAAATAAGTTTTACCCATCTTGTTATATGCTTTCCATATGGCATTAAACCCTTGCCATATATCATCCTCAATCCCAACATGACACTCTTTTCCATGCTTGGTGAGGCACTCAACATCATGTTTATTAGAATAGTTATTAAATAGATAAGATATATACTTATTAGGAGGGTAATTATCATTACTTAATTCATGAAACTCTTGACATATGACATACTAAACATTTATCATAGGTCACCCTCATCTCCCTCATGAGTGTCATAATCAAGGGTAGCTTCATCAATAGTAGGTAGAAAGACATCATTATCTCCACTATACTACTAAAATAGGTTCCTAAACCTATCATAATAATAATGAATAATTTTATTACCTTTCGTATCTTGTGAGAAAATATGTCTAAAACTTACCTCAAGTCCTTCAAATGGCTCTTCATGCATGATATAAATGTTGAAGTTAGTTTTCTCAAAGTATGCATCAGTATCATGCTCATAATTATATACAACATACTAATCTAGGAAAAATTCATCTATACATTAAATTTTAGAAGCGCCATCATCCACATTAGATTCTTCCTTCTCATGGAAAACACAATTCATATTAGAGCTTGTTTCAATGAAGGTCTCAATGTGAAACCTTGCAAGAGGTTGAGTTTTGGTTCCATAACTTATCCTAATTTCCAATAAGGACCAAGAAACTAAGAGGTAGCCACCTATATTTTTTGTAAATTCTCTTGAAAGGAAAATTTAAAAATGAGTAGGAAGGTCAACAATAACTATGTCTTGGAGAATGGGAAAACTAAGACAATCATATAATAAAACTTTCATGTTTTTTATCAAACCTATTGACTTCGAAGGTGTACCATATATTTGAATCACTCATTTGATATGAGTTTCATATTTTAGTCCCAAATTATAAGCTACATCCTTCAGCATGACTAATGTAGAAGAACCACTATGAACTATGCAATTGTGGACTACCTTGTCACCCGTTATGATAGTGAGGTAGAAAGCTGGAGGATTATCAGCTTTAGTGGATTGTTGAACAATGGTATTGTGTAAATTTTTAAAATAAAATTTACTATGACCTTGAATTTAAATTTAAGGACTAGTATAAATTGTGGACAACTATTTTTTAATAGCTCTTTTTGGCTAGGCATATGGAGGACATCACATATAGATATAGATGCTTTGGCATTCTTAAATGACTCAAATATTTTTATGTTAGTATCACTAAACTTATCTATATTCCTTGGAGTATAAGATGTTTTTTAAACTTGATTAATTGAGACACCTTGAATATACCTTAACAAATTTTGATTTGGAGGAGGTATAAGAGTGTTTGGGACTGCCATGCTTGCAACCATGCCTTATTTCCTTGTAGATGTATTGGATGAACTTGTAGGCATGATATTTTCACATCTTAGAGCCTTATTTTTACCCTTGTGTTTTATTCAATTAAAATTCCTTAATTGAGGAAAAAAGTGTGTTCCCCCAAGATGTTGGTGAAGCTTTCTCCATGAGGCTGCCAATCCTCATTTTCTTACATCATCACTTCATATTAATCTAATAAAAGAGGAGTGAATCCTCCTTAAGAAACTAGATATTTATCTCCATTCTCATTTTCATCCATAAATTTACCTTGTTGGAAATCTTTTCCTTTCACCAAGTTTTTATGCACTGATACCATCTCTCTTGTATTAGTGGTGTACTTAGGATTATACATATGGGTAGGGATATTGAAGTTAGGTTGGCCTTGACCTCTTCCTCTCCCATATTGTTGTCCACATTTTTTTTGATAGGGATATGGATCTGATAAATACCTTGTTTCCTAATCTAATATATTAAAATTTGAATTTTTTCATATAGATCCATGGTATCATCTACCCTCTTAGGAGTGTCTCTAGGTTTAGTGTTGGCATGAGGAACTTGGGTCACATTTGGAGTATTAGGATAAGTATTAGGTGGAAGGGTATAGATACCTTAGGAGGTAAATTTCCTACTTTAATCAGGCCATTCTCAGTTCTAATGGAAAATTCATATGTTTTGAGAATATTGAAACCACCCATAGATTGAATCATGATAGCAATATTAGTACCAATGACTCTCAAGTATATGGGGAACACAAATCTAGCAAGTGGTCTCATGGGAGGAGGCAATATATACCAAGTATTTTGAAATATCTTATTATAGTCATGCATTATTTATATGGGGGCTCTCTTGATCAAATTTGGATGGTTTATGAGAGAATTATGTTCTCTTTCATTCTCAAACCTTATAGTCAACAACACTCCAAATACATCCCATGATGTGACACATCTAACAAGCAAATTCCTATTCCAATCAAGTGCTTTCCATCTAAGAGACAGGTAAGGAGTCTAATGGTAATATTATCCTCAGTGACATTTTAGAAACTAAAAAAAATAGAGATATCCTTGATGTGTTCACTAGGTGTAACATGAATTTTACCATTGAATTTTGGTACACTCTTTGTGGCATTAGGAGCATTATCATCATAGGCTTGAAGTTAAATTGGATTTTCAATATTGAAGGTAGGAAAGTAATGTTTCCTATCTGTGTTTTGTTCAATATATTAAATTTCTTCACTTTATTGGATATCAAAATCTTCTTTCTCTTTAAATGGTAGATTAGGATCAGGGTATTGAACTTCAAGAGGAAGTTTAGGTTGAATAGGTGGTTTGATAAGATTGAGCAATCTAATAGATAATGACCTAGTAAGGACCATGAAGTATGAGATAAAATTTATTACAAAATAGTGGCCTTGAACCATATTTTACCTTAAATGGATCACCAAATGCTATGTATAACACCAATTTATAATTTATGTTTGCAAGACTAGCATTACCTTGATAAGTTATATTGAAGACAATGTGTCCCATCAGGCATGTTATAACTATTGTCATCAAATATTGCACCCTGGAGGAGGGAGTTAATCATTCCCCTAATTTTGGAAACATGGGAATACTTATATGTTTGTAGGTATACCTATAGGTAGAAGTAGAAGTCTAGGTTTAAGGGCTATCTCTTTGAATATACCTTGAAATGCTTATCACCTACTTAACTAGTTGTTTATGGGAACATAGATAAAATTTTGCATTAAATGAAACCAATCTAAGGGTGTGAAAAATTTGGATTATTTATATAATTCCATCATACTTATATCATAATAAAACAAGACCTATAAACCAACTTCATAGTCCTAAGAGATTCTAACATCGGTCCTTCAATATAGAGGTGATATGCATGAGAAAAGACAAGGTAAGTAAAAAAGAGGGTATATTTCACACTCTAAGAAAAATGATACAATTTAAATGAGCCTAACAAAATATTTATACTCTATATGATATGTTAGAATAGGAAAAACTTTCATCAAGCATGAAAGGATTCAGAGAAACCAAGGACAGATGAATATCTCTCAACCATTCACTATACATCTATTTACACACCTATAAAAATGTTCATAAACATAAAAATAGACTTGAATTTATTTTTAAAAATTAAAATACAATGTCAATCTAGTATGGTTTCACCATAAATGGTGTGGTATTAGACTACAAGAACCAAAATGACTACTACTTATAGAATTGGAAAGAGAGGCTAAGCGAATGAAGTTCAGGAGCCACTAAGACATGTGTAATGATAAGAAAAGGAGTAAAAAATGTAGGAAATAAGAATTTGGAATATACCATCTAAGGTATACTTGGAAAAATATCGCTCAAAACATGAAACTCTTGAAATGTGTCATAGAACTTCTCAATTACTTGCTTGGAAAACTGCCTTCATCATTTATCCTTCATAGAACATCCCATAATAGACTAGGGATAAATATAATGATATAACTAAGATGGAGGGGTTATAAAAATGATCCAACCTTTATTTTTTCATATTTATTCATTAATATTCTTCTATACATGAATTATAACTTCTTGCAGTCTAAACATTTCCTTTTTCACTCACACTCCACACTTGGCACCAAAGTTGGTTTTTAGTTTTCCAATTTGATCCATAAAAAGGAGTGTATGAAATATTTTAGGAATAATAATTGACTTATAATCCTTAGGTATACCTTAAAATTCCTCACACTTAGAACTTTCACCTTCTCACTTACTTCTTCACTATGCCATTTTTGACTAGCTAAGATTAAGGCATTTGTAGCAATGTTCATTTTAGTGGGCCCTATAGGAAAATCTATGGAGATCCCAAGGAAAATAAAATTTACAATGGTGGTGAACAAGGTTGGAATCCAAATCATTATAAAGGTGAATCATGTGATGTAATATGGTGAATCATGCAAATTCTACAATCATCAATGAATGCCAACAAATAGATATATGTCAACATAATTACAGGTGAGTGGTTGTTCAATCAGAGTGAAAGAATATATAAATGAGGTACACACATGTGTAGGGATAGATGAATTATTATGTAGATTGGAAGTATGCCTAATTTGACTAGTGCACACTTGTGTAAGCTGGATAAATGCCTTTATGGGTTGGATGATTGCTTGGCCAGAACCAAGATAATGCCCTATATAATTGGATGAAATCTTGTTCACACCTAATGTAGTCTTATTTTGAAAAGATTCAAACCTGTTTAGACAAGAGAGATACCTATGTAGATCAGATGAATGCTTTTTTAGGTCTAGACAAAATCATTTTTGGATTGGATGAATGCCTATTTGGGTTCAAATGAATGCCTATATGGACTGGACTAGGTGTATACTTGTATAGTCAAGATGCATGACCGATTTAGAAAGGTGCACATCAAACCTAGATAGACAAAAATTTATTTGGATTGGGTAGATGAATATTTACTCTTGGGTGAACATCTATGTGAATTAGGTGGGTGGTTGTTTTGTCTAAGTGTACATCTTTATGAATTAGATGCATGTCTACATAAATTGGATGAAAATCTATTAGAATCGGGCAAGCATCTTTTTTGGTTTGGGTGAATGTTTTTTTTTTCCAAATGGTTGTGTTCATGGGATGGTATAGATGCACGTCCTTTCAATTGGATGTTTGTATGAGCTTGGGTATACACCTAATAAGGTTGGATGGGAATCTAACAATAACACCTATATGATGGGCAAATGATTGTATGTAAGGTGAATGTATATGTTGTTTGCATGTGTCGAATAATGCATAACATTTTTACATGTGTAAATCCTCGTAACCATGATACTAGTGTCTCTGATAAATACACACAATATACCAATGTCCACCCATTATGACCTCTCAAACTATAAATATAAGAAATGCTACTCATTTTTCATAATTTTCCATTTTAGCCTCTACTGCCAATTTTTAAAAAATTCCTCTTTTCCTCAAGTTCCACTCTCAAGTACCAACTTCCAAAAACCTTTTTTATTCCATGGCTTCCATTTCCCAAATCTCTTCCGATGGTGGCACATGGGTGATCGGAGGCCCCAAACTCATTTTCCAAAATTTTTCATACACTATCATTCAAAGGCTTCTACATCAACTAAACACATACAGTGAGTGGGTCGAGCCTTACAAGTTCAAAAGTATTATGTACATGGCATAGTATGACAAAGATATTCCTCTCCTAAATGTTCTATTTCAAAGCTTTGATACTTCTTCCTCCACATTTCACATCAACGTGGACTCCTGGAATATTTCATTTGGAATCTATCCATTGGATATTGAAAGGCTAACAGGGATACCTTCTAATGATGGGGACCTAGTCACCATAAAGGCCTTGCTCATTGATGACAGCAAAAAGTATTTAGAGTCCCATTACTCATTGTAAGTGGATGGTATGTATTGCTAAATTTATAATTACTATTTTTTTAATAGGTTTAATTCTTTTATTCTAGAACCTAAATTAGTAAATTTTTTTATAGATCCTCAATCCCATGGTAAAAGAAGACTAAAAATTGAATATGTTAAAAACCCTTTCCTATTGGGAATGATTGAAATTATGCAAGCAAGAATTTTTTTGCAGGGTAGACCATCTGATCTTCCATTCTGGGATCTTGTTTATATTCTTCATACTCTAAGCACTCAATAATTGAATTGGTGTAGTTTTTTTTTTGAAAAAAATCAAAGATGATTTGAATTATGCTATGCATAATGAACTTAGTTTTATTTTTATAATTATATTATTGCATTGTACTATGAAGTGATTTCAAAATTTCAAGCATCCTTTGTTCCTTCTATAGTCAATCCCAAATTGTTTTTCAATGCACTCTACCTGGAAGTATAAGAGGTTAGTTTGGGTCTAGTTTGACTCTTTGAGCTATCTATCTATTTAAAATAAATATTTATTGAGTCATTTTAAATAAAGCATCTTTTTCTTGTATAAAAAATTGTATGAAATTATTAACATAATAAATGCTATAAGCAAAGGATGTCAACCTATGGAGGCCTAAAAAAAAATAGAGATGGAAGGTGATGCATATTTGATTCCATATATGCTTGAGCAAAAATTTATAAGAAGAAAGTGAATGCATAGTTGGATTACACCTCTAACACCCACATAGAACTCAACTCATGTTATTGATATACCTTCCTAAACTATATTTGCTTTTATTAAATAATCTTTTATCATTGGAATATTTTGACTCTATTTTATATATATATATATATAGTCAAAATATATATATATATATATTAGAGCCTACACAATCTGTATTGCACACACTAGCTACATCTAGAAGAAATTTAAGAGTACCCTCACAATAATAATAACAACAATAACAATATCAATAGTCAAAACAATGACAAAAGCAACAAGGTGCGAAAAATAAATATATTTTTTCTTAAATGATAGTATTATGTACAATTTTTCTAATTGGTCATTTCATTGATTTTAATTCCCATTTATAGCTCATTCTTACCCAAGAAAAAGGTTCCTTCCATTACCACCACCCTGTCATGGCCCTTAAACTACTGGTATTAGGAACTATCTTTTTGTTCTAGCTCAAAGTGGTACCACAGTTCATATTCTAATGTCTAAGTTTTCAAAAATTTTAGTTTGTGGTCTTCTAAGTGTGATTGAGACTTCAACACTTCATAATATTAATCTATATGATGAATATTTGGGCATTGATAATGGCATGCATATAGATTATTTTAACCCTCATTATATCATACATGGATCTTAGTCCATAGAGCCTTTACAATGACCTTCTCCACTTGATTCACCATCAAGCAACACTGATGGTAGTCTTGTACATGAGATTTCTCAAACTAATGACCAACGTACTTTTTTCCCCATTTCTAATTTATTGGTAGAAAATACTAAAGCTTATGCTATTGAATTTATTCTTCCAAACCTTGATGAACTAAAAACATGGGAGCATCAATAAAAAGTATTAATTTAGGAAATAAATGCTCATTTATACAACCATAGTCAATGATATCAATTGTATACAATGTTAGAGCATGAGCTAGGAAAAATTGATATTTTATTAAACCAAGTAGTTTCAGGAAGTGTTGTTGTCAATAATAGTTTTAATTATGATGTTCTTGATATTATCTTAAAAAGTCTTGAGAGTCTGAATGCAGAAGCCTAAGAATACTATAACAAATGGGCACAAAACAAGAGCCTAGTGGATCTCACGAATGCATAAAAAGAAAAAAAATTGGTGAGTTTGTTATAGTTTTTTAAAATTAAAATTTACTTTTAAACATTTAACTAATTAATTTTCTTTAATAATTTTCAATCAAATTATATAAATTTGAATAACTAAGTTTTTGTCCTTGACATGCATCTAAAGAAAGCACATAAATGTATTTTTTCTATAATTTATTTCAAGGAAAAACTTGTATTATTGAATAAGAAAAATAATACATTGAGGAAAATAATTTGAGAAAATGGCTTGGATCTTGATGTTTTATTTAAAAATAAATTTGAAGTAGACCTATCATTGCTTTCTAGTAGGAGATGATGATGTTGAAGAATGAAGTAATCTTGTTGCTATTCATTCTGTATTGAAAGATCTCCAAGATTCTAGGATCTCGATCCACATAGAGACAACAACCACTACTAGTACCAATGAACAAGAAGTCAAAGTATAAAATGATCCATAGTGATTGCGAATACTATTAATTTAGCTTTATTTTATAATTTCCATACTATCTCTTATTTAATGAAAAGTAAGGTTGGAGGTCAAAGCCTCAAGTTGTATTATGCTCATGTTTTGTAACTATTATAAACTTATGTTTTATAATATTAAAAAATATTTTTTAAATGTGGATTCATTGCTCATATTTTTGTGATAATATGTTGCATTTTTTACTATAATCTACAATAAATTTGGTATGAAAGTTACTAAAATATTGTTAACAATTACATTTGAATAAAAAATATATTTGATTGAGAATACTATTAGTTTAACTTTATTTTATAATTTCCATAATGTCTTTTATTTAATGAAAAGTGAGGTTGGAGCTCAAAGCCTTGAGTTGTATTATGCTCATGTTTTATAACTATTAGAAACTTATGTTTTATAATGGATTCATTGCTCATATTTTTGTGGTTAAATGTTTCAATTTTTACTGCTTTAATTTATAGTAAATTTGGTAAGAAATTTACTAAAGTATTATTTACAATTTTATTTGAATAAATAATGTATAATTTATTCAAAAAATGTCTAACAATCAGAAAAAAATAGAATGATGAACATGTACCATTTTTTTACAACTTAGAATATTAAAAAAAGCTAAAGAATACTATTAAAAAATACTGAAGATAATTAAATCAAGTATATCAAATAACCCTTTGGTAAATCCTACTTCATCTCTAACATTTTTATGGCATGTCTCATTGGAATTTAGAGTTTCACTTGTAATTATAGTTGTGACACCTCTTCTTTCAGTTAGACTGCTCCAAATTAAAATTGCTCTATCATATGGAAACATACAACCTTAAACACGTCTCAATTTTTTTATCTAATCTATTCTGAATCCTTGATTTGACAAAAGATAATGCACTAAATACCTTTTCATCTTCCACATACCCCTAAATCATTCTTTGACACAATTCATATAAATAAAAATATTCATTAATTTCTTCCTATAGAACACTGCTCTGATATAGTTTCTTCCATACCCTTGTAATAGAACCTATTTCTATTGATTTAGTTTAAAACCAACATTGTTCAACCATTGTAAATCCAAAAAGCTTTGACTAGTTTTTCAGTAATTTTTTTTTGTAAAAATACCCTTAACTTCCTCTTCATTGATTTCCACAAACTTGTTAAAATGTTGGATTAGAGCCCCCATGTATTTGATAAATAATTTACTTGTTTGTTTTTCACCATCACCACTCCAAAATTTAGGATTCATCATGCCCATAGCTTCAAGAAAGTCATCTCTTTAAAAATGATCTTGAATTCCAACGAACAAGCTTTTTGAAATGTTTCTCAATTTCATTCACGTATGACATATTACATTATCATATAGAACCCTTGTTACAGGTACTTCAAATTTTGATCCAGCTAAATTTGATCATCTTTGGAAAGTGTGTAATGGTATCTAATTTCCATTAATAAAAATAAAAATATGATCATGAATTTTGAATTTCAAATAGTTTTGAGGGTCCTTTATATTTGTTAAATTTTATCGAATCTCAAATATTGGTCTCTTAAAACTTTCATTTGAGTAGTATAATATATTAAGTGATAAATGAACATGTTTCCTCAAATTTATAAAGTGGAAACTATTATTTGATCTCTCTTGTGAATGTTTCGTCAAAAAATGCATTTCCCTCAACATGGGTAGAATACCACATAATTTTATAAAAGTTTCAAAATCTATCAAGTGGTTCATTAAATCTCTTGTCTTGTCAACCTCCATCCTATACTTAAACAAAAAACTAGCCAAGGATTGATATTCTTTAAATATTCGACATGCATGTTCATACATTGAAATCCATCTAGTATGTAGATCTTTTAATAGTTTGTTTCCATTAGTCACTCCAATTGTAAATTTTTGAAACATCAAAAACCTTTTCAGACTACATGACATGTACACGTGAATATCAAGGATTAGCTCCTCCACTTTTCTGACACATTTGAATGTGCTTAAAATTTTGTAAGAAAGATTCATTCTATGTGCCATGTAATGGATTGGAATCATATATGAGGAAACTGATATTTGTAGGTGAACACACAAACCTATTTTATTCCCATACATTACTAATGCACCATCTTCACCAACATAGACCAACTTAGTACCTATATCATGGTGACTCATCCCAACAATATCCATCAAATTATAAATAACCAATTTACAAAGGATTTTTTGAATTACAATTTTCAACCATTTTATGTACAAATAAAAGGTGAGATTATCTTAAATGATTCTAAAATGTATATACATGGATTCATACCCATTATGTGTTATAAACTACTATTACCTCATCAATGGATAGTGATATGGACCTTGCTGATTTTAATTTCTCTTTTAAATCCTCCTTTTTAATCATTGCAAGGAATTTCACCATCTCCCAAGCAATGGTATTAGAGCAATGTGAATGTGGAATGTTCTGCAATCCAATCTACTAAAATAAAAGCTTGTAATCTAGAAAATTAGAGATTGGTCTTCCTCTTTTTATAATGTGAAATAATTTTGATAATTATATATTTTGGCAAGCAAAATAAACTGAGCAACTATTTTGAATTGAGCTTGAATTTTTCCTCCTTTCTCAATGAGATGTTGTTGATATTTCTAATGATTATGATACTCTATTGTGTAACAATGATGTATGCACTCTTTTTGATTTTTTCATCTCATTATTTTTTTATAATTCCAATTTTGTCTTTTACCAACTCATATATTTTGCCATAATGTTTTTTAATTATGTCCAATTTGAGTTGAATTTTATGGTCCTTACCAAGTTTCTAACTACATATGGTACATTTGCATTTTGTTGGCATGTCAGTACAATTTTTTGGCTACACAAGTTCAATAAATGGGAATTTAGATGCCCACTCATACTGAGGTGACCTTTTCATTATCCATGTATTTTTTTGTTTCCACATAGTTTTTGTTGTGCCTATTTGAACTGGAGATTTTTTTTTTGCTTAGCAAGTTCATCTAGAGATTGTGTCAGGTGAGTAGAATCAATAGATCTCTCATTTGGTGTCATGAAATCCTCATCGACACTACTAATTATGATGTGATATTTATGTTTCCTTGAATTTAGTGAGACAATAGGTATTTATTTTTGAGTGACCCTTTTTGTGCCTTTTTCAATTAAAAAATGTGTTGAGGGAGTATATCTCTCATTTGGTATTGTGAACTTATCATCAAGACCAATAGTATTGATAGTTATCTAAGTGGCTTATTTCATGGGAAGTATATATTCAAAAGTATTATACATTTCATCAATAGTTTTATCATTAAATTCTAGATGTGAAAAAATTGTATGAAATTAATTTTTAATAAATGCCAATACTAAAGTATAAATAAATAAAAATCAATAATACTAATAATATTTATAATATAGTACCTATGTTCGGTGTTTCATTCACAAGTCTTTCCATTTCAGTGATATCAATGGGTTATGCATGAAATATTATTGTAGAACTTTTAATTATTATTGAAACTTGAAAATAATATTTAATTAATTAAAAAATGACATTCTACGAGTTAGTACCTATGTTTTCCATGTTAAATTTATGCCCATGTATGTCTACTTATGGAGACAATTCTAAGAAAGAGCTATCAATGGATTCAGCACATGAAATGGTTCAAGACATTTTAATTCGTATTTAACTTTAACACAAGAAAATAAATAAAAAACATTATTTAATTGAAAATATAGTACCTTTGTTTGGTGTATGTCCAAAATAAGATAATAGGCTATTTTATTTTTTAAATTTCCTAGAGGCCTTCACATGTTTAGTAGATGACATATTATTTAATCTACATAGCCATGGATAAAAGAGGATTAACAATAAAATGAAGATGATCGACAATAAATAAAATTCTTGATCGATGAATAAGGAATAAAAAAATACTAGCTGTAAAAAATGATTGCAATCGAATGCCAACATGTTACAGTCAAATGCTAGTAGTTCATGGGTGGACACCATACAACTATGGGTGGATGTCCATACACTAGGTAGGTTCAAAAAGACTTTGGATCAATGCTGATAGACTATTGGTGGATGCCAAGTCTATGGGCATATATGATCTATAGTCAGAATATGGGCAGATGCCTATAAGCTATGGGTGTTTCCCACAGCCTATGGGTAAACACCTATAAAATATAGGTGGATTCCCAAAGGCTATGGGTAGACACCTTGATGGCATAGACCTAGACTAGGGAGAATGCCTATAGATTATGGATAGACACCGATAAGACTAAATACGTGTCATTAGACTATGGATGACTACATATATTATAAAAAAAAGTTTCCTACCTTGCTATAAACTATTGATTCTCTAATCCTTCATTCAAATTGAAACTCTTTAAGTCACCCAATAGTATGTGGTAAAATATCTCAAATTAGCTTTTGAGGTACTGGTAAATTACAAATATATAAGGAAATTTATATTCATATATAGGAAAACATGTCCTCCAAAAGAAATTTGACCCCAAAATTTTAGGCGATAATGACATGTCAACCACTCCACTAAAATCTCCAAATGCTGACTTCAAAAAATGGAATATTCATAGATTAATGAAGATTCACCACTAAAAAATATTTTGACTTGTAGATCCACTTGTGAGATTAACTAAATCACTAAATGAACATGGTGAGTTAGTTTAAGTCCCTCTCTCTCTCTCTCTCTCTCTCTCTCTCTCTCTCTCTCTCTCTCTCTCTCTCGCTCTCTCTCTCTCTCTCTCTCTCTCTCTCTCTCTCTAAGTAGATTGAACCCTTTAAAACCCTTCCATTCCTACACAACACCAAAAAAATTTAAGATAATATTTTTTTTTCCTATCCATACAGGGAAGATACAACTCAATTTGATGAGGGGGAGCCCTGTAGATTCCTTTTTAACCTCTAATCATCTTCCAAGCCATTCTAGTTCATCCGGATGCCCCTTGTCCAACATTTTCCCAATCAGGTCACTACTAAGGGTTTTCAAGTGTTTAGAGTAATTCTGATATTTAAATATTGTTCATAGAGGTTGGACATTATAGTTACAAAAAAATATACAAAAACAATGTTCATGGCCTCCATCATTCCCTAGCTCCTCATACTCCCATGCAAAGTGTCCAAGTAGGTGAGAGCTCTTAAATTTTCCCTCTCGAGATCCTCCTTTCATTTTTTGTAGGAATAATGTGGTTTAAGCCAAGAAATGGCTTACATATGGTCTCATCTACATGATAAAAGATTTAACACACTTTAAAATCTCCTATGAACATGTTCTAACTCATTTGGATGCTCATCTAGTGCCAAAAGTAATAGTAGAACCCTAAATGGGAAACATGCCTAGTCTAGACCTAAATGTCTACCTACATATTTGAGATTTTAGACCATAATGCTATTTTTCAAACATTTGTACATTATTTTATGTTTTTCACATCTTTCCACATCCTTTTAATAGGATGTATTAACCCCTAGTTCGCCTTATCATCCTCTTTTCTCCAAACCTATAGGTTTGCACTCTTGGGGAGTGCCCTCTATCTGAGACAAAATAGAAGGAACATACCCTATTATCCCATAAAAAATTAAGGAATGGTGGTATTATCCAAGTAATGGATACTTTTTATACAAAATTTTAGCTTTTTTTGGTATCCCTAGCATCTCTAAACGCATCAAAACCTAAAAAGGACTCATGGGGAAGCTCATTGTATGTAGGGTCTTAAATGTGGACTGTGGGTTGCATTATTGGAAGCTCTTCTTCCCCTATTTCCACGTGGTAATATCATCATGACATGATAATGACACTTTATGGTCCTATTCTGAAATGTTTAAAACTTAAGCCTATGGCAAATTCTCTATTGCATACCTCTTCACTTGATTGGTCTAGACTATTGAGTATGTTTTCTTTCTTGAAACAGACATCTATAGGTATTTATCAATGTTTTTGGCCTTGTGTTATTTATTTAATAAGAAATTAAAGTCTATAATGAGCTTTGAAAATCATTTAGACTTATTCAATCTATATTCATGTTATGTCATCCTTGACATATTCATGCTTTTAGGTCACTGTATACACAGTCAACTAGCGTTGACCACTACCAATGTAATAAAAGTCTTGTAGGGGAATATTCACCTTAAAATATATGCTTAATACCTTCCGAGTTCTTTTGGAAGTATTTATAATAATTACCAAATGTAAAAGGTGTATTTTTAGGTTGATATCTTCCATGTTTCACTTCATGGTTTTGTAAGTCACCTACAGTCAAGCTATAAGTGTGATTTCCTTGGTTTAGGACACACCTTTAGGTGTTGATGGAGGATCATACCCTATATTTCAAACCTTATTGATGACCTTTAAATCATCTAAATTCCCTTATAAATTTATTATAACCACTTACCATGAATATATTTTCTCACCTTACTATATTTGGCTGTAAGATAATTTGGAGCTAAGATCTTATAGAAAACAATGAAGAAAAGAAATGGACAAATTCATGATTTTGAGGCCTTCAAACATCATTTTAATCTAGTCACATAGCCACTCCCTTTGGTAATTCTCATAATATAGGATATGGATACATGATATATGTACTTTGATTCATCGAAACTATTTACAACACTGCTATATAGCATCTCCAAAAGTGCTTAGAATTTTATTTTGATGTTTGAGGGAAACTTGTCCCTGAATTCAAATTATCTTATGTTTAAGTGACTCCTTATGTTTCCTACCAATAAAATTCCTCACTCATGATTGTCATGGTATCATCCAACTCCACAAACCTCATGAATGTATATAAACATGCTAAACTACTCCATGAAACTCTTTCAAATCTCTATGGGGCCACCTATAGGTATACATTTATGTATCCAATTAGTGACTGTGAGTATAGGCAATTTGTATGGTTTATATGTTTTGAAATGGTTCAAAATATTCTCAAAGGTTTTTAAATGAATTTTCAAAACCCATACATGCTTCAAATAATTTTCAATTCCCATTTCAATGTGACGTCCTTCTGAGAGCCCATGTAGGTACACATCAATAGAGTGAATGTGTGTATATATTGCATTGGCTATCATATTACTTCTTCTGTCACTTGAGAGGCTTAACTTTATTGATAATGTTTTAATAATATATCCAACACATCTTGTAATCTTTATCACACTTTTATGTACATTATAAAGACCATACACCATGACTACAACTGGAATTAAGTAGAAAGTTGATTGTGTACTAGACATGATTGTGTTCTTAATAAATGCATGATATTAAGAGACTAATATTATAATTAGGGTACTCTCAATTACATGTAAAAAATTAATTAAATCATATAATATCCATAATAGACCAATGTAGATAAATAAACCTTTTTCAAATGTTGGAAACTGACTGCAACCTCACTAGCAATATCAACTTGAAACCTTAACTATTTGGCTCATGAAATCAGTTAAAATAATGAAACCAAACATGGAAAACATAACATAAGGAATTAAAAATCATCTATAATCAAATTCATCAACTGAGTTGTATAGACTAGCTCAAACAGGAGCAAAACTTGTAGGGTGTGGGGATTGGCAAGTAAAACTAAATAGCCAACTTCTTAGGAATAACTCATAAATTATAGACTAACATTCATATAAATCCAAAAATTAAAATTAATGTATACAATTTTATTATCAACCAAAAATTTTTTTTGACTTGGAAGTCCTCCTACTGGCCATATTATCCAAAGACCTATTGACCAATGTTCCTTGCATAGCGGAGTAATGGAGAGATAGAATGGATTCAACCCATTTTTGAAAAATTAAAAGTAGAAATAATGTGTAAATATAGTCATGGAACTTATAATTACAATCCATAATATTTTCCCACATGCCATTCTCTGCCATAGGCTATACAACCTTTGAAACTCCCTCTTTTTCACTTATTTTCTTGATTTTCGATTAACACCTATAAGTTTCTATTAGTAATAATATTATTTAAAACAAATATAATATTTACTAGTATAAGGGACATTTAAAAAGAGGTTTAGGACATGTAGATAACTATAAAATTGTACCACCTTCATTTATGACCCATTTAAGACCCCTAAGTGACATAAAATAACATAAGGACTAAATTGGACTATGACCAAGGATAATAATATATTAAATTACATTAAATGAAAAATGACACACCCTATATCATGATAATATACCCCTATATCATGTTTTGGACTATAGGGGGTTGACTTATTTTTCCCTGTGGTAAAAATTGGTGAACATGTACCATGCCCTATGTGTTTTTTTAAACCGATATAGTGCTTTCTTTAGCTTATATACCATTTTTTCATGAGCTATGATCTAATAACCTAGATTTTTTTGCACATAAATTTCCTCCTCTATCACTCCATTTAAAAATTCTAATTTGACATCCATCTCAAGCACTCTGTATTTATGTTGAGATGATATTACTGAAATAATTCTTATGTTTTCCATCCATGCTATAGGAGTAAGTGTTTCATTGTAGTCTCCTCTAGGCCATTGTTTATGTCCTTTAATGACTATATTTTCTTTTAATCTTTGATTTGTTTCTTTTGTGGTGTTCTTGGTTTTATAAACCCACTTGACTGTAATAACTTCCTTTATTAGTGATAGATTTACTAGCTCCCAAGTCTAATTTTTCTCAATTCATTTCATTTATTCATACATGCATTTGCACCATCTATTATCTTTTACAACATTTAAAAAAAAGGATCAACACAACAAAATAAATCAAAACTTACAAATTCATTATCTTCTTCATACTTGGATGCCTCATATATTTCATTTAATCTTCTTGTTTTCCTTGAAGTATCCATGGAGTGATGCCTCATAAGTTATGTACTATAGTTTTATCCTAAGTTAGGAGTAGCATACTGATAAATATCTTATGAGTGACGCATTATAGTTGATGAAGGTATTTCTTGAGAGACAACCTGAGTTCCAAGACGATTGTTACTACTTAGATAATCCATAGATGGTATTGTTGATGAAACAAGACTCCACTTGGGAATTGAAGTTGAATTATTTTCATTCCACATTGCATCTTTGTTAAATATGTCATCTCTAATAGCTATTATTTATTTTTTTATTGGATTTTATAACATTTAGGCTTTTCATTTCTTAGTATATCCAATGAAAATGGAATTCTCTCTTATATCATCAAATTTCGACCTTCTTTCTTCAGCCACATGTGCATATGATACACAACGAAAAACTTTTAAATGTTCAATATTTGGGGTTTTCTTATGCCATGCCTCTTGAGGGATCATATCAAGAACACATTTTTTAGGGAATTTATTTATTAAATAAACTACACATGTTATAGCTTTAGGCCAAAATTCATTTAGTAGTCCTTTATGTTTTAACATGTTCCTAGCCATTTCTTGAATAGTATTATTTTTCCTTTTTACGTCACCATTTTGTTCTGGTGTATACCTAGTGGTAAATTATTTTTTAATTCCATTTTATTTACAAATTTTTAAAAATTCATTTGATACATATTCCCCCTATGTTTGTTAGAAAGACCTTGACATAGTGGCCACTGTGATTTTTCACTAGGGCCTTGAATTGGTTGAAGATCCCAAAGGCCCCAGATTTATGCTTTAAAAAATAAACCCATATTTTATACTAAAATCATTTATGAAAGTTATAAAATACTATATATTTTTAAGATAGAGGGTTTACATAGGCCTACACAGAGTTGAATGAATCAATTCAAGTGGATATTTTGCTCTCCATGTTTTACTAGAGGTAAAGGAATTTCTATGTTGCTTCCCCAAAATGCAACCTTCAAAAATTTTACCATGTTTTTCAGTAAAAGGAAACCCTTTTTCCATTTGAATTTCCTACAATAATTTCAACCCACTATAACTCAAGTGGCCAAATCTAAGATGCCACAACCTAGATTGATCCATTTTGAATGTTTTGAATGGAACTAATAATTAATTTTTCATTATTAATGGAAAAAATTTATTCCTATTCATTTTAACAATTAAAATTTGTCTAGTGCTACCATTTTGGTTAAAAAATATACATTCTCCATTCTTAAATTGAACTATATATCCCTTTTGATCTAACTATCCAATACTAATAAGAATCATGTTTTAATCCGAGGATATTACATACATCTTGTATTTTTTTTTTATCACCATGCTTGGTTTAAATATATATACATATATTACACATGACCGATATATTATTATTATTCCTATTTTTTTACTTCATATTTTACAATTTCATCAATATTAGAAAACATTTCCTTATTTCCACACATATGATTGCTATAACCACTATCTAAGTACTAAACCTCATTATTACTTTCTTCCACTTAATTAAAAATAATGAATACATTTTCATTCTCTTCACTTTCATTTTATCTTTCTTTATCCAAATTTGCATTATTATGTCCCATATCATATAGCATTTTTTTACATTAACTTGAAAAATGTCTAAATTTTTTATGATAGTAACAATGGAAATTTGATTTCTTATACCTCTATGAAGAGATTCCATGTGTCATATTACTACTCCTTCCTCTTCCATGTGATACTAAATATCTATATCTTCCTCCTTAATGGATGATATTAGCTCTTCCTCTTCCAAAAAAAATTCAACCTCTATTGTTGGCTCCCTTACCTCTTCCTCTTATTTCAAATTGAGATTTAAAATCTTGCTCGAGAGAAGAGTTAGATATGTTATTCAATATTTCTTCATGAATTTTTAAATAACCCATATGTTAATCAATAGTCCTTTTAGTTAATTCCTTAACTCCTCTATTGTTATTATAATAGCATCAAATCTTGTATAAAGAACTATTAAAACCATTTCAATTATTATTTCATCCTCTAATGTATTTCCATTTGATTTAATCTAATTGAGTATACTCATAGTGCAGGTAAATAAATCATTTTCTAGAATCAAAATCTTTCATTTGTAGATTTTTGAATTATCTTTTGATTCATTATAACTTAGCTAGTTTTTCCTCATTGTTACCTTCATATACATTTTGAAAAATCTCCCCTGATTTTTTGGATCTTGCAGCTGCAAATATTCATGTTAAAATAGAGTCTTCCATTTCCATTTGTATGAACAAGATAACCTTGGCATCCTTTCTTTTATTCTCCTTCAACAAGTTATTCTCAACTTGTGTGAGTGAATTGTATGCATTATGATAAGTAGGCTTAGAAAAACCATTTTCAACAAGCTCCCATAATTATTGTCAGAAAAAATGTTCTTCATTTTAATACTCCTAACATCATATTTCTTAATATCAGATAATAGTATTTGTGCCCATCCATCACCAAAACTACACAAAAACACATTATCTTGGATCTGACACTAGTTTGTTAGAATAATCCAAGTATATGCTTAGTTTTTTTTAAATATAATATTTTATATATATATATATTATTAAAAAAATATAAAATAAAGATTTGTTTTATTAATTAGAATAACACATTATTTAATTACAAATATATATATATATATATATATATATATATATATATTATTAAAAAAATAATAAATATAAATAAAGATTTGTTTTATTAATTATAATAACACATTATTTACTTACAAAGAGTTGGTGCAATATATAATAACTTTAGCACAAAAACATAGCTCTCACAATAAAAATAAAATCACTATTTCATTACCAAGTTATGATGAATAAAATTTTAATTATATTATTTTTTGATAAACTAAGGCAGCAAACCAAGGGCCGAACCCTATATAGTCAAAAGAGACAAGAAGGCAAACAAACAAAAAATGCCTTCAGAGAGATGATGGCAGAGCTGAGAACAATAGACAGAAACAAAATACAAGCCATAGGAAGACCAGAGTCAGAGAGGTCTCCCCTTACATAACTATTGATTTGATAAGATCATTGAGTTTATCATTCTCCACATTGTCAGCATAACCAGTATTACCCACCACTTCCAGCATAGACATGTTCATCAAAATTGTATTACAAAGCCCTTTGGCGAAGACCTTCTCCAACTTCTGAATGCGGTCCTTCAGGGCCCCAATTTCAATTTTCCAATCATTCTCATTCTCAGTGCCCTCACAAGCTTCCTCGACATACATTTTCTCCTTATTGTCAATAGTTCCCATAGTGTCAGCACCCTACTCCTCAGTAACCTCAAAATCCCTAGTAGCCTACTTCCCTCTAGTGTCCTCTAAAATTTCCTAGATTTCCAGCACCTCAGACTCTTCCTCCTGGGTTGCTTCTTCTGAAGCACTTTTTGAATAATCAATCAGTTTGGCCTTTGGGGCTGGTTTACTAGAAATCCACCCCAACCTTCGCACTCCAGAGGGGAATCCTTCCTTATTAATTTTTGAAGGCTTGTGAGCTTTTCCACCATGGCCCCCCATGGCCCTACCTGGATTCCTGTGGGTCCCTTCCGTAGTCTCTTTAATATTTTCTTCCTCTTCATCAACCTTTCTCTTCTTGCCCTTCTTGCTTGCAAAGGAGCCAGGGGTATCAACAGGGGTCTGATTTTCATGATGAGACCCACGTGCCTCAACCTCGTGATACAATGAATTATTAATGATTACCAAGACAGTACTAAGGTTATCAAGTTCTGAGATCCCCGATGGCCCTCTCCACATGGACCCCCTTCGAAA
>JARHVA010000895.1:2225000-2287500 GCA_037957365.1 Torreya grandis
AACAAGGTGGTTCCTATGTAAGAGCAAACTTCAACTATTTTATCTATATAAATATATTAACCAAAAGATTTTGGATTCTAGTGTAGACATCTAATTCCTATCACTATTGTTCTAAAAATATCAATCTAAATGATATTATGTGACAATGCATAGTATGGACCAAAATCACTGTAACCCTCTAAATTATTTAGACTTGTCATGTATAGGTGTTAATTTGTGCTAATGTATACCTAAATGGGTCAATGCATTTCATGTGATTAATATCTTTTATTAAATTATTTTGAGTAAAATTATGACCACATAAAATGATATCTTAGACCACTAAATTCTTCTAATTCGGTAGCACACATCATGTGCATGTGTTATTTTGCATCCACAATACTATAACTAGGGTATTATCTCATACACAATTGACACATTATTCTAATTATACTCTAATAAAATTATAACTTAGTAAAATGACATTTTTGACTAGGTTAATTAAATGTGTAACATATCTATAAAAAATATAGAAAATTAATCAAATCCATTGAAGAAAATTAAATCAAATCAATAATGTATAAATTCCATGAAAGTTTTTGGATATATAATTACTAGAATTTGAATAATCAATTTTGTATCATCCTATGACATCATCAATGGGGTGGCATCCATAAACCATTAATGGGATAAATATAAGGATTAAACCTTCTCATGCCTCATTAATGCCCTATTATTATAAATATTAATGGTAATATTTATGGCTTGACCCTCCAATTTTTAATCAATTCATGGATACACATCTTGATCTCAATATGTATGGTCATGGATGATCCTAATCATTTTTAGAAAGATATAAGTAACTGGGCCAAGACAACCATTTTTAAGGTCTTTTTGTGTAAACTTATTATGCAAAATTATCTTCTCAAAGCTTCAGTTATGAAAACTTACTATGCATAAATGTCTATATAAAAACATCATTGATTCACCTCAATTAGACAAATTTGAAGAACCTAAGTCATTGGTGAACTAAGAGATGATAGCGGCTCATTCTACACTTTAATGCTAAAGACTTAGAGCACCAAATCTTGGGACAAGCATGCTTCTTGACCACTTGTGAGGGAAAATAGCTATATGGAAGGTATGGCATTGTATTTATTTCATAATAAGCTCTTTTAATTCATTAGCACCACCCATTGAGGGAGTAAGCTTGATAAGTTAGGTCTTTTTTATTATTTTAGAGATTTCATGACTAATGCATGATCTAACCTTATTTTTTAATCCTATTCTACATTTTAGCATGCCTAGTAGGACCACACATCTCACACATCAATTTTTTCTACTTTAATTAAGCACTCAAACCCTCTTTTGAGGTTGTTTTGCTCTATTTTTCTCTAATTTTTGTGTTTATGGATTTTGGACCAAATGACCAATTCAACCTATAAAATGGTGAATTCAACCTGAACATCAGTGAGAATGCCTTGTGGAATGGTAGAATTACCCTGTACAATAGTGAGATCACACTCATGAATAGCAAAAACAAATTTTCTATTTTTTGTATTTGTTTTTATGTTTTCACATAATGGCAAAATCATCCTGTGTAATATCTAAATCACCCATGTGAACCATGAAAGTGACTTTTCTATTTTCTATCTTTATTTGTATGTTTTCACAGAATGACAAAATTGACCTAACGATTGGTAGGTTTTAATTTTGGAATGGTGGTGTCTCCAACATATTGTCATGGGCCAAAAAATGCAAGTAGCTGCTCTGATTTTTATTTATATGATTTCTATCATTTTGGGTAGTTTGCCTTGTTTATAAGCAGAATTGCCCTGCTAATCAATGATATCACCTTGTAAATAAATGAATCATAAAACAATGTCATTTATGTCTCTTTATATCAGAAAAATCATCTTGAGGAACAATGGGATCACCCTAATAAATGGTGAAAATGGTCAACAAAATGTCCAGATCAACCTATGTCCAAAAATAGAGAGTTAAAATAGTAAGTTGAAAATCTATATGAACATCCTACACCCTTATTTTGTCTTTTAATACTCTATTTTGTAGGTGTTAAGTCACTTAGTTTCCATTTTAAAATAATCAAAAGAAAATCTCACTTCATATATCATTTGGTGTTGTAAACATAACTAAAAATTTAGTTAAGTTATCTTAAGAGATTTTGATTTTTTATTTTTTTTGAGTGTATTTTTTGCAAACCAAGTCTAGTGTGTATGGTCTCCCCCTATCCCTTTTTGGGAACTTGTGTGATCCAAAAATGTTTCACTTATTTATTTTATCAATTTTTCCAAGCATAGAAGGAAGGTTTCTAAGGCACTCCAAAAACATTGAGTGATTTGGGTGAACCCAAAACATCCCTAAAGTCCTTTTACAATTTTTATATCTTGCATCTTCACTTGTAGGTGGGAGTTCATAGCCTCATCACAAGTTTTCTATGGAAATGTTGACCCAAGAATTCATCTCTTGTTATCATTTAAACCTAACACCATAATATGGGTATATAAATTTAGGTTATCCTACTAGGATGCTTATTTGAGTAGTTAAACAAGCATCATTAGTAAGAAACTACCTTAGAACATAGGTTGACATACTAAACAGTTAATAGATGTAGTGGTTGTGAAAAATACAAGACTTTTTCATAACAAACTGGCTAATTTGTATCCAAATAACATGTTGTCTCTTAGTATTAATTGCATAAATGGGACCATTTATAATAGATGAAAATTTATCATTTTCAAAACAAGCCCAATTAATACAAAGTATTATTGCTGTAGGGAAATTATCTTGATGTTATGTGTCGTAATACAATCTCTTGAGAGAAGAGGGGGCATAAAAGTCCTACTTTTCATATGCATCTAAATTTATTATATTTATAACTTATCTCCTCTCAAGAATGAGTATATATATGAAATCTAAGAGTATGAAGACACCTTGTTAGTTTTCTAGAATAAGATTTTGAGTGTGGTGTTTTTCTTTCTCTTTATCTACATGGTATTTTGAGTCTAAATTATATTTGTGTAAACAAAAACATGTCAAAAACCAAACACTTATTATATACCATATCTTTTTAACAAAGAGGCATTACGCTGGTCAAATCCAAATCACACTTTTATCTTGTTCAAAGTTTAAATCAAATCATTATGTTTTTACTCCAAAACAACATTGTTATGATGTTCATTTTAGTCTAGAACTATTTATCACTTTGAAAATACACAAGTCCTTTTTAATCCAAATTTAAAATCTTATCTTTTTAAGTTCTAATCTAAACCAATATTGGTTTTACCTTTCATGATAGGTTTGAATAACTTATGTTAGATTTTCCATTAAGATTTAAAGCCATTATCTAAACTCTTTCCTATTCTATTATTATTTTGGACCTAGATTATCTTGTGTTCACTCATGATCTAAGTTCTTTGACCATTCTACCTTCTTTTCCATGTGGTGTTGTTGTGATTCCAATTTATTTTTTTATTTATGTTTACTAGTTCTTGTGTCAATTCACATCTTTAGCTTCTTAGTTCATGTTTTATTCTTCTTGATGAGAAAAATATTCTTCTAGATACTCTAGCCATAACTCACCATAGATTTGACTAATGTTTTATTGTATTGACATACTTTTAGCTTATATTTTTATGTGCTAGCTTACACCCTATGTTCCAAGATTATTTTACCCTCTTCTAATTTAACAATTTCAACTAACCAAGGTTGAGTAATTTTTTAACCTTTTTCTTCTAATTATGTGGCACTACACCATGTTCTTTTATTATAGTCTCATTTCACCTTATATTTTTTTTATTAAACAATCTAAAACACCTTTTTAGAATTTTTTAACCACATTCCATATCTTACAAAACTTAAAAAAAATCTTCAAGAATGATGCAAAGGTATACACATAGTGGGGTCTCTTATGTCCCTACTTATGAGGAAGAGCATTTTTATGATAGAGAAGAACACTTTGTTGTGTTTTAATATATCTAAATAATACTAGGATATAAATATGGTTATTATGAACACTAAACTCTAAAATACAAGGATGAATCACTTTTAAGGTTTATAAAATTAGGGGCAAGATTACCACCATATTTCCCAATGAAATAATTGCACACACTTGTAAAAGTAGAGGAGTAAAAGCTAGAGTAAACTATCACTAGTGTTACAAATACAAATATTAATTCCTCTAGTAATGGAAAGGAATGACTTGTAGATTCCACCCTAACTAAAAAATATCTTATTACCAAGATTAATAAAATCATTCAAGTGTACATAGATCAACTTATCATAAACCTAATAGCTTCTTTAGCTACAACTTTAGAAAATCATACCACTTATAAAGAGCAATAAAATAAAATAAACCCAACACAACACACCTAGTTAATCCTACATCTACATTAGATCTTGTAGTTACTCCTAAATTTAAAAAGTGAACTTTTTTATTCTTCACAACACATTTCACTTGATATACAACATACCTTTTTCAACCATCATGAGACTTTCACCCCTTCACAACTATAAAGAATGAATGACTCATAGCATATTAGTGGTATTGCATGAAATGCTTTAGTGAGTTCATATCAACTACCACGTACTTTGGTGAACTAATAAGTGACACTGAAAAATATTATGTATTCATATAGCGCACAATAATAGATTGTTGGGACTTTATATCAATCATGTAGGAACCAACAATAAACTTACTCAAATCAAAGATTAAACCTAAACCAAAATTTTGGACATAGTGTTTTTACACCTAATAGGACCACATAGGGGTACATTCCACCCCAAAAAATACACCAAATATTTAGGAGTGGAATTTGATGAAGGAAAGAGTATCAAGGCTTAAGACACGAAACAAAATTAAGAAGTATAAGTTTGATGATATATGCCCATATCTGTTTCAATTAAAAATTCTCTAGGTATTGTTTCCCCCTCATTTTAAGGCACCCAAGTTTGATAAATACAATAAAAATGGGTATCTTTGAGAACACATTCAAGACTTCTTTGTATTATTCCAAGAGGTAGCCTAAAACAATGTTTATTTTCTTCACTTCTTCCCATGTAGTTTTGTTGGACAAGCTCTAGATTGGCTCCTCAAATTATGTAAAGGATAAATGAAAGATTAGAATGAATTATCAGATAAATTTGTCAACCATTTATCTTATAACATTGAGCATGAGTTAATGTCAATTGAATTATGTAATGTATAACAAATAAATGGAGAAATATTTGCAGTATACCTACAATGATGAAGATAAATAGTTGGATACTTTCAACATAACTTGCCAAATTAATACTTGGCTAATATATCTACACAAACTTGTACCTTTATGTAGATTATAATTTATGACTCGCTTGTGCTAAAAAATTCAATGAGATCATTAAAAAATGTGTGTAAATTTTAAAGGTTCTTATTACCAAGGGCCTTGTAAAGATTTATCCATAGGGTCAAACATATAATCAAACCAAATCACTTATTCAAACTACTACTATAGAAAAACCTATGTTTTTTAACAAGAAACAAAATAGGGTGGGAAAAGGAATGATAAAATATGGACACATGCAAACAGTGTAGGCTATGTTGTCTCTAAATTTACAATGAACCCCACCTAATCCATTGAACACTTTACAAAGGGATCATCCATGTAGGACATTTAACAAGTATATAATATTCAAAACATTGCGAGATCCTATTAAGGTAGTGTTCTAAAAGCTAGTGGTAGCTAATGATTATGTGGTTTATACCAAAGGAATTTCCAAAATATAAACTTCAACTTGATTGGTATCAAGAAGAATATTTTTTTCATTTACATCATGTTATCATCCATGTTGTTTATTAATGTGTACAATTAAAATATCTTATTGAGGATGTGATCAAAAGTAGTGAAATTAAAGTAAATCAAATAATGATAAATAGTAATCAAGACATGCACATCTCCATGTACTCATTTCTCAAACATAATAAAATTTAACAAAGGAACAATTAAAATAAATGATAGGCACAACATCAACAAAATCGAGGTCAGAAGCCTAATCAACATGTTAATTATCAAGATCATAATACCCAAACTAAAAACCTTGGTCAAAAATAATATTTTATATGATTATAATAACATTGAAGGATGTGTTTCTATAAATCATGTTGACACCACTACTATTAAATCCCATGAACCATCTAATTCTTCTCAAAGTATTGGACCACCCATTATAGGGTTAACACCTTCTTCCTCAAGTAACATCACACAAGGTTCAAGTAATTCCATTACACCTTGGTTATTATATTTTTTATGTTTGGACCTCCAACCCCTTATTATAATTATAATGGTTCCATGCCAACTAAAAATTTCACAATTGTAATTATATGCTTATGATTAACCCTCCAATTCCCTTCACCTGCTTCTTCTAATTATGATGACTCATTGTTGAATCTAGATTGCACAATCACAACTTGGTCATGAATTGCTCTTTAAGTCACTTTGCCTTCATTTAATTATAGACAAAATCTAAAATATGTACCTTTTGATCCAAATCTAAAAATTTACTGGCCAAGGCCAAACCCTCTCACTCTTCTATTGAGAAGGCATATAGCATTCAGGTCCAACTAAGAAAAACCCATGTGCAAATTTCTATCTTGGATCTCTAGCACATGTCAGAAGTCTACTAAACTATATTGAAGTATTTCCTTCTATGATCCACTATTCCAAAAGGCATTAACCTTAAAAATTTTCATATACTTATAGGACATTTATCTTTGAGCCAACAAATTACTTTTAATTAGAGAGATATGTCTTCCCTCAGTTCAAGTCATAATAACCTCGTATAATTAAGATTGTTATAGAAAATCTTAATATCAAGTGGGTCATTATATATTATGGTTCAAGGATGAACATATTATCACTCAAGTTGATATAACAATTGGTTTATACACCCAATAAAATCCAACCTGAGATAATCATGATCAAGGCATATGACAATGCCAAAAGGTAATCTTTTAGAACTATTTGTTTCTTAATCATTATTGAGTCTATATCCCATGATACTCTAAACCATGTCATGGACATGAAATACATTGAATTTCCATATAATATATTTCTTCATCATCCTTATATACATGAATTACATGATTTAGCATTTAATTTGCATCAATCACTTAAGCTCCCCCATGCTGGAATTGAGGTTACCATTTATGTTGATTTGCAGACCTATTAATATTGAAAACATATAGAGGTTAAATTTAACAAATATAACTATTGACTTTGTTATTAATTCATAATGAATAAGAACAAATAAATATTTTCTTAACCACTAAATTTTAATTATATTGACCTAAGTGACCTTACTTCCAATTTGGCTGATCCATTTCTTACAACATTTACAAACTAATTCACTGTTGAGGATGTAGGAATTTTTACATACCACATAAAATATGCCTTTCACATTACAAAATTACCCAAGTTTCCAAAGTCCTACAATAGATATAAACCTTATGAAGCCCCTTGTAGGTCCAACATGATCTACCAAAATAATTAAAACACGTAGAAACCACCATTGCTATTTATAGTATGAACTTCACCAAATCAAGAAAAGGAAGCCTTTACTAATGGATATTAGTTATATTCTAACAACCTTGATAATTTTTTTTCTAGGTCCCAAATACCCTATCATTAATCAAACTATGGATAACTTTGACTATACATGTAAAGCCCTAAGATCACAAGAATAAGGTATCTTGGAACCATTACTAGCTAGTAAACCTACTGAGTCAAGGTCTTGAATTTATACTATGTAGGAGTGACATCATATATTTAATTAATGATTCCTATAAGTCCACTGATGATGAAACTCCTAAAAGTGATGCAACATCCCATTATAATAATTATGATGAGTTAGTATACACTTGTTGTCCCCCAAAAATATCACTCATTTTTGGGACAACATTTGAACTATTTTGGTCTTATAGACCAAAATTGTCTCTTCCCTTTTTGAAATTTGTCTTAGGAATTCAAATTCCTTAGTTTTCAAGCTTCTCAAAAATCTACAAACTCTGTAGGTTAGAATATATGGACTTTGCATGCCAAGTTCAATGGGCTTCACAGGTTCTATAGGTGGGTTCAACCAAAAGAATCAGTTTCTAACACTTGGTCATTTTTAGGATTGGTTCAGTGCCTTGGTTCAATTAAAAATCTCCATCAGCAAGCACCTAAGCAAAGAAGGCTTGAACCTTTGAACCAATGAACCATTTTGGTTCAAAGGTTCAATGAGTTTAAAGTTTAAAAGGTTCAACGCTTTTGGTTCAATGGCAGGTTCCATCAAAGGAATGGTTCAATGGCTTGGTTTAACCAATTAGTTCAATGCTTTATTTCATTCATGTGGTTCATCTGCTTTGTTTCAATTCTTTGGTTCATCCTTTGGTTCAATTAAATGGTTTGTCAGTCAGTTCAAGGCTTCGTTTGAACCGAAGCTTGGTTCAACAATTGGTTCAATGTCTTTTGGTTTAAAGGTGGGTTCAAACAAATGGTTCAAAGCAGTTGTTCAATGAAAAATTTCAAAGAGCCTCTCGAAGGACAAGTGCCCTTGCGGAGGGAACATGGTCAACAAAAGTACCCTTCGGAAGGGTCATTTTCAAAGAAGGCCGCAAAGGTAATTATTTCAGATTTTATTTAAGGAATTAAAAAGAGATTAAGGCAAGAAGTAATTCCTTTGGACTTTTTGTCCAAAGGCCTTTGGACAAAAAGTCTAAAAGAATTCTAGAAAGTAGCTGCGGTAAGAAAGCCCAAAGAAATTTCCAAAGAAGCAAATACTAAGGCAAACTAAACAATTTCACAGACTTTTTGTCTGCAAGAAATGTCTGCAGACTTTTTTCCCACGGGAATTTGTCCGTGGAGAAATCCTAGGGAAAATACCCATAGGAATTGTCTGTAGGAAATATCTGTGGGAAATGTCAACGAATACTCTAAGTAAAAGGCCACCGAAGGACCTCGAAGGCTAGGTACCCTTGTAGGGGACTCTCAACTTCCAAATTAAAAGGTCACCTTCCCTTCCAGAAAGGATGCAAAATAGGAAAGCCGAAGAAGTACCAAGGGGTGACATGCCCAAAGATGTCAAATTCAAGATAGTGAACTAGCCATTGAAAACATAGTGACGGGTGTGTGAATGTCAATTTCAAAGCTCATAAAATAGTCGTTGATCCTTGTAATCTACAGACCTGAACGCATTCATAGGATTTAAGGCCAAGACTAGTAGGAAGCGAGGAAGGAACAGAATAGTAAATTGAATCCAGGACCTGATTCAATTAACCAAAAAAAGAGGAATGATGAAGAAGGATTAGGTCGCCAGGTGGACATTAAAAGTTGCAAACTTTCAATAACATGACTTGTTTCTCTGCATTGAGAAAAATAAATGGGTAGATGCCCCCCTAATTTCCATCCTATCATCCTAACAGTTTTTAATGCAACATGATGTGTTATTTTTTTCGAGTCCTTTTTGAGGAGGCTATATAAGGGACTATCTTTTATTTTAAATGGATCTCTTTTTGACAATCAGAATGAAACTCTACCCAAATTGAAAGGAATTACTGAGACTTTCAACTCAAATTGTTGATCATATCTTTTTATTGGAATAACAAAGCAAGTGATTTTTTAGACTTTGTGCTTTGATATCTTTGTTGTTGAGGAAATTTTTATTACGTTTTTTTCTTTAATATATCTTCTGTTCCTTTAATTCAACAAGTAGAATTAGTGACAGTAGTTAGGAAGGTGTCCTGAAGAGTCAACTGTGGAGAGACTTTGTGCCATAATTGCCTTTAGTGTGTTTTATTTTCATTTCTATGTAAAGGACATTGGGACACCTTTGTGCCCCCATTGTCCTTCATATCTTACTCTTGATCAATTTAGGTGGAGACTTTGTGCTGCATCTCAATTTGTTGGTTACTACGTCTTTTGTTACATTTTGTTGTTACTACTAGGAGTACTCTTGTGGTTGGCTGAACAGTACTTTTGAAAGAAGAGGAGTGCTATCTATCATTTTCCTTGAGTTTTTCCTTTAATCTGCATGCATCATATCTAAAAAAATAGAGATAGACGGCTTGTCCTACCCTTGAGTATTATTTTCTCTTTATATATATATATATATATATATATATATATATATATATATAGGAAACCTCCCCTTGATGAGAGGAGAGATCAGTCCCCTTATGTTGTGGTAAACCTACACATTTGGATGACTAATCTTCCTACTTTGGCTGATCAAACATATTTTGTTTATCAGTACATTGATCGCTAAAATATTCAACCAATAGTTGTTGGCAACTCCACTGGGGATATACATAATTTTGTACAATTTGGAACCTCAAGTTTTAGATTGAAACATCCCCTATGTCTTACCCATTATCATTATAACCCTTATCCATTACAGATTCTAGTGACTCCATTACTTGTCTTACCCATTATCCATTTATCGCCTTACCATCTTCCTCCACCTCTATTATTTTATCTAGTCTGTAAAACTAGAAGCTGCATGGAAAGAATGCACAGTTTAAAGCCTTAAGCTTCAAACTAAAGCAAGGTAAATTATTTTCCCATTTTTGTTTCACAATCTGGCATATTCAAAGTATACACAAAGCCAAAGGGATAAAGGTATCATTGACCCTGTATTTGAGTTGGTACATCAAAGTGATTTTGATCTATTTCCTTCACCATCTCATCTCCAATGAACCAAGATTTTTCCTCCTACTAAAGTTAGATCTCCGTTGCCAAAAGAAGAATATACTTCTTTTGTTGATCTCTTCACAGAGGATCAAGAAGAATCAGTTTGTGACACCCACATTGGTTTCCTAAACTACAAAGATAAACCCAAAAGATAAGGAGAAGATATTGATGGATCATATGCAGTGTTTACTAGGTCCAAGAACCAATCAATCTAGCAAGTTGATAAAGAGAAGACAGAGAAGCAACATCAACCAGCAATTACAATTGCTAAGCGTGGAACCACTCTGGCTTTTCAGTCAAAGGATTTGGTGATCACCCAAAATGTAAGTACATCAATTTCACCTTTACCTTCTACTTCAATCTCACAAACCAGCCCTCCTCCTATCCCTCCTAAAACTCTAAAAGTTGAAGTACCTTTCTCTATACCTAGCTCAATTCAGCCATTTGACATAATGGATCATGTCAAGAAGACAAAAATACAAATGCCTAAATATGAATATTTACAAGCTAATCTTGATCAATTAGATAAGTTGGTCCAATGTGTCAAGAACCAAACCGTCCCTACAAGACAAGAGGTTAAGAAAATAATTCATGATTCCCCAAAAAACATGCCCATTCCAAATAATCTTGTCATTACTCCAGCTACCCCTGGAAAAATAAAACCTTTCTATGTTTCCCTATTAATAAATGGTTATCAACTCAACAATTGTATTATTGATTCTGACGCATCTGACAATGTCATGGCTGGTAAAGTATTGAGTCTTTAGGTATCACACTAACCAAGACATTTGGGAGATGTTTCTCCATGGAGAACAAGCAAGTACCACTGCTAGGGCAAATTAAAGATGCCCGATTTGCATTGGCACCATTTCTAGATAAGAGAATCAAGATGACTGTCTTGGTGGCTGACATCCCAGCATCCTATGGCATTTTGCTTGGATGAAATTTCTGTAAGGACGTGGTAGGAGAACTAAACATGGACCTGTTTGAGGCAAGGATCCCTGTCCAAGGCATGATGAAGAGATTACTGCCTGAAAAGGAGGCAAAATACGTGGTCACCCAAACATTAGCCCCTACAGCACAAATTCTATTTGAGTCTTCAAGTAGGGGTAATTATTTATTTACCATAGAGGATGTTCATGTTTCTATAGATGAAATTCCTATAGCTAACAATCTAAGAATTGATCCAAACAAGACATCAAGAAAATTGGTAGAGTGCAGTACAAATAAAGAAAGAACTCCCATCTCTAATGAAGAGAAATCTGATAGGAGATCAGCTTCTGATAATGTTGGGATCCTGAAATCCAATGGCAGCAATTTTTCCACCAAGGAAGGAGTTGGGATTGTGTTGATGTCTCATCAAGGATATATTCTTCCTTCATGCAATTTGCAGGTCAGCAACACCAAAAACACAGCTGGATGTGAATCTCTGTTGCTCAGATTGAAGATTGCTCAAGATGAAGAAATCAAACTCATTCACAACAAAGGAGATGTTAAGCTAATAATTTATTAGGAGTTTGATATGGACAATCCACTCATATGTTGGACTAAACTAGAAGAACAACTAATTATGGTAATGGACCATGTTGCTGCAAATCAAAATCAGGCAAAGGAACCGTTTGCCAAGAAATCAAGGAGTTATGGCTTTCAAATTGAAGACCACATCCTACCATGGGGTAAGAAGAACAAAGAGTCAATAGGAAGATGCAAAAAATTGGTTTCTTGGTGGAGAGTTCCATTCACCCATCACCATTTCTGGGGACAAAATGTCTTCTTACTAGTTTACAAAGATGGCACACTATTTTCATTGTCTCTCAAGAAGTAATATCTAAAATACTTCAATTCTTGAAGTATCAGATTATTGCATCTATATATATGTATATTTGTATAGTTTTTAATTCTGTTATATTTTGTTTGTTTTCATTTTTGGAGCCTTTCATTTCTAGGTAGCATGACTCTGTAGCCCAATGGTACACATGAAGACACTAGATATTCTAGATTCTACTCCTTTCAATTCTTTTTGTAATTGATAGAAGTTCCCCAATTGGATCTAGCTATTGTCCCCCAAAAATATCATTCATTTTTGGGACAACATTTGAACTATTTTGGTCTTACAGACCAAAATTATCTCTTCCCTTTCTAAAATTTGTCCTGGCCATTCAAATTCCTCAATTTTCATGCTTCTCAGAAATCCATGGATGTTGCAGGATATAATTTACAAACTTTGCAAGCCAAGTTCAATGGGCTTCACAAGTTCTATAGGTGAGTTCAACCAAAAGAATCAGTTTCTAACACTTGGTCATTTTCAGGATTTGTTTAATGCCTTGGTTTAATCAAAAATCTCCATTGGCAAGCATCTGAGCAAAGAAGGCTTGAACTATTGAACCATTGAACCACTTTGGTTCAAAGGTTCAACGAGTTCAAAGTTCAAAAGGTTCAACGATAGGTTCAATCAAAGGAATGGTTTATTGGCTTGGTTTAACCAATCAGTTCAATGCTTTATTTTATTCAGGTGGTTCATCTGCTTTGTTTTTTAACACTTTGGTTCATCCTTTGGTTCAATCAAATGGTTCATCAGCCGGTTCAAGGATTCGTTTGAACCAAAGCTTGGTTCAATGGTTGGTTCAATGTCTTTTGGTTCAAAGGCTAGTTCAAACAAAAGGTTTAAAGGAGTGGTTCAATGCAAAAGTTCAAAGAGCCTCCCGAAGGACAAGTACTGTTGTGGAGGGCACTTGGTCAACAAAAGTACCCTTCATAAGGGTCATTTTCAAAGAAGGCCGCAAAGGTAATTCTTTCAGATTTTGTTTAAGGAATTCAAAAAAGACTAAGGCAAGAAGCAATTCCTTCAGAATTTTTATCCGAAGGCCTTCGTAAAAAAAGTCCAAAGGAATTCGGGAAAGCAACTGTGGGTAGAAAGCCCAAAGAAATTTCCAAAAAAGCAAAGACTAAGGCAAATGGAAAAATTTTGTAGACTTTTTATCCATGGGAAATGTACACAAGAATTTGTCTGTGGAGAAAGCCCAGGGAAAATACCTGTGGGAATTGTCTGTAGGAAATATCCACAAGAAATGTCTGTGAAGACTCTAAGGAAAAAAGTCATCGAAGGACCCCGAAGGGTGGGTTCCCTTGTAGGGGACTCTCAGCTGTAAAATTAAAAGGTCACCTTCCCTTTGGAAGGATGCAAAATAGGAAAGCCAAAGAAGGACCAACGGGTGATGCACCTGAAAACATCAAATTCAAGACAACGAACTAGCCGTTAAAAACATAGTGTCGAGCATGTGAATTTCAATTTCAAAGCTCATAAAATAGCTATTGATCCTTGTAATCTACAGACCCAAATGCATTCACAGGCTTTAAGGCCCATACCAGTAGGAAGTGAGGAAGGAAAAGAACAACAAATTGAATCCAGGACCTGATTCAATTAACCATAAAAGGAGGAACAATGAAGAAGGATTAGATCACCAGGTGGACATTGAAAGTTGCAAATGTTCAATAGCGTGATTTTTTTCTCTACGTTGAGAAAAATAAATGGGTAGATGCCCCTAATTTTTAGTGTGTCTTCATAATAGTTTTTAACACAACATGATGTGTTACTATTCCCGAGTCCTTCTTGAAGAGGATATATAAGGGACTATCTTTTATTTTAAATGGATATCTTTTTGACAATCAGAATGAGAATTTGCGCAAATTGAAAGGCATTACTGAGACTTTGAGCTCAGATTGTTGATAATATTTTGTTATTGGAATAAGAAAGCAAGTGATTTTTTAGACTTTGTACTATGATATCCTTATTGTTGAAGAAATTGTTCTTATGTATTTTTCCTTAATATATCTTCTGTTCCTTTAATTCAACAAGCAGAATTAGTGACATCAGTCAGGAAGGTGTCTTGATGAGTCAACTGTGGAGAGACTTTATGCCCCCATAATTGCCTTTATTGTGTTTTCCTTTTATTTCTATGTCAATGAGTTTAGGACGAATTTGTGCCCTCATTGTCCTTTGTATCTTACTCTTGAGAAATTTAGGTGGAGAATTTGTGTTGCATCTGAATTTGTTGGTTACTATGTCCTTAGTTACATTTTGCTGTTAGTACCAGGAGTACTCTTGTGGTTGGCTGAATAGTAATTCTGAAAGAAGAGGAGTGATATCTGTCATTCCCTTGAGTTTTTCCTTTAATCCACATGCATCATCTCTAAAAAAAGAGAGATGGATGGTTTTTCCTACCCTTGAGTATTATTCTTTGTTTATACATACATATATATATATATATATATATATATATATATATATATACATATATATATATATATATATATGTATATATATACATATGTATATATATGTATATACATATATATATATATATATATGTATATATATATACATATATATATACATATATACATATATACATATATATATGTATATATATATATATATATGTATGTATATATGTATATATGTATATATATAGGTATATATGTATGTATATATATATATATACATATATATATATATATTTCTATATACATATAAGGAGAGACCAGTCCCCTTTTGATGAAGTAAAACTACACATTTGGATGACTAATCTTCCTACTTTGGCTGATCATACCTATTTTATTTATCAGTACGTTCATCGACAAAATATTCAACCATCAATTTTTAGCAACTCCGCTAGGGATATACATAATTTTATGCAATTTGGAACCTCAAGTTTCAGATTGAAACATCACATGTGTCTTACCCATTGTCATTATAACCCTTATCCATTACAAATTCTAGCGAATCCATTACTTGTCTTACCCATTATCCATTTATAGCCTTACCATCTTCCTCCACCTCTGTTATTTTATCTGGTCTGCAAAACCAGAAGCTGCTGGGAAAGAGTGTGCAGTTCAAAGCCTCAAGCTTCAAGCTGAAGCAAGGTAAATTATTTTTCCATTTTTGTTTCACAATTTGGTAGATTCAAGTTATACACGAAGCCAAAGGGCTGAAGGTATTATTGACCCTGTATTCGAGTTGGTACAACAAAGTGATTTTGATCTATTTCTTTCACCATCTCATCTCTAATGAACCAAGAGCTTTCCTCCTACTAAAGTCAGATCTCCATTGACAAAGGAAGTATTTACTTCTACTATTAATAAATATTTACCAATAATTACTCCTTTGATTTTGTTATTACTCCTTTTCATAAATCTTGCAATGGCAATTAAAGGCCCCTAGCGTAATGTTTTTGGTCCTCTCAATCTTACTCCACCTCTACATGAGTTTCCACGTAGTTCAAGGAATAATTTACCCAAATTATATGGTGATGGGAAAGTTCATCTTGATGAACACATTATAGTCTTTAGCATAGCTTGTGGAGTAATCGGAGTAAAATTTGAAGATGTAGTAGTCAGGCTTTTTATGGAGATACTACAAGGTGCTGCTGCAGATTGCTTTTATCATCTATAGGCTCAGTCAATAACTAATTAGAATACTCTCAAAGATAAGTTTGAAGCCAGATTCAAACCTATAGATGATGTAGATGCACTTCTTGCTCAACTTACATAGATGAATAAAGAACCTTATGAGCCTATGAGAGACTTTAAAGCCAAATTTGACAAATTGAGGAATAGAATCCCTATAATAGCTCGACCTATAGCTGAGAATATCAAATGCTTTTTCATTAATTCTCAGTTACTTGAAGCAAGTTTTCTATTGAGACATGCTGGTCAAATAGATCTTGCTGCAGCTCAACTTTTGGCCACTGAAGTAGAAGATGATCTCATCTTAGTAGGGAAGATAAGAAGAGATCCAAATAGAAATAGATCCTCATCATTTGAAGAATATGCATCTACAGGCACCACTGATCCAATGGTGCAAAAGCTGGAAAATGAATTGCTGTCCTTTAAAAATCAAATGGCATAAGGGATGTCTTTTGCTCCTTCATAAAGAGATATGCCAAGAAGGACATTCCCAAATCAGTCATATCAAGGCAATGCTGCCAGGAATCAAGGGCAACTAGATCATCTTCCTCCCCCACAAGGGAAACTTGTCCTTGAAGCTCTTCCAACCAACTCAGGAGTTGGATATTTGGAAACAGAACATGCTTTATCTTTCCAACCTAAGTTTGAGCAAAGAAAATGACATTGATCTCTTCACAGAGGATCAAGAAGAATCAGCTGGTGACACCCACATTAGTTTCCTGAACTACCAAGATGAACCCAAAAGCTAAGGAGAAGCTATTTATGGATCATATGTAGTGTTTACCAGGTCCAAGAACCAATCAGTCTAGTAAGCTGATAAAGGGAAGATAGAGGAGCAACCTCAACCAATAATTACAATTGCTAAGCATGGAACCACTCTGTCTTTTTATTCAAAAGATCCGATGATCACCCAAAATGTAAGTACATTAATTTCACCTTCACCTTCTACTTTAATCTCATAAACCAGCCCTCCTCCCATCCCTCCTAAAACTAAAAAAGTTGAAGTACCTTTTTCTGTACCTAGCTCATTTCAGCCATTTGACATAATCGATCATGTCAAAAAGACAAAAATACAAATGTCTAAATTTGAATATTTGCAAGCTAATATTGATCAATTGGATAAGTTGGTCCAATGTGTCAAGAACCAAATTGTCCCTGCAAGACAAGAGGTTAAGAAAATAATCCCTGATTCACCAAAAAACATGCCCATTCCAAATAATCTTGTCCTTACTCCTTTAGCTGCCCCTGGGAAAATAGAACCTTTCTATATTTCCCTATTAATTAATAGTTATCAACTCAACAATTGTATTATTGATTTTGGTGCATCTGACAATGTCATGCCTATTAATGTAGCTGAGTCTCTGGGTTTCACAATAAAAAATACATTTGGGAGATGTTTCTCCATGGAGAACAAGCAAGTACCACTGCTGGGGCAAATTAAAGATGCCTAATTTGCATTGGTGGCCTTTCCAGATAAGAGAGTCAAGATGATTGTCTTGGTGGCTAATGCCCCAACATCCTATGGCATTTTTCTTGGACAAAATTTTTGCAAGGACATGGGAGGAGAACTAAACATGGACCTGTATGAGGCAAGGATCCCTATCCAAGGCATGATGAAGAGATTGCTCCCTGAAAAGGAGGTAAAATACGTGGTCACCCAAACATCAGCCCTTGCTGCACAAATTCTATTTGAGTATTTAGGTAGGGGTAATTGTTTCTTTACCATAAAGGATGTTCATGTTTCTACAGATGAAAGTCCTATAGCTGACAATCCAAGAATTGATCCAAATAAGACTTCATGAAAATTGGTAGAGTGTAGTAAAAATAAGAAAAGATCTTCTATCTCTAATGAAGAGAAATTTGATAGGAGATCAGCTTGTGATAATGCTAGGATCCTGAAATCTAATGGCAGCAATTTTTCCATGAAGGATCTGAGATTGTGTTGCTATCTCCTCAAGGAGATATTCTTTCTTCATGAAACTTGCATGTCAATAACACCAACAACACAGCTGGATGCAAATCTATATTGCTCAGATTAAAGATTGCTCAAGATGAAGAAATCAAATTCCTTCACATCAAAGGAGATGTTAAGTTGATAATTTGTCAAGAGTTTGATATGGATAATCTAATCATATGTTGGAATGAACTAGAAGAACAACCAATTATGGTAATGGACCATGCTGCTGCAAATCAAAATCAGGCAAAGGAACCCTTCACCAAGAAATCAAGGAATTATGGCTTTCAAATTGAAGACCACATCCTGCCATGGGGTAAGAAGAATAAAGAGTCAACAAGAAGATGCAAAAATTAGTTTCTTGATGGAGAGCTCCATTCGCCTATCACCATTTCTAGGGAAAAATTGTCTTCTTGCTAGTTTACAAAGATGGCACACTATTTTCACTCTCTCAAGAAGCAACATCTGAAATACTTCAATTCTTGAAGTATCAGATTATTGCATTTGTATATATGTATATTTGTATACTTTTTAATTCTATTATGTTTTGTTTGTTTTCATTTTTTGAGCCTTTCATTTCTGGGTAGCATCACTCTGTAGCCCAATGGTACACATGAAGACACTTGAGATTCTAGATTCTACTCCTTTCAATTCTTTTTGCAATTGACAGAAGTTCCCCAACTGGAGCCAGCTATTGTCCCCCAAAAATATCACTCATTTTTGGGACAACATTTGAACTATTTTTGTCTTACAGAAAAAAAATGTATCTTCCCTTTCAGAAATTTGTCTTGGGCATTTATATTCCTCAGTTTTAAAGCTTCTCAAAAATCTATGGACTCTACAAGCTAGAATCTACAGACCTTGCAGGCTAAGTTCAATGGCTTTCACAGGTTCTGCAGACAGGTTCAACCAAAAGAATTAGTTTCTAACACTTGGCCATTTTTAGTATTGGTATAGTGCCTTGGTTCAATCAAAAATATCCATCAGCAATCATCTAAGCAAAGAAGGCTTGAACCGTTGAACCATTGAACCACTTTGGTTCAAAGGTTCAATGAGTTCAAAGTTTAAAAGGTTCAATGCTTTCGGTTCAATAGCGGGTTCAATCAAAGGAATGGTTCAATGGCTTGGTTCAACCAATCAGTTCAATGCTTTCTTTCATTTGGGTGGTTCATCTACTTTGTTTCAACACATTGGTTCATCCTTTGGTTCAATAAAATAATTCATCAATCAGTTCAAGGCTTCGTTTGAACTGAAGCTTGGTTCAACGGTTGGTTCAACATCTTTTGGTTTAAAGGTGGGTTCAAACAAAAGGTTCAAAGGAGTGGTTCAATGAAAAAGTTCAAAGATCCTCCTGAAGGACAAGTTCCCTTGTGGAGGGCACTTGGTTACCAAAATTACCATTTAGAAGGGTCATTTTCAAAAAAGGCCGCAAGGGTAATTCTTTCAAATTTTGTTTAAGGAATTCAAAAAAGACTAAGGCAAGAAGCAATTCCTTTCGACTTTTTTTTAAGGCCTTCGTACAAAAAGTCTGAAGGAATTCAGGAAAGTAGATGTGGGCAAAAAGCCCAAAGAAATTTCCAAAGAAGCAAAGACTAAGGCGAATGGAACAATTTCACAGACTTTTTATCTATGGGAAATGTCTGTGAAGACTCTAAGGAAAAGGTTGCCGAAGGATCCTGAGGGTCAGGTGCCATTACGGGGGACTCTCAGCTACAAAATTAAAAGGTCACCTTCCCTTCGGAAGGATGAAAAACAAGAAAGCTGAAGAAGGACTAAGGGGTGATGCACCTGAAGACATCAAATTCAAGATAGAAAACTAGCCATTGAAAACATAGTGATGAGCACGCGAACATCAATTTCAAAGCTCATAAAATAGTCGTTGATCCTTGTAATCTATAGCCTTGAATGCATTCAAAGTATTTAAGGCCAAGACCAACAGGAAGCAAGGAAGGAATAGAACAACAAATTGAATATAGGACTTGATTCAATTAACTAGAAAAGGAGTAACGATGAAGAAGGATCAGATCGCTAGGTGGACATTAAAAGTTGCAAACTTTCAATAGTGTGACTTGTTTCTCTACATTGAGAAAAACAAATGGGTAGATGCCCTCAATTTCTATCCTGTCTTCCTAATAGTTTTTAATGAAATATGATGTGTTATTGTTCCTGAGTCCTTCTTGAAGAAGATATATAAGGGACTATCTTTTATTTTAAATGGATCTCTTTTTGATAATCAAAATGAAACTCTATCTAAATTGAAAGGCATTATTGAGACTTTAAGCTCAGATTGTTGTTCATATTTTGTTATTGGAATAAGAAAGCAAGTGATTTTTTAGACTTTGTGCTGTGATATATTTGTTGTTGAGGAAACTATTCTTATGTATTTTTCCTTAATATATCTTCTATTCCTTTAATTCAACAAGCAGAATTAGTGACAACAGTCAAAAAGGTGTCCTGAAGAATCAACTGTGGAGAGACATTGTGCCCCTATAATTGCCTTTAGTGTGTTTTATTTTCATTTTTATGTAAAGAACTTTGGGATGACTTTATGCCCTCATTTTCCTTCATATCTTACTCTTGATCAATTCAAGTGGAGGCTTTGTGCTACATCTCAATTTGCTGGTTAGTATGTCCTTGGTTACATTTTGCTATTACTACCAGGAGTACTCTTGTGGCAGGCTGAATAGTACTTCTGAAAGAAGAGGAGTGTTGTATGTCATTTCCCTTGAGTTTTTTCTTTAATTTGCATGCATCATCTCTGAAAAAAGAGAGATGGATGGTTTGTCCTAACCTTCAGTATTATTTTCCATATATATATATATATATATATATATATATATATATATATATATATATATATATATATATATATATACATATATATATATATACATATATATACATATATATATATATATACATATATATATATATACATATATATATATATATACATATATATATATATATATACATATATATATATATATATATATATATATATATATATATATCATACCTATAGGGAACCTCCCCGTGATGAGAGGAGAGATTAGTCCCCTTCTGATGTGGTAAACCTACACATTTGGATGACTAATCTTCCTACTTTGGCTGATTAGACCTATTTTGTTTATCAGTACGCTGATTGACAAAATATTCAACCAACATTAGTTAAAATATGCCTTCCACATTACAAAATTACCCAAGTTTCCAAAGTCCTACAATAGATCTAAACCTTATGAAGCCCCTTGTAGGTCTAACATGATCTTCCAAAAGAATTAAAACAAATAGAAACCACCATTGCTATTTATAATATTAACCTCACCAAATCAAGAAAAGGAAGCCTTTACTGATGGATATTAGTTATATTCTAAAAAAATTGATAAGTTTTTTTTAGGATCCCAAATACCCTATCATTAATCAAACTATGGATAGCTTTGACTATACATGTAAAGACCTAGGATCACAAGAATAAGGTATCTTGGAACCATTACCAGCTAGTAAACCTACTGAGTCAAGGTCTTGAATTTATACTACCTAAGAGTGACATCATATATTTCAATAACGATTCCTATAAATCCACTGATGATGAAACTCCTAAAAGTGATGCAACATCTCATTATAATAATTATGATGAGTTAGTAGACATTGACCTATTCAATTCTAATTCTATCACTACTACTACAACATATTATCTAATTTAACCTTTGTCATCCTGACCTTATAAATTGGGACAAACAAAATTTGGGTATACCCTTGGATGAATTTTAGAATCAAGACTCTATTATGTAATAAATGGGCCTTAGAGATGGATTTTCAATTGGTGATCACAAGAAAGGCTTTAACTTCTCCTTGGACTCTATTTCCTACTTTGGAGAGCATGGAAACTTTATTTGTCACATAAAAGATAAAACATCAACATCTTCAGGTGAAAACCTATTTGAAACACTCATTGGTTACAAAATACATAATGAAAAATATGAGCCCTTGAGTGAAAACATGTTTCAGGTGTTCTTGGATGGGGAAGTTTACTTATCTCCAAAGGAAGCACAACATCCACCAAGTGCTAGATCTACATCGAGTTCTAGTATCACTACCAAACATGATAAAGTCTTTATGAGTCTTACTTTAGACCTTCTAAAGATATTTAGAAATTGGCCACTAACTAAACTACTAGACTTAGAATCATCTCACTATCTTGATATTTGGGATGAACAATCAAAAGTCAAAGTAGAGGAAGAGGACCCAGATCAAATAATGCCCACTATTTTAGAGGATGGTTATACACATATCATAGAAAACACCACTAATGTGAACCTAAAAACTTATGAAGATATTAATTTTTTTTATTTAGGAGCATCCCTCATTGATGAAAAGTACGACTACATTATCTCTATTGTAAGGGATTTTATTTATATCTTTGCATGGGCTTATTCAGACATGCTAAGCCTAGAACCTAACTTGGTTGTGCATCACCTTGTTGTACATCCAAATGCTAAGTGAGTCAATAAAAAATCTGAAAAAATGCATCCATGAATTGATATTTTAGTTAATAAAGAGTTAGGAAAATTAATTGGATTTGGATTCATTCTACCATTAGACTACTCTAAATGGAAATCAAATGTAGTCCTAGTAATCAAAAAACCATAGGGCATACATGTTTGTACTGATTTTGGAGATATCAATAAAGCATGTCCTAAATTTATTTTCTCTTTACCTAATATCGGCATGATCATCAAATATACTATTGGGTACAATATGTTATCCCTCATGTATGACTCCTCTATATATAATAAGATCAAGATAGCTTCAAAGGACAAAAAAAAAACTACATTCACCATACCATGGTGAAAATTATGTTCCTAAGTCATGCCTTTTGGCTTGAAAAATGATAGTCCACCTATAAGCATGTTATGAATTTCATATTCCATTACAGGATACATGGTATTTTTTAGGACTATGTTTATGATATTCTACCAAAATATAGAACATGTGTTGAATATCCCAATGTTCTTCAAAGAATCTTTGAAAGACTTCAAAAATACCAAGTTCATTTAAATCCTAGAAAGTAAGTCTTTGACATCACTTCAAGACAATTTATAGGATTCATTATCAAAAATATGAATTAAATTGAATCCTTCTAAGGTCAAGGTTATCATGGAGATGTCTCCACCTTCTAATCTCAAACAACTCCATAGCCTACAAGTAAAGATTTAATCTATTTACAGGTTTATTTCATAACTGATAGACAAGTGTCATCCTTTCATGTACTTATTGAATAAGGGGGTAACTTTTAAACTAGACACCAAGTATAGATAAGAATTTATATAACTCAAAGAATACTTGGCCAACTTTTTAGTTTTGAAACTGCGAAGACCTAGAAAACAATTACTCCTTTATATCTCAGCCATAAAACATGCCCTAGGGGCACTCTTATCCCAACATGATGAACAATGAAAAGAAAACACAACTTATTATTTTATCATAAGTGTTTTCTCATATGATCATAAGTATGTTCATATTGAGAAGGATTATTTGGTCATGGTGTTCACTGCCCAAAAGTTGTGACATTACATGTTGAATGATAAAACTAATGTTATTGCTAAAGTGGACCCTCTAAAATATTTACTGTCCAAAGTAACCCTTAGAGGCCACATCACTAAAGCGGATCATGAGTGAATTTTATGTTGACTACCATATTTAATAATATATTAAGGGATAGGCCATTATAGATCAACTTGTAAAATCTCCTATTGTATATACTTAACAACTCACATTTGATTTCCCAAATGATTCTATCATGGGAATAGAAGAAGTGATTCATGACCCTGAATAGTAAAAGCAATAATTTGATGGATCCTTTACATCCCATAAATCTAGAGCTATTATTTTATTGGTCACTCCACAAGGGGACCTCATTCCAATGGCCTTTCATATCAACTTCAATTTCACCAATAATATGGCTAAGTATGCATCTCTTATTGCATGACTTCATCTTGCAATATAATGGGATATACAATAGTTGATGGTCTATAAAGATTATCAATTGATCATTAATTAGACCACAAACCAATATCAAACTTGAAATTACAAGCTTGTGCCTTAAAAGAACATTGTATATAATCTCACATCTCACTTCAAGTTATTATAGTTTTAACAGGTATCAAGGGCCAATAATAGATTAGTTGATGCAATGGCAAAAATTGGGTTCATGGTATAAATTTATTACAATGTTAAATAGTATTAGATTCTTATCGAGAATATTATATGGCTTGCTCATATATTTATAGACTTGGAGAGGGTATATACAATTGTCAATCCTAATCCCTCACCTGAACTCCCTTGGTTATAAGACATTTATAATTATTTCCATGACCAAGTCTTTCCCCTGACCTTTCACACAATTCCCAAGAAACCGTCCTCCATCAACTAAATTGTTATATCCACCTTGGAAACATATTTTATCATAAGGGATATGATAGAATGCTTATTTTTTGGAGAATCCAAGTTAGTGCTTAAGGATGTTTATAAAGGAATATGTGGGGCCCACATCTTTGGTGTAGAATTAAAGAAGAAATTACTCAGAACAAGGTATTATTGGCCCATGATGAAAATAGATGTTTGAAATTATGTGTGGAAGTGTTTTTATTTTCAATAACATGGTAGTTTGATACATGCAACTTCCTTGCTACTACAAATGATGACTACACCATGGTAATTCTCTAAATAATGTCTTAGAAAAATAAACCCAACATCCTTTTATGGCCACAAATAGATTCTCACTACTACTAAGTATTTTATTAAGTGGATTTAATAAATTCCTCTCACTTACACCTTTAGGAAGTAGATTGATAGATTTATCCATTACCATATCATCTATCGATATGTTATCCCATCTTGTATTAGATCTAATAATGGTTGGTCTTTTATAAACATAGATGTTAAATCTCTTTACACTATGTTTAAAATCAAACATAATAAGTATTCACCGTATAACCATTAAGGCAAAGTTTGAGCTAAGGCATATAATAAAACCATTTTTATAATCTTAAATAAGATTATCAATGACACTATCCATAGTTGGCACTTAAAATTTTTCTCGCCCTCTGGGATTATTGCACTAGTCATCAAATGCCCATAAGAGTCACTCTATATTCCCTAGTTTATGACATAATAGTTATTATCCAAGTAAATTTTGAGAAACATTACTTGCGGCTTTATTTGGAGAACATTATGGATGATTAAGATTATAGATTTTCCATGTTACAAGAGATGGAACTCCTTGATGGCAAGCATTTGGTTTCCATAGATAACGGAAGAGAATATCATAATAGATTATATTGCATCTATAACAAGCATATTCTCCCTCAAGATTTTGAATTTGGTGACTTGGTCTTGAAAGAGAAGAAAAATAACACTAATGTTGAACATAAAAATAAGGGTAAATTCTCACCCTATTAGCTAGCCTATAGATGGTTACAATGAACTAAAGATTAGGGACATATAGATTGGCTCCTCCAAACGGTGAAGAGATATAGGAACACTTGAATATTATACACCTCAAGTGGTTATACGGCTTGACATACTTATATGAATCAATTTCTATAAGATCCCTTACTTTGGGGCAACTTTTGTTGATGTCAGTTATCCCACCATTATACTTATACTCTGCATCATTATAATATTATGTATCATTGTAACCTATATCAATATACAATGTTTTAATCCATTATGGCTAGTTGTACTCTATTTTATTCCATTTTAGACCTTTATAACCACACTACTTTAGATTGTTGTAACATTTTATACCATTTCATTCTAGATCATTGTACCATCTAGACCACTATAACTCTATATGATTGTAACTTTGAACTATCTTAACCCTGTACCATTGCCACTTGGATCATTTATATTCTAATGAACCAATTTTAATTTTATTATGGACCATTGTAATCATAGACCATTTTATCCAATAACCAATTATGATCCTAATTTAAAGATTTATGGACACATTCAACACCTATTCTACCATACAGTTTACCTTGATCAGTATGTAAAACATATTTTACAAATAATTGTACAAAAATATGTTAGCACATGGTTTTGCCTATTGTATGAATCCTTGGAATTTCCTTGATAATGCATATTATTCTATTCTTATGTTGTTGTTACTTGGTAGTCAGTGTTGCCTTGACAAGATCATGTGTGTCATTGTATCTAGTTTACCTATTACTTACGTATGGACATATGATTCCTTAGCTAAGTTATTTTTTGTATCATTGTTTATACCCCACTTTCTTTGTTCATCATTACATTCAGTTTTAAATGTTATTGAGACTCCTATCCTTGGATGTGCTTCTCCTCATCTAGATGTTTCCCTAGACCAATGTTCATCTACATAATCCCCATTTTAATTAAATTAACTATTATTTGAACTGTTTCCTATGTAGGTGCATCTCCTCAGCTAGGTAATTTCCTGTACCTTTATTAATATTTTATTTATGTTAATTATCTCAAAAACACAAAAACATTAAAAAATGATACAATAAAACACCAAATATATTACATTGTACCTTTATTTATTCTAATCTTTAGTGCTCTCATTATTTTATGAGTAACCTAAGTCATGCTCTATTTTTTTCATGAGACCTTGTTGTGCATTTTTCATTTGACCAAGGTCCATTCATGGACTCTCAGTTGTTCTTATGCTCTCCCCATTTTTCAGTATTTTTTTCTTTCTCAACCATATATGCAGTATAAATTTTTAATTCCTAATTAAATTCATTTATGACTACTCATCTCTTGACTTTTAGTGTGGATGAAACCTAAACTGTAATCTCTTTTTCATGAAATTGCCATTTTACAAGACCATTCTCATATTCCTCTTCATGTAAATCATATTTTCTTGATCATCAATATTCTTCTATCCCATATCCTAGGAGAAATACATTTGGCCTGATTTTCATGTTGGATATTGCATCCATGGAACTATGTAGGCAACATCCACTGTCCTTGTTCATCTGGAGTCAGCTTGGCTACCATTTCCTTTTCTTCTCTTCCCCCCCCCATTTTGTTTCTTTATTTCATTTCCTCTTATATCCTATGGGAAATTTTTATTTATTTTATGTGGTTTCTTCCCATTCATCTGGGGGCAACTTTATGTCTATTATTCTTGTTTAATTATACTACTAGCATTGTAACTTAGCTTAAGGGTGACCTTTTCAATGAGCATAATGACTCTGTTACATGTGCACAAATATTTTGCTTGTTGAAGGCACTAATAGTGTGAATAAAAATTATTTTTGTGTTTATTTTAATTTTTATTGTTATTTCATTATGTTTTCCCTTATTTTCCTTATGGTTTTATTTTTATGTAAATATATTTACTGTTATTATGTTGTGCTTCGTTACAACTTCCTTTATTTATGTTTTTGTTTTGTTGTTTGTTCATTAGTTTATGTTTTGTTATGTAGTTATTTTTGTTTGTTGGTGTTTTTTATGTATTTATTATTGTGTTTTTATTTTATTTATCATTTTTTTTATTGTTCATTCCATTTTATTAGTCTTTATTATTTTCTTGGATTTTTTTTATGCCTTTATTATTATCCATTGTTTTACTATTTTGTCTTGTTTATAATTTTGTTTTGTTTGAAACATCTCATCAACATTTTGAGTTTGTCCTTAACATGGGCTTGACTTGTTTACATTTATATTTAAATTGTGTTGTTATTTGTTAGTTATTCAGTTACAATTATTTAATGTGTGTGTATCTTGATTCCAAGTTATTTAACAAGTTAGTCTAGCCTTGTTTTTATTTGTTATATTTTTAATACATTTTTGTTCCTACTTATCTCTTGATCATTCATATCTTGATTTTATAATATAATATATTTTTCTATTTTGTTTTTATTTTTTCTTATTTTGTTTTGTGTTTAAATGTAAATAGTCGTAACTTTGGTTTTGGTCATTTTTATCATTATCCTTAGTTATAAATATTCACATGTAAACCAGTCAATCACAAAAAGAAATAATATGTTATTATAAGTTATTCATACTTATGATGTATAATTTTAACTTGATAAAGTAGAAATCAAGTGCTCAAACATCCAATAGTCAAAGAAAATATTTGAATACACCATCCTACATATTCGATACATAAACAAGATATACAAAAGTAAAACATTTAAAATAAACAAGAATCTATATAAGATATGCATCTTATAGCATACATTTCGAGTCTATTTGGTAATTTGTATCATTAGTTTTTGATGTGCATCTCCTAAAATATCCTCTAACATCTAGTGATACATCAAACAAAGGAACACATCCACATCCATATGTTAAATAAGGAAATGCACCACCTAACACTGACATATATCATCATATCATACCAAGAACAACATCAATATTGAAATCATGTGAAGATAAGAGAATATTAAGAGTCAATTTATAAGTAGTAGTAATCCAAAAATGATTTCCAGATATATGTCTCAAAATAATTTTCTATACATCATAATAATATCTATACATCTCATAATACAAAAAAATAGAGATATAAAATCAACGTTGATCATGTTCATCCCTAGGGGACTCTACTAGAAGCTCAGACCCATTATTGAAGTTGGAGATGATGGTGGACATGGTGGTGGAGGTCACATCAGTACCCATTATGATGTTGGTTGTGTCACTAATTACTCTGACTTGGTATCATGTCAGGACCTAAAGGTCTTGGTGGTCTAGTATGATCTCATGTGATCTTTATACAAAGGTGTTCTCCTCTCCATAAGGACTACCACATCATATAATTGATGTGAGTAAGATATCTCATCATTGGCACATATGACATCATCATTCACATGCATTAAATCATCCTTGGTTACAATCACATCAAAAAAGATCTATCGAATCCTACTCCATTATCCATTCTTACTTGGTGAGCCTCATCTCACTCTTATGTGATATTCTCTATCTAGGAGGACAACCTCTCCCTATCTACCTGAGCAAAGTATCTCTTACCAACCATAGTTAGTAGCTCCATATATCTATGGCTAACTTGGCCTTAATCCTTGTCAACTACACTACCTTTCCTCTTAGACTAGAAATCCCTGTATATCTAGTTGTAATGAGACCCTATAGCCTAGTGGTCTCTTCCTGAGCCATAACTAGTTATGCCTATAACCCATCCTCAATGATCTTTAATCCTATAATCTGGTAGAGGCATGTTTTTATCTCTTCATAGTCTATCTAACAACACATGGTCCTCTATAGACATCCCTATGTTGGAGGGCCCTACCACTCCTATATCTATATCTATGTTAGAGGGTCGTACCTATTATGAACATGCCCCTATCCTAGAGGTCTCAACCTCTCATGTATCCATCCTATGGCACTCATCACCACCAGGGGCATCAACCATATTAATATTCTATCCATCTAGGTCCACCATCTATATATCAACTAAGGAATCCTATTATGCCTTATCATGCACTACCTATTATGGAATAGCATATGAAATAAATGGTTATACTATTACTTGACCTTGTCAATATAAGGGGGACTTCCCTTGATCTCTCCTCAAGGTGACCCACCTCTAACAACAAAACTATCTACTATGGTAGTAGCCTCATTAATTAAATCATTCTAACCCCAACCCACCATGTTGCATATTTATTTGTCACTACAGAATTAACATCCCCTCTTATATAGTCACATAACACATGCAACACCTAGACATAGTAAAAAAGGTACCTTAACCCTGGGCACTGGTGACCCCCACTCCCTAATATCCCTGGTCACATGTGTAAAGTAATGTAAACCCTCTATGATATCCTACTACATGAGAAATTATCATTAGACTTGATCTAACCTATACCACTCCATTGCATAATTGTGATGACCTATAATATAATAATGGGTAAATGTTGGAGTTAGTTTTTGCATTATGTGAAAATTGGTATTTACAAATAAAATAAATAGTAATTAGTTAGTGGTCATAACCATAAGGTTAATATGGTAAGATTGTATTTTTTAGAATATTATATTGTTGAGATATATTGTTATAGGTTATAACAATATATCATATTTAGTTTGTACTTGATTATAGGTTTTAAGTACAAGATAAATGAAAGGAGAAAATATAGGAATAATATTCTTATAAATATGTAACATCATGAACGATTAATTAATTATTAGAGTGGAATAATATATTGATAGTGTTTTGAAATATCCTTCTCTATGTATTCAACTTCACATGTGTTATTTCTATGTTTGGCTCTCTTCTAATTCCCAACATTGGTAACAGATAAGGGATGGGCTCACAAATATTAGTGAGGGTCAAAATCTCAAATTTTTTTGGTTATCCCTATGGATGAGTAACTACTTTATTAAAAATGAGTTTGTAGTTTTATATAGAAATAAGTACTTATTATTACAACTACATAGTATTTTTTTTATAGCATATGAAAAGGAAGAAGTTTGAGGAAGGGAGATCTTGATATTTAAAGAGGGGATAGTCTTTTATTATTTCATACAAGAGAGGACCAGATCTATCATATTATTCTCCATTTGCTTTTTTAAAGAAATGTAGCACATGTGATGTTGATGTGGCCTTATTCATTCACGTAGCTAGAAAAGGCATTGGGATTGATTCTTAAGCCATTCACATATTTAACATCTTGTATGTTATAGTGGTTTTTTTATTCATGACAAATCCATCTCATATGGAAGAAGATTATAAATTCCATTCCATTGTGAGAGTCACATATACCCTATTATGTCATGTGATGATCTTGGATTTTATGGAGAATCTTTGTACTGATCTACATCTGGTAGTTATTAGTGTCTCTAATCATGACAACATCCTATATCATCATGTATGTATATGTTATAGACTTGAATGTGTGTCATTCCAATAACTTAGACATTAAAGTCGTGGAATAGAAATCACCTAATCAATATTAATGCATGCTCAAATAATTCTAATGTATAGTGAAATGCTAGTTATTCAAATTTCTTAGACATTACTAATAGTTCATACTCTTTTCAATTCAACATGTTATAGGTCCATGTGTTCATACTGCTTGCAGTCTTTGCATACACAAAATTTCTAATAGTAGTCTTTCTAAGAGTTCCTCAAGCTCAAATATTCATACAATTTTTTGGTTAGAACTCATGGTATTTGGGTGTTTTTGTTTTCCTTTAAGTTTGTTTTATCTATTTATCAGGTCTAACTATTTATTAGTTTAGTCAAGTCCATTAAGTCTTTTCTTAGGTCTAATTAATTTGGAGAAGTCTTTTTATATAGTCAATTAGTGTATGAAAAATTCAAACTTTAGTTTAGTCAATAGGTGCATTTGAATAAATATTTTTTTAAATTATGTTTTAGATATAATGAATTCTAAGTCAAGTTTAGAATCCATTTAAAATGTGTCTAAATAAAATTAATAGTTATCTATGGTTAAAATTATCCTTCTATATGTCAAAAGAGTCATTGATTCATTTTCTAGAATGAGTCATGAGAGAAAAAGTGTCAAGTCAATAATTGAATTGATATTGTCAAAAAGTGTGTGTCATTATATTGTCATAAGTCCAAATTGTAAAAAGATAAAAATTACCTTATGAATGCATTTTTGGGCATACCTAACATCTAGTGAGCATGTCTACATTATGGGGGTATTTCCATAAGAAAATCATGTACCTAAGCTACATCAACATACCAGTTGAGTGATTAGCTTCCTATAATGGAATTTGGAAGATACATGAAGGTTGGAGGTCTTTCATCAACCTCTCATTAGTTGCCAATGATAGGTCCATACTAATGATGTGGTAATGTGTGTATGTGTGTTTTTTCATTTTTGCTATGTGATTTATAAAATAAGAATAGAATAATAATGCATGTTCATGTAACGAAATTTGTGTGAAAATTCCAAACATGATTCCTTTATGTGAAGACATTTTGGAAGGATAAAAACATGAATGTAAGTCAGTTCATGGATCTTCAAAGGATTTACGGTAAATCTAGAAAACTATAAGAGGTTAACAGTGTTTTAGAAATAGTTAGGAGAGAGGATACTATAGAGATCCCATAACTTCCTTATTTATGGAGATAACCCTTAGTGACATGTCCATTATGGTCACATAATGTAAATGTGGGATGCAGTACTTCACATATAGTAGTCATGTGTAGTAGGAATATGTCTATAGTATGTAAACATATGAGTATGCAATGGCATACAGTTCTATTTGTGCCAATTCTTGGATGTAGATGGTATTATTTTTTATGTAATGGTTTGTGGTAAACTTGTAAAATAATGGGAGGAGTGAGGTTATCTATTTATCAAGGTCATGAGCTAGATAGGGAATGCTAAAAAAGGAGAGCATAATACAGATAAGAGTGTGAATGTGTTTGCACCATATAAGAACTAGGGGGGCAATTTTGGGGTTAGTTTTCACATTATGTGAAAATAATTATTTATGGAGAAGTTAAATAGTAATAACTTGATATGTATCAAGAGGTAAATAGTATATAGTTAGTGGTTAATACTGAATGGTTAATATGATAAGATTGTCTATTTTAGAATATTGTATTGTTGAGATATATTATTGTAGGTTATAATAATATATCATATTTATTTTGTGCTTAATTACAGGTTTTAGGTGTGAGAGAAATTAAAGGAGAAAATATAGGAATCATATTCCTATAAATACATAACCTCACAAATGATTAATTAATTATCAGAGTGGAATAATATATTGACAATGTTTTGAAATATCCTTCTCTATGTATTTGGCTATGCATGTGTTAATTTTGTGTTCAAATCTCCTCCAATTCCCAAAAGTGATCATATCACCAATCACAAAAAAATCCTTGATCCAAGTCCATTGTATCACTATATAGGGGTGCCATATGAAGTCCCCATCCTTCATCTTATCTATAGCTCTTTGATAATAAGGTAAGTCCCCTAGATGACCCTTTAAACCCAGTCTACTCAAGTACTATCCAAAATCCACAGGATCCTCAAGACCCCTATAATATTTAGGACCCGCTAGCTATTCAATAGAAATATACTCCAAGGCCAACAAATGGATATGTGTTTTATGGCCTATGGTGTACCCTTATTGGTAGGCTATAATAATTAGGTCTTTGTAAAATTTGGCCAAGGTGATCATCTCCCATGTAAATTGAGTTAACCCATTAAGCATATCTTGAATAACATTGATCAAACCAAAAGGGAAGAACCATACACTCTTATTCAATGGAATAAGGCCATTGATAAGATCCATCCATATCATAAACTTTGGGGGAATTATCCCCCTATCCCACTCCTACTACATCAGTTAGAGTCCAAGCCAAGTACTCTAATGTGTCTATATCAATGATGCCATATATAATGTTTAAATCTATTATCACACCTAATAAATACTCTACAATAGCCCATTTACCAATGGATATCTAGGTAATCTTGAGGCCTCACATTGGTAGCTATAATATGAAGTGAGATCCTCCAATGTCACCATGGTATCCCTAGCTGGAAGATGAAATGTAGCGATCTCTAAGTGTCCTATTTTCCTAAATCATTGGCAATCATTATAGGTGATATAGATCTATAGCCTAAAAAACACCAACAAAAGAATTTATCTAGATACCCTCTCATTGATGAGCCTATGATCATCACTCATATGACATAATAAATCTAACTCACTCCTTAAAATCAAACATAGGGAACTAGTTTAATTATTTTTCCTTTCACTAATCCCATCTACCTAGATTATTCTAATTGTGGGGCCTATACTAATAATCTATGGGTCTCAATATATATTCTTCTAATTTTGGACTTGAATTAATCTCTTATGGGACCCATACTTATTTTTTTGGCTATATTGTCATTTTATCATCTATTTCTCCATTTTAGATGGTGATTCTACCATTTCACATGTTTTTCTTTCTACTTTTATTATTCTTCCTAAAGTGAAGGTCATTATTGCCAATATGTAGGATGATCTTACTATTGAAACTAAAATAATTATTTAATTGGGTTAAATTCATCATTTGACAAGATCTTTTTCCAAAAAATGTGAATTCATCAATGAGCTAACGAACTTGTCATTACAACTTGATAAATCACAAAAATAGGAATGAATTATCTATTCTCATGGTGATTCTACCATTATCAATTACAAAATTTGGAAAATGGTAGGATCACCAAAGTACATACTTCTTACTCATAATAAATTCCATAAATCCAAAACATAAATAGAAAAAATGACAACTATCAATGGTCCACTCCCCAGTGGCCTTTGATACTCTCACATACAATATTTAAGGTGATGATAGTGTGAGATATTATCCATATTTATCATCTCTCTCACTCATAAATCACATAACTCTAAATTATTATATCTAGGATTGAAATAAACTATTTTTACCCCCTAGGAGTCAAAATATAGTAATTTTTTTAAAAATTTCACTCCATAGGCCTATAGCTTCTCCATTTTATCTTTTTTAGGCTATTATTTTATCCACATTTTTCCTCCCACTTTATTTTATTAATTTTTTTTCAACCTCTTTTGCTTAAATTTAATTATTATTATATCTTCTGATGGAGAGCCCACCAATCAAATATTTCAAATTTTTTCATCTTCCCCTCTATGAAACATCATTGGCTACCCAAACACTATTTGGGGAATTTTTTATCCCTATATTTTCATCACTCATGCAAAATTTATCAAAAAATGGAAGCAAATTTATTTATTATGATTATAACGACCTTTTTTAATTTTTAAAAATACATTACATACAACAAATATCTTGCCACACCTTCTCAGATAGGGGCAAAATGTATACACCCATTTCATATCACTATTTTTGTGAAAATTTCAATTTAAACAATATTATGTGACAATGCATAATCTAGACCAAAATGACTAAAATATTTTAAATTATTTGAAATTTTCATGTAGAAGTGTCAATTTTTGCTAGTGTATCCCTCAATAGGGCAGTGCATTTTATGTCATTATTATCTTATATTAATTCATTTTAATTAGAATTTTCACCACATAAAATGACATATTCAATAATTTAATTCTTCTAATTTGATAGCACATGTCATGTGTATGTATTATTTCACATCCACAATTCTATAACTCAGGTATTATCTTGTATGCAACTGACGCATTCTTCTAATTATACTCCAATAAAATTACGACTCATTAAAATGACATTTCTGACTAGGTTGATTAAAAATGTAATATACTTCCAAATAATTAGAGGTAATTAATCAAATCCACTTAATCAAGTTAAACCAATTTAAGAGCTTAAGTAGAAATGTCATGAAAACTATTAATTATCTAATCACTAGAAATTAAATATTCAATTATGTATCATCTTGTTACATCATCAATGGGGTGGTATCAATAAACCATTAATGGGATAAATATCAGGATTAAGCCTTCCCATGCTTCACCATTTCCCCATTCTTCTAAATATTAATGGAAATATTTATTCCTTGTCCCTCCAAGCTTGAATTAGTTCATGACCAAACATATTTATCTCAATATGGATAGTCATTTTTTATCCTCAACATTATATGAAAGATATAAATAACTAAGCCAAGACCACCATTTTAAAGCTCTTTTTATGTAAAGTTATTATGAAAAATTATCTTTCGAAGGATTCATTTATGCAAACTTATTATGTAGAATTTTTTGTAGAAAAGATTCATTTATTCACTTCAATTATACCAATTATAATAACCTAAGTCATTGATGAACTAGGTGATGATAGAGTCTCATGCTACACTTCACTGACAAAGTCTTAGAGCACCAAATTCAAGAAAAGTAGACTTATTGAATGCTTGGATGGATTATAACTACTTGGAAGGTATATCATCACCTTGATTTCATAATCAACTATTTTAATTTATTATCACCACCCCTTGATGGACAAGGCTTGATAAGTCAGGTATTTAAGCATATATTAGATATTTCTTGACCAATTCGTGATATAACCTTGTATCCCTATCCTATTATACACCTAGTACAATATTTATAAAAAAATTGATCCCAACACCTTTTTTTCAATAAAAGTGACAAACCTCATCATATTTCATAATTATTATATTTTTCCAAGGCATACATCATGATAGTTTAAAATACAAACTAAATGAGTTGAACTTTACTTATCCAAAAAAGGCATTCACTTATCCAAGTGGCTAATATATTTTTAAAATTAATAATCTTGTTTTCTAGATATTATTTTTTAGAATGGACATGAAATAGGGTAACTCTAAAATACTTATGAAGGAGATAACCAAAACAGAATATTAAGATAAATGAAATATTTGATTTTCACAATGAATAATATCTTATAAAGAGATTGAATTTCATCTAAAGATATATTAAATCTTGTCATAATTTACATAGTTTAGTGGGTTTAATTAAATATGAAATGATCCTTTGATTCTTGTCCGTACTATAAATAGGTTAGTTGATCCATAATTGTATGTACAGAAAACTAATATTGTGAAACATTTTAAAAATATCTATAATAAATTTATACTTTAATAAAATATATTGAGGATCTTTTACACTATCATAGTAATTGAAAATGAAATTACAAGTAAACCACACTAATTAAATTTTATAATATAAAATATACATGAGCAACTACCTATATTTTAAACCAATAAAAAAATTAAAAATAAAATACACAAAAATTGTTTTAGATAAATTAAAAAACTATTTTACCTCAAATAAATTATAATGACAAAATTATGAACAAACTACACAAGGTGTAGGCTTCAATCTCTAGTTATGAATAATCAACATTTCCTAGCATTAAAGTATAAATAGTTAATTTTTGTAAAACATGTCATTGTTCTAAATTTGTACCTTCGATAAACTTCGCATTTACATCAATTATTTTGAAGTTAAATTATTATGGATTAAATAGTAATATTGATATGAGTACATGAATTAATTATAGTAACTAAATTATTTTGAGAGACAACCCTTAAGCGATTTAATTCTATAACTGATATACATCTTATAATTATGTGAAATATCTCCTTTCCATTTGTTTCCTTCCTTTTTTCTTTTTTTTTAATAATTTTTTTCTTTCTTTTTTGAAATCCCTCATAAAATAATAATTAAATTCACTTTTTTTAAAGTTATTTTGTAATCAAACTTGTAGTGTGGATTTGAATCTATTGAAAGGGTTATGAGGGGTCTAATTTTAATCACAATTAATATAATGTCTCACTTTATCTCACTTGTTATTAGTTACATGGTTCAACATTAATTGAGATAGGACCCATTTATATGATATATATTCATTACTGTTATCATGTTTTATTTTATGTATGCTTGATTTATATTATATAGGATCATAAGAGAAGATACATTTATTTATATCAAATAATAAATTGATTAATATGATTTAATCTATATATTTTCATATATATATATAGGTAACATGATGAGTTTGCTACATGTGTAGGAAACATGTGTTTACTAATGGCTCCTAATTTTATATACCAACTATGACATTATTTGGTTGGGTTTTTATTTAGTTCATCATATTAATTATTTGAGTCAACATGAAATAATAACTAGCTTCAATAAATGACATTTGTAATAAGCATATATCTCATAATTATATTTGTAATAAGGTTCATCATAGGTGAAAATAAATGTATGATACATTGAATGCTTGAATTGTTGTCACCTTATACATATGTGACATAAAATTAAATTAAATTTGATGTTTAGAAATATTATTTTCTAGGTGTAGATGAGGAATAAATGAAATAAGAAGAGAAGCCAAGAGATTAATAGCTATCAAAGTGAAATATAACGATAATGTGTAAAATAATATTTAAAAGTAGTCGAAATCCATCCACAAGAAATATTTAAGAAACAAATAATTAAATAAAGGCCATGATGAAATCCATAATGGATGGAAAATGTATGGTATTCGAGTGGGATATGAGTATCCTAAGGAAGCTATAATCTAGATAACTTAATAGGATAAATACTACCACAATAAAGATGTGCTTAAAAACAAACGTAAAGGCAATCATGGAAAAAAGTGGGCACAATAATATTTATGTACATGAAATTTAAAACAAGGAATATAGACTAATAAAATAAATTATGGGTTCCATAATATCTTACATAATATTAAAGTGAACAGAATGAAATGTATTTACAAGCAATCTTAAATTTAGAGAATATCATGCAAAATGATATCTTATTTAATGTGACCTATTCAAGGTATATGTAAAAGTAAATGATCATAATAAATATATAATGAATAAAGAAATATAAATTTAGAATATAACCATATGAAGAAAACACACAATTATATATAAGGAAAATTAATTTTAGGGAGAGAATGTTGTGGACCAAGTTAGTCAATGGAGTAAAAATTATCTATTGTGAAAGACTCACATCAACTAAAGGTAAAATTTTATATTAAAACCTTGCCAAATTTAACATCTTTTATAGATGTCATAAAAAAATGTTTCTAAAAGGAAATATAAATGAAATACTATCAATTAAATTAAGGCTTTGGCATAGTTATTTATTTTGTTGGTTCTTAGCCAAATCAAATTATATTAGTGAATAATGTTACATCTACAAAAGATAGTATAACAAAATAGATTCCTCAATTTCACCCTAACGACTAAATTTAAATATCTTGTGGATATTTGACATGATCATAGAACCAAATAATATCATTTTTAGTATCAAATATCAATCCTAATGAAGTCTTATAATCAATGTAAATACTCCAATAACTAAGTGCATACATTTTCACTCTTTCACTTCCATGGAAAGTTCAATACTAATAGTAAATTTGAATATTTGATTGAATAATCTCAAACGTAACTATGATATGTTATTAATGGTTGGGTTTGGGACCAATATTTATTGATAAGAAACCAATTAGCTTTGTCCCATTATCTTACTTAAAGAATTATATGAACAAGATTAAAACCCCTATCTTTTAACTCATACGAAGTGAAAATGGATTAAAATCACATATTCACCCAGTTAAGGATTTAGAACACCACTAGTTATAATCACAAATCAAAATTTCAAAGTGTCATATACTTTTGAATGGATATTACTAATTTTCCTCGTGAACTTGTGACCTAGTAGAAAAGTGAAAAGGTCCCTCACTACAAATTCTCATATAAAAAGGGACTTGAATTTACTATATTAGCCACAATTAATATTATATAATATGATACAAATTAATCTCATACACAAAGGTAAGTGTACATGATGTCACCCCATGAGTAAGGTTGTAGCTCAATCAATTACGATCGAATGTGAGTACCTACTTAAATTTGTATGATGTTCATCATTTTGAGCCATCAAAGCATGAATATTAGGTATAAATACATAATTAATTCCATGATATTTTATTCACAATTATCATCCTTAGATAATAATTAGAATAAGGTCATATCACTCAATAATAATACTTCAAGCATTTGATAACATGTGAAAAAGTGGTCTACTATTTTAATGCACTAAGATGGTCTTACAATGCCCATATGGATGTTTATATATGATAAATTTTGAATCATTACCTTGATAAAATGACTTTATTATTTAATTAAATAATCATGGACCTAATTTTAGAGGAGTTGTCTTATGTGATCCCATAACCCATAAGTCTTAGGATCATAGTTTGGTCATTTTAAGATCTAGTAAAATTTGGTAGACAATCCATATCAATCCAAAAAAATATTCATGATGGATGAAGTTGTATGGCTCATTTATATGAACACATAATATTTTTTGTGAATGTGTTATTAAGCATTGGGCCAATTTGATTTGCATAATAGAAGCTAAGTAAACTAAGACAACAATTAAATAAGTAAAAAAATTGTAGTTGGTTTGAGAGGAGTGCAAGAGGGTGTCACACATTATTATCAGAGTGGGGTTAATCCTTTTATGACCTTTAGGGAATATTTTTGTATAAAATATATGCATGTAGAATTCAAATATGATGTCTAAGATTATAACATATGGATTTTCTCACTTTGTTATGGCCTTACCAAAGAGTCTATAATATGATGGCATAAAAAATATTAATTTTAGATTAATAATAAATTTGACTCTCAACTAAGTAGTCATAGACCCTTGTAAGTTAATAAAACATATACTCTAATGGTTGTATAATAGATTTTCCACCTTGTTAATTGACAAGTCTATGGTAATTTGAACCATACATTTTACAATATGGAAAAAGCATAGAAAGGATTTCATAAGACCCTTTCTCATCCATGCGTGAGTGTGTATAGTCACAATTAGAATTAGGAAAACATTAAAGTTGTGTTGGCTGCCTTTTAAAAGCATAATATGCCCTTGTCTATTAAAAATAAAAGAATTTATTTCTTCTTCAAATCTACCATAAATGGATAATATGGTAATCATATGTATAATAATAGTAACACATTTTAGACTAGAGCAGTTTAGAAAAGGAAATTGGCATCATATGATTGTGTAGAAGGTGATGTCCAAGTGTTTGATTAGGATTTCTCTTGTCTAGTATTTTAGCTAAATATGTTATTTGTCACTAAAAAATTATTTAATACTGAATTTTATTTTATTTACTCAATCAAATCATTTTACTTAAAATTTGAAACTTTTGATTTAATTTGATTTATTGGAAATTTCTTTTGTGGAATTTTACATTTTTAAAAATAATGCCTAGAATGTTTTACTGAAATTTATATGATTCTTCTTATTATTTTAATTTTCCACACTTTTTAATTTATTCACATTAGTTAAATAAGATTAAAAATATATCTTTGAATATGGTAGTAATGTTAGGTTCACTAGCATTATTAGATATATAGAATAATTATTTTTTTAATTAGAATCAATGTGACTTAAGTGGGAGCTTTAGTAATATGAATTTCAAAAATAGATTTGAAATAAGGCTCATCATAAGTGAAACTAAATATATGACACATTAGATGTCTAAGTCCTTATCACTTTATGTATATGTGGCATAAATATAGGATGACATTGAGCTTTATGATTATTGTTTCCCATGTCTACATGAAAAGGAAAAAAGAAAGAAGAGAAGATAAGGGATTCAAAGATAGAAAATTGAATGTGCCTCTAATGTGTAATATAATATTTTTAACTAGCATGTAGGAATCCAAAATAAACATTAAAGCAAGAAATGATTAAATAAAGGCCATGATTAAAGACACAATGGTTGAAAAATGAAACTAAGTGCACATCTTTCTAGACTCTTACAAAATAATTTTAATAACATTATAATATAATGTGAGGCATTCATAATATCTAAGATGTAGGTAAGATTCCCCACTTCCATCAAACATAAAATTTTTAACAATTGGTAATTTACGAGGTAAACATGCCTAAGAAATGTTATCCATAATAAGATTATCATAAATGTCATTGGATTCTACCAAAGGGTACTATGATTTAATTTATAAGGATAATTGATGTGATTTATCTTATAAAACACCTAAAATATACATTAAGGATATGACTTCTTGAGAAACAATGCTAAGGTTCCAAAGAGGTCAATTCAATGGTTGAATTATATTATTGATTTTACTGATTAGGGTACTATTTATAATAGGATAAGAGGGTGGAAGGGGATGATTTTTTTTAGGAGATTCATTGATTATGTATTAATTTATTTCTTTTTTTTTAATAGGATAATTAGAAATAAAATTAGTATTAATACATGAATTGCAATGCTATGAAAATTCTAAGATAGGATTATAATATTGTGGCATAAGAGAAACATTAAGGGAATGTAAACAAGAGATTGAAGTAGAGATAACATTGTAAAATTTACTAAAATCAATTTAATTTCTTATAATGGTGACTTGTGCTATGTTAAGGGAAGAGGAAATAAGTTGATCCTCATTGGTTGAGAAAAAGGAATAATTATGATATCTGGGCTCTATATCAAAAAATTGTAAAGGAGAAGAGATACAATAATTATTTTTTAAAACTATTTTTAGTTAAATAAATAAATATAAAAATTTATTTATTTAGCAACATCTTCTATTATTATGAATATTTTAGGCAAATTTATCTTTTATATTTGAAAATGTGATAAAGTGAATTAATAAGGTATAAAGAGAATATAGATGTGAAAGAATGAAGTTCCTTATTTTGGATATTAAGTGGTAATTTAAGAGGATAGATAATAATTTTGAGGATTTTATTTTTTATTCAAATTATATGTTAAGGAAAAATGTAAATGAGGATCCTAGGTAAAATCTAAAGCTAAATCTATAGTGGAAGATAAATATGAATCAAAAGAGGAATATAGAAGTGAATTTGAAGAAAAATACATAGGTCCCCCTAAAGAATAATCTCAGGGTGAAAAAATGAAGAATATAAAGATGGATTTAAAGAGGAACCTATTGGTTAAATTAAAGAATAATCTATAGGTGATACCAAAGAAAAATCTAGAATGATTCCCTAGATGGATTCAAGGATGATTCTGGGTAGAAATACAACTAAGGATCTAGAGGTGAAATATAAAAGGGATTCATGGATGAATTAAGAGGTTTATTTTTCTCCTAAATTCAAATTGTTGAATTGTTTCTATGTATTCATATTCAGAAGATGCATCAAAAATCATATTTTCTATTTTTTGCTAGATCATAAAAATCATAATCATCTATACATGATTCTTTGATGAATTTTTTCTTATTTTGGTTTGTCCATTCCTAATCATAACTAAAGAGCCTATATTGAGAAGATAATACTTGATCTAGAGGATGAACATAATTATCATATTTACTTTGGATATCCATGATATATAAAAGGATTTTAAATATAATAAATGAAACATATATAACTCTTAATTATTGAATATAATAAATCATAAATGTACAAATGAGATAATTACTATGAATATATTATCATGAAAATAATGGTATAAATAGGTGATCTAGACAAGGGTTTAAATGATTGAGTAGGCTCTTAAATATAATTAATTATTTATAAAATATTGTTAGCATAATATAATAGAGTGATAACTACAAAGGTTAAAGTGATCCTATAGACCAATATCCCATCTCCATGGGTACAATAAAAGTGAATTCCCTAGGAGAGATGCTTTTCTTGGGTGTACCATAAATCAAAATGGCTAATAGAGGTCTATTATGGTATAACCATGGGATTGTAGACATCTCCAATAAATGTGATTTATGGGGAAAATAAAATATGTGATTAGTGGTGTATAATGGATTGAGTGTTTGGGTAGTTACCTTCATACCACAATATCCATAAAATATAATTTTGCTTAGCCTATAAATATAGTCATTGAGTAGTTTTAAACAATTTAGCATATAGCTTATAGAAAAAACACAAGCAAATAGAAAACAAAATAATATAAAATCACAATATTTTTGTGTAAATAAATCAAAAAACATAAACCTACGGTCAAAAATAGAGTGTTTATGTTTTTTACGTAATCTAAGGTGATAGGGAAACTTATTCATTATTAGATTAAGTCTAAATATGAATAAGAGTTTCTCATGTTTTATGAATTACATCTATGTTTGAATGTTATTTTTTTTTAGTTTCAGTAATTTAGAGAAATTTATATGAAATCCTATGACCAAATTCAATCAAACAAAAATAAATGATCTAAATCAAATATGGGTTCACTAGAGTGTTTAATGCTCTTATTTACTTAACAATAAAATACTAAGAAAAAAATATTTAAAATTTATTTAGATATACAAATATACATATGTGCATATGAAATGCAATAATATAATGAATTTTAAATGATATTTTAATAGTAAACATACAAATAGATATGTAAACCTAGATCAAAATTAATTTATACTTAGTGTGTAATGTCAGAATAAGCTAGTAGGTGATCTTATGATATAGTAATCACACAATTATTGTGCAATAATGATGACCTTATTTGTATTCATAAACATGCAAGAAGATGTTTAATAATTGTCTTCCATATTAAATGCCTTGCTTACCATTTATCTGCCCTACACTGTTTTGGTTAATTACAATAGCATAGTGAAGATGAATATAAAGGAGTAGGGAGAGTTATCTCACTAGAGAATTCATAGTTAGACTATGTGCAACTCACTATGTAAATCATAGGAGAACTCAAAGTGGAATTTAGTGCAACTCCAGGTGGAACTCTAGGTGAAACTCACCCTATCACCCACTTAGACTCTTATAACACCTAAGTAGGTTAAAGATACAAGTATAGGAATTAAAGATTTAGTAAGTAAATAGAATAATTAATATCCTACACCAACACCCCCACTTAAGCATATCTTAGGTGAGTAGAAAAGAAAATATGGGTCAAAACAATAATGTTTGATGAGGTACTCATGTACAATGCAACTCTCAATAAGTGGAGTAAAAGTAAAAAACCCTATGGGGAAAAACTCCCCCCAAAAAGAGAAACAATAAAAAAAAGATAGCTAGAGGAGTTGTATGACACTTCCAATATTCATGTAAATAAAAAGACAACCACTACCATATGCATGAACAAATAGTGGTTTTAATAGGAAGTTTGGCTTCGATCAACAATCATCTTGATCTCTTCTCCTCTTATCTACCTCTATTTGTGAAGAGCTGAATTCACACATAGTCTTGTGTTAATTTTGTGTATTACATATGAAGTTATGATCATGTCATGGAATAAAACACAAAAATTGCATTACTTTGAGCTACATAGACATGAGATTAGAGGATGTGAGTGAAAATATTATGGGGATCAAATTCTTGTCTCCAATGAGTTGAATGTAAGAACTTCTTTCATAACCCAAAGTGTATAGGTCAACAGGTGTAGCTTCCATGTGTGTGCCTTGTTGTATGGCCAATTTGGGCATAATAGACTATATTTATAATTTATCATTATTGTCCTTCTATTCTTGAATGAGATATCAAATATTATGGTTGGGAATCAAATGCCTACAAGTAGATTTAGCTAATTCTGAAGATATCCACATCAGAACATTGATGTTATACGATTACCAACTAGTGAGTTAGGATCGCCAAATGGTGTGGGTGTGATGATGTAATAAAATCCCCTTTAATAGGTTATGAAGTAGCTTAGTGACTAGTGTGTTGTGTGACTAAATAATGTAGGGTTGAAATCATACAACCTCTGATTCATCCAAGGCTTCCTAAAACATTCATAGATTTGTACCATCAATCTAAGAATACAGATGTAAAAACATGGCTCTTTCTACAATAATTAAGTTTTATGATAGTGCAGTAGTTCATCAAAGATAATGGTATACAGGGGTTTTGAGAGTCTTGAAATCAAGTGGACCTAGGTGGATGCATAAACATTGAAACTCACCCTCTCACCCACTTAGCCTCTTATAACACCTAAGTAAGTTAAAGATACAAGTATAGGAATTAAACATTTAGTAATTAAATAGAATAATTAATATCCTACACCAACACCCCCACTTAAGCATATCTTAGGTGAGTAGAAAAGAAAATATGGGTCCCAACAATAATGTTTGATGAGGTACTCATGTAAAAAGCAATTCACAATAAGTGGAGTAAAAGGAGAAAACCCCATGGGGAAAAACTCCCCCCAAAAAGAGAAACATTAAAAAACTACCAAAAAGCCTACTCTAACACCACCCTTAAGCTTATCTTAGGTGTGCTATAAAATTGCGTCTCGACAATGAGGCTTGATGAGGTACCCAACTACATAATGATGATCCCAGTATCTTACAAAATATGAAATATGTGTACCTCCACAAAGAAGAGAGAGAAGGTAAGCGTAGAATGTCATATGGAGAATGCTATAGTATGTCCTTCTATAATAGATGCTGCCTCTTCCTTTTGAAAGAAAGAAAACACGAGCTATCAAGCTACTAAATTCCCACTTATGTGAAATGTGTGTAGGATTCAAGATGTATATCTCTAAAAAATGCTCAAATGTCTCCCTTCTAATGCTTGAATGTGCCAAAGTATGATTAGGTGTCACAAGACTAACTATAGAAGATGGAAATGAAGAAGCATATAATGAAGGAGAGAGAACAACTAAAGAAGAATATAGAAATGGAACATTCACTAATACAATGCCCATATGAAGAGTAGAGCATGACTCACCAACTGAAGAAAGAATGTCCATAGGAAGAGATGAGTCTTATATTGTCACAATAGGTGTACTCATACTAAAATCAGTAAAATCCTTAAAAATTTAGGTTTGTAAAGGATCTTAAAGAGCAAAAATATGCATAGGAATGAAAGGAGAATATGAAATAAGATAACTAAGGTTTGATATAATCTCATCTTATAGTGGGGGATCGACAGAAGGAAGAGCACTATCCACCATGGATGTATTATCAAAAGAAATAAAATCATGAAGAGAGAGTACAATAGTCTTTGAAGAGATGATAGGTAGTGTAGGAGGTGTTGTGACATAAATCAGAATAAGATCACTAAAAAGATAGTTTAGTTTTCTCTAAATAGTGCATGGACAGTTTGTATATTCCACATGGCAATGAAGATCCATGGAAAAATGTAGTGATAGAGAAGATAAAACCTTTTCACAAACAATAACCCACTTATCAAACTGAACAAGATCATTGGGTGCAAAAATCTATCCATATAAGAATGTAATATGATTCTTGTGTGTGACTAAGTATTCCATGTAAGCATAACATGAATCATAATTATCCTTGCCAAGAAGGATCACTAGAGATGAAATAACTCTCCTCATTTGGAATCTCTCAAATGGGGTCAATATGACCAAGAGAGGACACTAGCAAAGTGCACAATTACATAAAATACTCTGTAATAAACTCCTGAAGCAAGCTCATGAAAGGGACATCGAGCACATCGAAGAATACATCCAAATGAGAAATCAATCAGTGCATGAAGTATGTTGTAAAAAGTAGTATTACATATAACCCCCTAAATATGGTACTTTATAATTTTAGCGATTTTTACAAAAAAAATAGAAAAATGAAAAGACGATGAAAAACCATGCAATTTTGAAAAAAGTGGCACTCAATTTTGATTTAGTAATAAAAAGTTATAGAAAAATATATTTTCCATCATTAAAGGCCTATTTAATTAAATTATACATAAATTTTAAATACTCATCAGATTCAAACATAAATCATGTCATGTAACTACCCATTGGAATCAACATTGAACTATGAACCTTCCCTCATCAACAAAATTTAAAAAAAACCCTGCCCAATCACGTTTACATAGACTTTTATAAAAAAATCCTCTTGAAAGGGGTTTTAATTAAAAAATTACTAAGATATTTAAATAAAATTAAAAAAATGCTTTTATTTTTAACTATTTGATGGAATTTTAAGTTTTTACTTTATGACTTAGCAAAAAGAAATAAGACAGTTGGTTTTACAAAGAAAAAAGAAATATAGCTAGAGGAGTTGTATGACACTGCCAATTTTCATGTAAATAAAAAGACAAACTCTACCATATGTATGCACAAATAGTGGTTTTAATAGGCATTTTGGCTTTGATCAACAATCATCTTGATCTCTTCTCCTCTTAGCTACCTCTATTTGTGATGAGCTAAATTCACACTTAGTCTTGTGTTAATTTTGTGTATTACATATCAAGTTATGATCATGTCATGGAAGAAAACATAAAAATTTCATTACTTTGAGTTGCATAGACACTAGATTAGAGGATGTGAGTGAAAATATTATGGGGATCAAATTCTTGTCTCCAATGAGTTGAATGTAAGAACTTCTTTCATAACCCAAAGTGTAGAGGTCAACAAGTGTAGCTTCCATGTGTGTGCCTTATTGTATGGCCAATTTGGGCACAATAGACTATATTTAGAATTTATCATTATTGTCCTTCTATTCTTGAATGAGATATCAAATATTATGGTTGGGAATCAAATGCCTACAGGTAGATTTAGCTAATTCTAAAGATATCCACATCAGAACATTGATGCTATATGATTACCAACTAGTGAGTTAGGAGGGCCAAATGGTGTGGGCGTGATGATGTAATAAAATCCCCTTTAATAGGCTATGAAGTAGCTTAGTGACTAGTGTGTTGTGTGAGTAATTAATGTAGGTTTGAAATCGTACAACCTTTGATTCATCCAAGGCTTCCTAAATACATGCATAGATTCGTACAATCAATATAAGAATACATATGCAAAAACATGGTTCTTTCTACAAAAATTAAGTTTTATGATAGTGCAGTAGTTCATCAAGGATAATGGAGTAAGGGGTTTTGAGAGTCTTGAAATCAAGTGGACCTAGGTGGATGCATAAATAGTGAAACTCACCCTCTCACCCACTTAGCCTCATATAACACCTAAGTAAGTTAAAGATACATGTATAGGAATTAAACATTTAGTAAGTAAATGGAATAATCAATATCCTACACCAACACCCCCACTTAAGCATATCTTAGGTGAGTAGAAAAGAAAATATGGGTACAAAAAATAATGTTTGATGAGGTACTCATGTACAATGCAACTCTCAATAAGTGGAGTAAAAGGAGAAAACCCCATGGGGAAAAACTCCCCCGAAAAAGAGAAAAATAAAAAAATACCAAAAAGCCTACTCCAACACCACCCTTAAGCTTATCTTAGGTGGGCTATAAAATTGTGTCTCGACAATGAGGCCTGATGAGGTACCCAAGTACATAATGATGATCCCAGTATCTTACAAAATATGAAAGATGTGCACCTACACAAAAAAGAGAGAGAAGGTAAGCATAGAATCTCACATGGAGAATGTTATAGTATGTCTTTCTATAATAGATGTTGTCTCTTCCTTTCGAAAGAAAGAAAACATGAGATATCAAACTACTAAATTCCCACTTAAGTGAAATGTGTGTAGGAGTTAAGATGTATATCTCTAAAAAAATGCTCAAATGTCTCCTTTCTAATGCTTGAATGTGCCAAAGTATGATTAGGTGTCACAAGACTAACTATAGAAGATGGCAATGAAGAAGCATATAATGAAGGAGAGAGAACAACTAAAGAAGAAAATAGAAATGGAACATTCACTAATACAATGCCCATGTTAAGAGTAGAGCATGACTCACCAACTGAAGAAAGAATGTCCATAGGAAGAGATGAGTCTTATATTGTCATAATAGGTGTAGTCATACTAAAATCATTAAAATCCTTAAAAATTCAATTCTGTAAAGGATCTTAAAGAGCAAAAGTATGCATAGGAATGAAAGGAGAATATGAAATAAGATAACTAAGGTTTGATAGAATCTCATCTTATAGTGGGGGATTGACACAAGGAAGAGCACTATCCACCATGGATGTATTATCAAAAGAAATAAAATCATGAAGAGAGAGTACAATAGTCTTTGAAGAGATGATACTTAGTGGAGGAGTTGTTTTGACATAAATCTCAATAAGATCACTGAAAAGATAGTTTAGTTTGCTCTAAATAGTGAATGGATAGTTTGTATATTCCACATGGCAATGAAGATCCATGGAAACATGTAGTAGTAGAGTAGAGAAAACCTTGTCACAAACATTAACCCACTTATGAAACTAAACAAGATCATTGGGTGCAAAAATCTATCCATATAAGAATGTAATATGATTCTTCCTGATGACAAGCTACCCTTAGTATTCAAACTGTATAGTCTACACTTCCCTTGTTGTGTGCTCTTCTCCCAAAATTGATGAAAATGCCCTTCTCTACAAAACAAAATTTTGATCCAATAAACTGAAACAACTCTACTAGATAAGCTAAGACGGGCTAGGTCGGATTTACAGGCTCATACTCTTTTCTTTGATGGATTTTTCTCAACTGTTTCAACCCATTCCATTTGGAGTCAAGATAAACATACAAATGCTAGAAAAGAGAAATCTTGCACTGGTTCTTTTGGGCCACATAACCACTAGGTAGTGAATATCTCTAGTTGTGTTGACAAAGATTCAAATTCACATCATACGTTATCTATGCATGTGTCATACAGACACGGTACACCAAATGTTATAGCATAGGTGACAACTATCACAGGTGAAAACAACTCAAAGACACTAAGGTAGCTATTTATTACCTTTAGCTAAAACACCGAACGCTACAAGCTTCTAATAGTATTATCCATGGCTCTACAAAATAGGCGTATCTCCCTACATCCATGGACATCAAGCCCTTCAATGGAGATGCACTTTTCATTTCAGTCAAGGTAATTCAATGAACTCTCTGTTCCTCATCCAACCACCAGTCTTGCTGCTCTTGATGTGATCGATACTCATTTCCATGAATCACAACTTAGATTTTATTCACCTTGGTCTGTGCATGCATATTGTCCAACCCAAATTACAGCCTCTAAGTCTGATATCATACGAACTGGACTCTGTTCTAATGTCTGGCCTCAGTCTTTCTAAATTCATTTTGAAATCCCATAGCTCACCAGCATTTTCTTCTTCTGGGTCTCAAACAGATTCATTCTTCACTTTTGCAATTTGCCTCAGTTCTTTGTCCAGCTCATTCGCTTCAGCAGGTATCATCGAATGGTTAACAACAATTAAAATAAAATGAGTCTCAGTGGATCTCCACCAAATACCAGTGGATTTATGAATATTTGTTGTGAAAGTAGGAAATGTTAAAAATTGACAAAAGCGTAACATATAATGGCAAAACTTCACTCTCACCTCACCATTTGAATGACTCAAAATTGAAATGATCCAAGTCCAAGACTAGCCCAAGAGAATCCCAAGGTCGAATAATAGCTCAAACCAAACCAGATACAATTAAGCCCTGGAAGTATAACATATGTGATCCACATCCAGGCCAGGTTACCTTGCAAATAGACATAGCGATTCTTTACCCAATTGAATTGATGATGATTTCCTTCTGAATTTGTAAACTCCTTTATTTCATTCAGAATAATCTTTTTACAAAATCTATCAATATTTAGTCCTTTTCTCGGACCTGCTCCTATACTTCCTCCTACACTACCTCCTACTCTATTGCTCACCATATTGAAATAATCCTATTTTATTACTAACACCACTTAACCAATTCCTAAAAAGACTCAAGATAATGCTTTAAACATAGACTTTCTCAACCTACACCACTTATGGCTTGATTCCCCTTACACGGTTGTCAATCCTCTATTTAGTCTAAAATAACTAAATATGATTCAAATAAACCTATCCTTCTCCTCTTGACAAGTGTCCCTGATTACAATATATATATATATATATATATATATATATATATATATATATTAAAAGAAATATCCCTAGCATATCTAAGCACTCCAAAGATGCTCCTGCATCAGATTCTTGGGCTTAAAAAGTTTCATGAGCTCCTGCTCATGAGTTTCATTTGTTTGCCCATTTACAAAAGTAAAACTTTTACAAAATAAATGTCTTCCTCATTCAATTTTTCATACAAATGTGCATGTTCTTGACTACCACACTTGTGTCTATTTTTGCTTGTTGTCTTTTCCTTCCAAAGTACATCTTGCTACCTCTTCATCTTCTTTTCAGCCTTCTTTACATATTCATCCTCTTGAATGAGGATATCCACTTCCATTCTCTCTTCTTGAGCTCTTAAAAGAGCTCTCTTCTCCAAGTACTTGACCTCTTTATCAAGCAAACCTGTACAATCACCATTCAAAGCAAAATTAGAAGTAAAAATTTGAGACCTTTAGGTCTCTCCAAATTCTTTAACCCACACTTGCTGCTCAAATATGACTTCTTGGTCCTTTGTCTTCATTTCTTCTTCACAAAAATGTTCTACCTCCTCAAATCTTGTCATAGGACAAATTCTATTCTTCGCTTCATGATTAACGACATATTCTAAAGCTACCAATTCTTCCAACAAATGCTATTTACTTTGATACATAAAAATCTTGTTTAGTTCCTCAACTAGAAACTCTCCATCAAGTTCTTCTATCTCCTTCAGGATATCTTCTTCAATTGTCAAGTTTAAACACTTAACCTTCTCTCCATCTTCTTCTTGCAGCTATTCTACCCCTTGGTATACACATTCTTATTTCTTATCAAGCAACTCTCCTTCATCTTTAAATTCTTGATCAAACTGCCATATTTATTTTAAGAGATCTTCCTCCTTAGTGATTAGTACATTTGAATCAAAATCAACTATATCAACATCATGCAACTAAAAATTGTCATCTTCAATCTTTGCTAATTTTGAATTTTGATCACTATACCTTTGTTCTTTATCAACATGTAACTTTTCATTTCTTTTGTCCTCTTGAGTAAGGACTTCTTCTTCCTGATTAATCAATTATTTATGTTGGAGTTCCAACTGATCCTTATTCATGTCTTCATCACTTGAGGCATTACAACAAGCCTCTTCTTCTTGTCTAAGCACTCTCTCATGAATTGCTTCACCTCCTTGATCCATGAGCATCTTCATTGGATCATATGTTTTTCCTTCCTCTTCAACTTGCTTTCCTGTAAATGAAACATCAAATGAAATATCAGATACAAAAACATTTGGCTGTTTGTCTATTTCTTCAATGATGAGATTCGTCTCATACTGAACATCCTTTTCAAACTGAAACTTTTCTCCAAGCTCTTCATACTTGAGCTTATCCCTTTGTTTATGTTTCTTCATCTCTCTCCTTAAGGCAACTCTTAGCCTTTTTCTTCTTCTTCTCTCCATCACTAATCTAATTGGCCATCTTACTCTTTTCTTCTTCATTACCCATCCTTGCCATGGGTTTTGTATATTCTCTACCATGAATTTTATCATGGCTATCCTTGCTTTTATCTCAATCACTTCTCTTTGGTATTCTTCCTCTCTTTGTCTCTTCTTTTTGTCTATTTCTTGTTTCTCTCTCTTTATCTGGTTTATGTTTCTTCTAGGCAGTCCCTCTATTACTCGTCTCAATTCTTCCAACTCTATCCTTCACCTCACCTAAGTCTATTTCACCTTAGTCTTTTGGCAAACTATCCAAGCTTCTTCTTAGATCTTCTTCTTCTTCTTGAGCAATTCTCTTTGCTCTTCTTCTAGAGCTTCTCTTAGCTCTTCCACTAAGCCTCCCTTGGCTTCTTCTCCTCTTAAGCCTTAATGGCTTGACTTCCTTGAACCTGCAACCTCACATAATACATTATCTCTATCATACACTGATTAGAAGAGTACAAACATTTCTTTTTCTTTTTCCAAGAGCTTACTAGCTCTCTTTCTTTGTTCTTCAAGCCTCTATGGCTTTTCGACTCTCTCTTGCCACTCACTCCTTTCTTTCCACTTCAAGGTTTTTCACTTCTCTCTCAAACCTTTCAAGTCTTACTGCTATATCTATTCTTCATTGAAATTAAAAAATCTCTACCTTTTCCAACTTTGCAAATGCAAATAAGGTACAATAAATCAAACCATCTACCTTTCAAGGCTTTTTATACCTCCATCTTGTCTAGGACGATCTTCTTCTTGTCACTAATCTTCTCTTTCAAGGTCTTCAAGAATCTTTATTTCCTGTCAATCTTCAATTCACCTTTACTTGGATGGATTTTGCTGCATACTACTTTCCCAACACAATTTGCCAACATACAATTTCTTCAGAACAATATTTTCAAAAAACATCCATACCTAATTCTTTGATGTAGCTGCTTCTCCAAGAACTCAAACCTTGCGCTCTGATACCAAATGATGACAAGCTGCCCTTAGTCTTCAAACTGTACAGTCTACACTTCCCTTGTTGTACGCTCTTCTCCCAAAATTGATGAAAATGCCCTTCTTTACAAAACAAAATTTTGATCCAAAATACCGCAACAGCTCTACCAGCTGAGCTAAGACGGGCTGGCTTGGATTTATAGGCTCATACTCTTTTCTTTGATGGATTTTTCTTAGCTATTTCAACCCATTCCATTTAGAGTCAAGATAAATATACAAATGCTGGAAAAGAGAAATCTTGCACTGGTTCTTTTGGGCCACATAACCACTAGGCAGTGAATATCTCTAGTTGTGTTGACAAAGATTTAAATTCACATCATACATTATCTATGCATGTGTCAAACATACACGGTACACCAAATATTACAGCATAGGCAAGAACTATCACAGGTGAAAACAACTCAAAGACACTAAGGTAGCTATTGATTACCTTCAGCTAAAACACTAAAAGCTACAAGCTTCCAATAGTATTGTCTGTGGCTCTACAAAATAGGTGTATCTCCCTGCATCCATGGACATCAGGTCCTTCAATGGAGATGCGCTTTTCATTTCAGTCAAGGTAATTCAATGAACTCTCTGTTCCTCATCCAACCACCAGTCTCGCTACTCTTGATGTGATCGATACTCATTTCCATGAATCACAACTTAGATTTTATTCACCTTGGTCTGTGCATGCATATTCTCTGACCCAAATTACAGCCTCTAAGTCTGATATCATACGAACTGGACTCTGTTCTATTGTCTAGCCTCAGTCTTTCCAAATTCATTTTGAAATCCCATAGCTCACCGGCCTTTTCTTCTTCTAGGTCTCGAAGAGCTTCATTCTTCACTTTTGCAATCTGCCTTAGTTCTTTGTCTAGCTCATTCGCTTTAGCAAGTATCATCGAATGGTTAAGGTGCACACAAGAACCTACCTTTTTTCTTGCAGTTGATTAACAATAATTAAAATAAAATGAGTCTCGGCAGATCTCTGCTAAATACTAGTGGATTTATGAATATTTGTTGCGAAAGTAGGAAATGTTAAAAATTGACAAAAGCATAACATACAATGGCAAAACTTCACTCTCACCTCACCATTTGAATGACTCAAAATTGAAATGATCCAAGCCCACAACTAGCCCAAGAGAATCCCAAGGTTGAATAATAGCTCAAACCAAATCGGATACAATTAGGCCCTGGAAGTATAACATATGCGATCCACATCCAGGCCAGGTTACCTTTCAAATAGACATATTGATTCTTTACCCAATTGAATCGATGATGAGTTCTTCCTGAATCTGTAAACTCCTTTATTTCATATAGAATAATCTTTTTACAAAATCTATCAAAATGCAGTCCTTTTCCTAGACCTGGTCCTATACTTCCTCCTACACTACCTCCTACTCTACTGCTTGCCATATTGAAACAATCCTATTTTATTACTAACACCACTTAACCAATTCCTAAAAAGACTCAACAATATGCTTTAAACATAGAGTTTCTCAACCTAGGCCACTTATGGCTTGATTCCCCTTACACGGTTGTCAATCCTCTATTTAGTCTAAGATAACTAAATGTGATTCAAATAAACCTATCCTTCTCCTCTTGACAAGTGTCCTTGATTACAATATATATATATATATATATATATTTACTAGAAATATCCCTAGCATGTCTAAGCACTCCCACGATGCTCCTGCATCACTTCCCAAGAAGGATCACTAGAGATGAAATAATTCTCCTCATTTGGAATCTCTCAAATGGGGTCAATCTGACCAAGAGAGGACACTAAAGAAGTACACAATTACATAAAATACTCTCTAATAAACTGCTGAAGCAAGCTCATGAAAGGGACATCGAGCACAGCCAAGAATACATCCAAATGAGAAATCAATCAGTGCATGAAGTATGTTGTAGAAAGTAGTATGACATATAACCCCCTAAATATGGTACTTTATAATTTTAGTGATTTTTACAAAAAAATTAGAACATTGAAAAGATGATGAAAAACCATGCATTTTTGAAAAAAGAGGCAATCAATTTTGATTTAGTAATCAAAAGTTATAGAAAATTATATTTTCCATCATTAAAGGCCTATTTAATTAAATTATACATAAATTTTAAATACTCATCAGATTCAAACATAAATCATGTCATGTAACTACCCACTGGAATCAACATTGAACTATGAAGCTTCCCTCATCAACAAAATTTAAAAAAACCCCTGCCCAATCACGTTTACAGAGACTTTTATAAAAAATCCTCTTGAAAGAGGTTTTAATTAAAAAATTACAAAGATATTTAAATAAAATTAAAAAATGCTTTTATTTTTAATTGTTTGATGTAATTTTGATTTTTTTCTTTATGACTTAGCAAAAAGAAATAAGACAGTTGGTTCTACAACAAAAAAGAAAGATAGCTAGAGGAGTTGTATGACACTGCCAATTTTCATGTAAATAAAAAGACAAACACTACCATATGCATGCACAAATAGTGGTTTTAATAGGTAGTTTGGCTTCGATCAACAATCATCTTGATCTCTTCTCCTAATATCTACCTCTATTTGTGATGAGCTAAATTCGCACTTAGTCTTGTGTTAATTTTGTGTATTACATATCAAGTTATGATCATGTCATGGAAGAAAGCATAAAAATTGCATTACTTTGAGCTGCATAGACACTAGATTAGAGGATGTGAGTGTAAATATTATGGGGATCAAATTCTTGTCTCCAATTAGTTGAATGTAAGAACTTTCATAACCCAAAGTGTAGAGGTTAACAAGTGTAGCTTCCATGTGTGTGCCTTTTTGTATGGCCAATTTGGGCACAATAGACTATACTTAGAATTTATCATTATTGTCCTTCTATTCTTGAATGAGATATCAAATATTATGGTTGGGAATCAAATGCCTATAGGTAGATTTAGCTAATTCTAAAGATATCCACATCAGAACATTAATGTTATACGATTACCAACTAGTGAGCTAGGAGGGCCAAATGGTGTGGGTGTGATGATGTAATAAAATCTACTTTTATAGGCTATGAAGTAGCTTAGTGATTAGTGTGTTGTGCGAGTAAATTATGTAGGGTTGAAATCTTACAACCTCTGATTCATCCAAGGCTTCCTAAATACATGCATAAATTCATACAATCAATCTAAGAATATAGATGCAAAAGCATGGCTCTTTCTACAAAAATTAAGTCTTATGATAGTGCACTAGTTCATCAAAGATAATGGCATACAGGGGTTTTGAGAGTCTTGAAATCAATTGGACCTAGGTGGATGCATAAATAGTGAAACCCTCTCACCCACTTAGCCTCTTATAACACCTAAGTAAGTTAAAGATACAAGTATAGGAAATAAATATTTAGTAAGTAAATAGAATAATTAATATCCTACACCAACACCCCCACTTAAGCATATCTTAGGTGAGTAGAAAATAAAATATGGGTCCCAACAATAATGTTTAATGAGGTACTCATGTACAATGCAACTATTAATAAGTGGAGTAAAAGGAGAAAAGCCCATGGGGAAAAACTCCCCCCAAAAAGACAAACAATAAAAAAATACCAAAAAGCATACTCCAACACCACCCTTAAGCTTATCTTAGGTGTTCTATAAAATTGTGTCTCGACAATGAGGCATGATAAGGTAACCAAGTACATAATGATGATCCAAGTATCTTACAAAATATGAAAGATGTGCACCTCCACAAAGAAGAGAGAGAAGGTATGTGTAGAATGTCACATAGAGAATGCTATAGTATGTCCTTCTATAATAGATGTTGTCTCTTCCTTTCGAAAGAAAGAAAAAATGAGCTATCAAGCTACTAAATTCTCACTTATGTGAAATGTGTGTAGGAGTCAAGATGTATATCTCTAAAAAATGCTCAAATGTCTCCCTTCTAATGCTTGAATGTGCCAAAGTATGATTAGGTGTCACAAGACTAACTATAGAAGATGGCAATGAAGAAGCATACAATGAAGGAGAGAGAACAAGTAAAGAAAAAAAATAGAAATGGAACACTCACTAATATAGTGCCCATGTGAACAGTAGAGCATGACTCACCAACTGAAGAAAGAATGTCCATAGGAAGAGATGAGTCTTATATTGTCACAATAGGTGTACTCATACTAAAATCAGTAAAATCCTTGAAAATTCAAGTCTATAAAGCATCTTAAAGAGCAAAAATATGCATAGGAATGAGAGGAGAATATGAAATAAGATAACTAAGGTTTGATAGAATCTCATCTTATAGTGGGGGATCGACACAAGGAAGAGCACTATCCACCATGGATATATTATCAAAAGAAGTAAAATCATGAAGAGAATGTACAATAGTCTTTGAAGAGATGATAGGTAGTGGAGGAGGTGTTGTGACATAAATCTCAATAGGATCACTGAAAAGATAGTATAGTTTGCTCTAAATAGTGCATTGACACTTTGTATATTCCTCATGGCAATGAAGATCCATGGAAACATGTAGTAATAGAGCAGATAAAACCTTGTCACAAACATTAACCCACTTATCAAACTGAACAAGATCATTGGGTGCAAAAATCTATCCATATAAGAATGTAATATGATTATTGTGTGTGAGTAAGTATTCCATGTAAGCATACCATGAATCATAATTATCCTTCCCAAGAAGGATCACTAGAGATGAAATAACTCTCCTCATTTGGAATCTCTCAAATGGGGTCAATATGACCAAGAGAGGACACTAGAGAAGTGCACAATTACATAAAATACTCTCTAATAAACTCCTAAAGCAAGCTCATGAAAGGGACATCAAACACAGCGAAGAATACATCCAAATGAGAAATCAATCAGTGCATGAAGTATGTTGTAGAAAGTAGTATGACATATAACTCCCTAAATATGGTACTTTATAAGTTTAGCGATTTGTACAAAAAAAATAGAACAATGAAAAGAGGATGTAAAACCATGCAATTTTGAAAAAAGTGGCACTCAATTTTGAGTTAGTAATCAAAAGTTATAGAAAAATATATTTTCCATCATTAAAGGCCTATTTAATTAAATTATACATAAAGTATAAATACTCATCAGATTCAAACATAAATCATGTCATGTAACTACCCATTGGAATCAACATTGAACTATGAACCTTCCCTCATCAACAAAATTTTAAAAAAACCCTGCCCAATCACGTTTACATAGACTTTTATAAAAAATCCTCTTGAAAGGGGTTTTAATTAGAAAATTACGAAGACATTTAAATAAAATTAAAAAAATGCTTTTATTTTTAATTGTTTGATGGAGTTTTAATTTTTTACTTTATGACTTAGCAAAAAGAAATAAAACAGTTGGTTCTACAATAGAAAAAGAAAGCTAGCTAGAGGAGTTGTATGACACTACCAACTTTCATGTAAATAAAAAGACAAACACTACCATATGCATGCACAAATAGTGGTTTTAATAGGCAGTTTGGCTTCGATCAACAATCATCTTGATCTTTTCTCCTCTTATCTACCTCTATTTGTGATGAGCTAAATTCACACTTAGTATTGTATTAATTTTGTGTATTACATATCAAGTTATGATCATGTCATGGAAGAAAACGTAAAAATTGCATTACTTTGAGCTACATAGACACTAGATTAGAGGATTTGAGTGCAAATATTTTGGGGATCAAATTCTTGTCTCCAATGAGTTGAATGTAAGAACTTCTTTCATAACCCAAAGTGTAGAGGTTAACAAGTGTAGCTTCCATGTGTGTGCCTTGTTGTATGGCCAATTTGGGCACAATAGACTATATTTAGAATTTATCATTATTGTCCTTCTATTCTTGAATGAGATATAAAATATTATGGATGGGAATCAAATGCCTACAGGTAGATTTAGCTAATTCTAAAGATATCCACATCAGAACATTGATGCTATACGATTACCAACTAGTGAGTTAGGAGGGCCAAATGGTGTGGGTGTGATGATGTATTAAAATCTGCTTTAATAGGCTATGAAGTATCTTAGTGACTAGTGTGTTGTGTGAGTAAATAATGTAGGGTTGAAATCGTATAACCTCTAATTCATCCAAGGCTTCCTAAATACATGCATAGATTTGTACCATCAATCTAAGAATACAGATGCAAAAACATGGCTCTTTCTACAAAAATTAAGTTTTATGATAGTGCAGTAGTTCATCAAAGATAATGGCATACAGGGGTTTTGAGATTCTTGAAATCAAGTGGACCTAGGTGGATGCATAAATAGATCAAGATGAAATAAAATAACATGCAATTGTAGTTTTAAGAGAGTCCTCACTATGATCTTTGTGCTAGCACAAGTAGGACCAATGGCATTGAAGACTAACTTCAAGATCATATACATAGCTATGAAAAATAAGGACTATTGAATACCTTCTTATAGATCTACAAGAAAGTCACTCACATGAAAAATGCCAACATACCAACAATATGCAAATTCCTCTTCATAAATTTAAAGAATATAAATTAAAAATCAAACAGATTAATCAATGCTCATTACCTAAACCTTTAGATTTGATTCCATGTTAGATAAGCCAGTAGGTTATCTTCTAATATAGTGAGCACAAAAGTATTCTTAAATAATGATAACCTTATCTATATTAAAAAACATGCAAGAAGATGTGTAATAACTACCTTCTATATTAAATGCCTTAATTAACAATTATTTGCTCTGCACTGATTTGGTTAATTACAATAACATGGTGAAGAGGAATATAAAGGAGAAGGGAGAGTTAGCTCACTAGAGAACTTATAGTTACACTGAGTGTAACTCACTATGGAACTCATAGGAGAACTCATAGTGGCATTCAATTCAACTCTAGGTGGAACTCACCATCTCATCCACTTAACTGCTTATCACACCTAATTAAGCTAGAGCTACAAGTGTAGGAATTATCCATTTAATAATTAAATGGAATAATTAATATCCTAAACCAACATGCATTTTGACTGTTGATGAAAATTAACATAGGATACCTGTGAAATGTGTCACAATGGAAAAAAATATTTCAACATACACTAGGATCAGGTGGTACCAATAGAACAGGGTCATATTATCATCTTATCCTTGATAGTAGCCACATCTTCATTAACTATGAGATTATTTTTTATCTGAGTACTTTGACTATTTGTTTGAGTATTTTTATTGATTGAGTATCCCTATTTTCTACGTAGAAGATATACAAGAGTAAAACCCTAGGTCTTACATAGTAAACATAATGGATATCAAATGCTAAGGGAAGGAATGAATAAATGGTAATAGAAAAGATATTATTTGAAAACCCTATATAATATTAATGTTTTATACATAACACAAAATGGCGTCATGCCAATGTATGTTTCATGTCTAAGTTTATGTGTGCAATGTTTTATGCAATATTAAATTTTATTTTTCCTATAGTTACCCATGATTCAATAATCAAAATTATGTATTGAGCCTTAAAAATTTAAAATATATTTGAAATATATAATAAATATGTAGATATAAAAATTTTCCAAGTTTCATGATAATAGATATTCACATTGAACTCATAGAAAGATCATTGTTTATATATAACTCTTAAATTATAATTTGTGTGTTTATTGACACATGAGGGAACCGGAACAGAAATGCAAATATTTGTAAAATGGGATGTTAATGAAATTGAAACTCTAAAAACATCCCTGAGTTATTCTAGGAGAAGTCTACATTACTCAAACATGGCACAATGTGACCTTGTTAATGAAGTGCAACATGGTCCAGAAGCCACAATACAAAACATGTAAGGACATAAAATGATATTGGTGATCACTAAGGTATATTTGAGTATATAAAATAAAAATATTAAATTCATTAAAATATTTAAACAATAAATATATTTCTAAGGCTTGAAATAAAATATGCCAATATGTCCTTTCTTATCATCAATAGTTTAATAAGCAAGGTTGTGAAAAATACATGCTTTATAAGTGGTTGTTTCAAATTTGGGTGTCTATAATTTCTCACGCTCCATGTATATCATGAGGGAAAATTATATTCAATGTTATTTTATCTATCAATTTAATGCTCTAGTAAATGTAGTGTTTATAATATGTATGGTAATAAAGGCTAATTACAATGCAACACTAGAGTTTTGAATTTAATCATCATATGCCTAATGACATTTAGATTCATATTTAGGTCATAGATTCCCATCACTCAATGACATATATATTTGTTACTCCTTAGGTTCCACTACATATATATTTAGGTCATAGATTTCCAACATGCTTAAGTTTCTCCTTTAATGTTATATTGGACCTATGAAACTTCCACTACATACTTGGGAGTATTCTGAAATTGATATTCACTCAATTCTGTTTATTTAGGACAGACCTTTTTCCATTTCTAAGACCCATTATTTTTCAATCATAAATATCTAGATCAATAATATAACATTTATTATCCTTTAATTACTATTTTTAAGTGCATGACTATTCCACCTACTTCACAACCAAAAGAACATTTAAAAATGGAGAAATGTATTGTATTGCAATAATATGTGGAATTTATCTATGTGAACTTATGTTAGATTTCAACATTTATCTATGTATATTTAATTTGGTGTAAATCATGAAATATCAGTACATTAACAAACTTTGGAAGCCTTGCCCTTCTTTAGTTCTAAATATAGCCTCCATTATATTATTATTTTTATTTTAGTCATTAGTGTTTGATAACCCAATATTATTGAAATTATATTTAAGTTCACCTATAAT